>OY728157.1:115502200-115830331 GCA_963277665.1 Viscum album | reverse complement strand
GAGTGGGGATAGGTCGAAAGAAACTCATCCAATAGAATTTAGACAGGTTTGGGTACTTATATTAACCTTATCTTTAAGTATTAACTCTAAGTTAATTAGTTTCACTTTTACAATGTCTCTTTGTATTTTATATATTATGGTTAATAAACTTACTATATACATCCAAGAGACCCCCAAGTGGTCCATTAATGATTAACCTATCATGATATAAGTCTCTTGCCGAACCTTAGATTTTTAGGAATTTAATATCAATTAATAATATAATATTTGTTTTAAGAATTCTTTTATGTCAATTTTGACACTATTCATTAGTTGATTTTTTTGAAACTCATAACAGATTTATTACTTCGAACAAAGTCAATTAAATCAATCCTAATATATCATATTATCCTAGAAAATTAGTTTAATTCATTAAAAGTTTCATATTATATTTATTTGGGTATTTATAATATCACTTATTTTAATTTTTCACTATTATAGTAATTACTGCATCATCATTGTGTCATAAATAAAATAAATTATTTAATGTCTAAAAATTATAAGTAAAATATCATTATGTAGGAAATCTTTTTAGCTTTCTAATGAATATTTATAATCGAAAATCCAACATGTATAACCCTATTTAAAAATTGTTCTTCTAAAAGATGTAAGCTTATGCCATTTTTATTTTTATTTTAACTTTATTAATATAAAGTGTCATTATCACTTACAAGTGGATCCATGGGGTCCCAAAATAGACCCAAAGATGCCCATGGTCGACCATGTATCAACCAATAGGGTTGAGACACGTTTTAGGGTAATTTAGTATTATTATAATATTATTTTTTTAACCCTTATTTACCGGATTTACCCTTAACCATGGTAAATAAAATATTTACCGCAGTAATTATTCAAAATGTCTAAAAATAAAAGTTACCTATTTACACAATTTGAACATCCTGATTCCAATATGGAATCCATTTTTCTAAATTCAAAACACAGAAGTGGCAGAAATTAATTTAAAATTAATTCCCGCTGTCAAAACAAAAAGCGTGTTTTTAAGAGATAATAACTATCAAAAGATTGACACTTGTTTATGTTCGGTTTAATTGTAAAATTATGTCCAATGACCAAGATTATATTAAATGGTAAAAATATATTCTAAATATACTTTAAAACCACTCAAATTCACAATTTATCACTATTAATTGTTTTGATTAAAAAAGTTGTTTTTAATTAAAATTTAGTAATTTTCACTATTCATCAAAATATGAAAGTTATCCGAAATGTACCAAAATTTCACCCTAGGCTAAATTCGATATTCCGAATCCAAAAATGAAGTCCATTTTCAAATATAAAATATATATAATTTCAAAAAGTAGGTATTACTATTCATAACGGCTAGTTTGATTAGTTATGGTGTGTTAGAACTCGGTGTTGCGTACAACACACGCTATCACATTATTCGAAGGGAAACGTACCGTAGAAGCTTGGGGTGTTACATTCTCCCCTCCTTCAAATAATTGCGTCCTCGCAATTTCTAGGGTATTACTGCATAAAAAGACTCGGGTGGTTCTTCATCATAAGTTCCTCGGGTTCCCACGTTGCCTCTTCCATCTTATGATTTCTCCACAAAACTTTTACCAGACGCGTCGTCCGGTTTCTCAGTACTTGTTCTCTTGTATCAAGAATCCTGACGGGCTCTTCACAATAAGACAGATCCGGTTCCAGTTCTAATTCCTCATAGGTGAGTACATGCGTTGGGTCAGGCATGTATTTTCTCAACAGAGATACGTGGAACACATCGTGAACTTTGGAGAGACTTGGCGGCATTGCCAATCGGTAAGCTACAGCCCCAATTCGTTCTAGAATTTCGAAAGGTCCGATGTACCTGGGACTCAATTTACCTTTCTTACCAAAACGTATGACTCCCTTCCACGGAGATACCTTTAGGAAAACATGATCACCGACTTGAAATTCCAAATCCTTCCTTCGATTATCGGCATAGCTCTTCTGCCTACTTTGAGCTGCTTTAATGTGATTTTGGATTACCTTCACCTTTTCCACCGTTTCCTCCACCAGTTCTGGGCCTACAAGTTTTCTTTCACCAACGTCATCCCAACAGGTTGGTGTACGACATCTCTTTCCGTATAACGCTTCATATGGTGTCATCTGAATACTCGAATGGAAGCTATTGTTATAGGAAAATTCTACTAGTGGTAAATATTGATCCCACATACCCTGAAAGTCAAGTGAGCAAGATCTCAACATGTCTTCTAAGGTCTGAATAGTCCGTTCTGATTGTCCGTCTGTCTGAGGGTGGTAAGCAGTGCTCAAATGAAGTTCAGTATCCAGGGATTTCTGAAGACTTTTCCAAAATCTTGAAGTAAAACGGGGATCACGATCAGAAACAATCGATAGGGGTACTCCATGAAGTCTCACAACTTCATTAATATATAGTCTTGCTAGACGTTCCAGGGGTAGATCTTCTCTTTATAGCAAGAAAATGTGCTGACTTGGTAAGACGATCAACAATCACCCATATTGCATCATTCCTTCTAGGAGTCTTTGGTAGCCCCATGACAAAGTCCATCGTAACATTGTCCCATTTCCACTCCGGTATGGGAAGAGGTTGCATGACTCCTCCAGGCTGTTGCCTTCCAGCTTTCACTTGTTGACAAACCATACACCTTGACACAAAATCAGCAATCTCCATCTTCATGTTGTCCCACCAAAAATGTTCCTTCAAATCCCTATACATTTTGGTGCTCTCAGGGTGTATAGAGAAAATTGGAACTATGAGCGTCATCCAGCAATTCCCTTTTTAGATCAGGTATATTGGGAACACAAAGTCTCTTCCCGAATTTCAAAATTCCACCTTCATACGCAAAGTCTCTCAATCTCCCATCATTCACAGCTTTAATCTTCTTTTGGAATTCTTCATCATCAGTCTGAGAACTCTTAATCCTTTCTAGTAAAGATGGTTTAGCAACCATTTGAAAAAGCATTGATGTTTCACCTTCCCTGGTTATTCCCATGTCCATCTTCACTAGCTCCATGAAAATTGGATCCCTTTCAATTCTCATATTGTTCAAAACTCCATGGTCTTTTCTGCTCAAAGCATCTGCCACCTTGTTTTGCCTTCCCCGGGTGGTAGTGTATCGTACAATCATAATCCTTGAGTAATTCAAGCCATCTTCTTTGCCTCATGTTGAGTTCTTTTTGTGAGAAAATATACTTCAAACTCTTGTGATCAGTATAAATCTCACATTTTTTCACCATAGAGGTAGTGCCTCCATATCTTCAAAGCAAAGATCACAGCTGCTAACTCAAGATCATGAGTAGGATAGTTTTGTTCATGAATTTTCAACTGTCGTGATGCATAGGCAATAACTCTATCATTCTGCATAATGGACACAGCCAAGTCCTTTCTTTGATGCATCACTATAAATAACGAACCCATCATTCCCCGATGGTAGAGTCAATATAGGAGCATTGACTAATCTTCTCTTCAGTTCTTCGAAACATTCTTCACACTCTTTTGTCCAAACAAATTTAACCCCTTTACGTGTGAGCTTCGTTAATGGGTTTGCCAATCGGGCAAAATTCTGGACGAAACGTCGATAATAACCTGCCAAACCAATAAAACTACGTACCTCAGTTATACTCGTAGGTGCTGGCCATTCTTGGATTGCCTTGGTCTTAGAAGGATCAACAGAGATTCCATCTTTAGAGACAATATGTCCAAGAAAAGAAAATCTCCTGAAGCCAGAATTCACACTTGCTAAACTTTCCATATAATTCATGCCTCCTCAGAGTCTTCAAGATAATGCGCAAGTGATTTTCATGATCTTCATAGGTTTTGGAGTATACCAATATATCATCAATAAATACTACCACAAATTCATCGAGATACTCCTTGAAAACTCTATTCATCAGATCCATGAATACAGAGGGTGCATTGGTCAATCCAAATGGCATTACAGTAAACTCGTAATGCCCGTACCTGGTTCGAAATGCTGTTTTCGGAATGTCTTCCTTCTTCACACACAACTGATGGTATCCAGATCGAAGGTCAATCTTTGAAAAGTATTGAGCTTCATGCAGTTGGTCAAATAAATCATCAATACGAGGTATGGGATACTTGTTCTTTATCGTTATAGCATTGATCTCCCTGTAGTCAATACATAACCTCATAGATCCATCTTTCTTTTTAACAAAAAGAACAGGGGCTCCCCATGGAGAAACACTAGGGCGAATAAATCCCTTATTACTCAATTCCTCTAGTTGTTTCTTTAGTTCGACTAACTCTACAGTGGCCATTCTATAAGGGGTCTTCGATATAGGCCTTGATCCAGGAATCAAATCAATAGAAAACTCAACTTCTCGTTCTGGAGGATGTCCAGGTAAATCTTCCGGAAATACATCTACAAATTCTTTCACAACAGGTACATCCTCTATTTGAACATTCCTTTCCTCACCGACAGTTATTTCATTCTCTTCCTCCCCAATAATTGAATTAAGTTGAGCTACTGGGGGTGGGTCTAAATAAGAATTAGGTGGTGACGATTCTGCTCTAAAAATAAGGTGTTCCTTATCATTATCATCGAGAATCGTAACCTCTTTCTTCTTACAATAAATCTTCGCATCATAGTCCCGAAAGTCAGTCCATACCGAGGATTATATCAAACTCAATCATAGGTATGACGATGAAATCAGCAGATAAAGAAAATTTATGTGCTCTAATGGGGACTGATTCACAAAACTTTGTTGCAACGATACTTCCCTTAGGAGTTTTAACTGACAACTCCCTTATTAAATCAAATTGGAAATATCTAATTTTCTTAGCAAACTGGGGAAGATATGAAACAATGCGATGATCCAGAATCAAATAATGCATTTGCTAAACTTGAGGAAACCATTAAATTACCTGCCATCACGTCTTTCGGAGTTTCTACCTCAGCAGTAGTGATAGCATAAGCCTGGCCTTGATCCCTTGGCCTTTTCTGAGGTAAGTTCTCCTGACGCTTAGGACATGCATTTGCATAATGCCCCATCTCCCTGCAATTGTAGCACTGAACATTGGTAGCTTCCTTCTTCCCCTTGCAATCATGAGCTTGGTGGCCTTTTTCACCACACTTGTAACAGACTCCCATTCCCTTCAGGCAAGCACCGGGGTGTTTCTTCCCGCACTTACCACAAGATGGATATTCAACCTTTCCCTTATTCCCCTTATTTCCATTCCCAGATTGATCAGCAGGTCTCTTCTTCTCTTTCTTTGCTTTAAAGTCATAAGACTTAGAGAATTCCTTTTCGGTCTTGATAGCACATGAGACAATGTCTTCGTACGATGAAAAGGATTGTGAGACTAATGCTCGACGGAGAAATGGTTTTAACCCATCAAAGAAACGATCAATCTTACTTCTTGGGTTGCGAATATAATCTCCAGCATACCTCGCTAACCTTGTAAAGTTAGCCTCATACTTTGTGACATTCTCATCCTCCTTTTGTCTCAGACTCAGAAATTGCCTTTCCATATCTGCTCGATGGTCGCGAGGAAAGTATTTTTCTAAAAACAGATCTTTGAACTCCCTCCATTCCATGTTTGATACTTCATCATCTTCCTTCATGTTTTGAATCAATGACCACCATTGATCAGCATCTCCAGTGAGGCGGTAAACTGCCATGGTAACTTTTTCCCTTTCACTACTCCCCAAAGCCTGAAATATTTTCTCTAGGGAAAATATCCATTGCTCAGCTACTAAGGGATTTGTACTTCCATTGAACGTTGGTGGTTGTTGTCTCATGAATCGATCTAACATTGATCCTCCACGCTGCGGATCAGGGTGCTCCATACGGGTAAGGTTATTATTCATAACCTGAGTAAGTTGTCCCAGTACGGTGATTAGCTGATCAGCACCAGTTGCATCACCAGCCCCACTATAATTATCTTGAGCAGGAGGGCAATCCCTACATGGAGTGCGTGCATTGATACGGTTTCCAGTTCTTCCACTAGGCGCCATTTCTAAACAATGGCATAAACTAGATCAGTTTATGAATCAAAATACATAATCTCATACTTATAAAACACTTAACATAAATTGAACTATTTATGGATATAACCCATAATCATAAAAATGTTTTCTTTGAGGAAGTATATACTCATAAACCCTTCATAATGATTTGTAAATATAGTGAGAGTTATCCTAAGCATATCCCCCGGGAGTGTCGTAACCAAGAGTGCAGCAAGGCCCGTTGTCGTGCACCAGTTCCCGTTCGAGTCTAGCTCAAAGCGGTGTTTTCGGGTTTTACCCCTAGGTACATCTGTGCCAGAGCCGCCTCTACCTGCTCGTATCCAGACAGGGATGTATTGCTCGGAAAACTCACAAAATCTCTACAATACCAAAATTTCTAGGAAGTTCTTCTATACTAATCCTCAAAGTTCATCTTAGGTCTACGTGCTCTAATCAGAGTTTATCTAAATCTAGCTTCCAAGGTTTGTACTAAACTTCCTCTTATACCAACTGTAACGCCCCGACCCCAGTTACCCAGAGTCGGTGCATTATTACATAACATTGGCATGATCACAAGAAAGATCAAATCTCGAAAGACCGATTGGTTTAGTAGCCTTGGAAACACTAGATATATTCATAAGTTTTACATTACATCATAAAATGAAAAACTACTACAACAACATAATGTCTCCATAATCCACACTACTATCCCCTCATAATATCCCTGCAGGTCATTCATAATTTACTTCTTCACATCCTGGGGAAAAAAATAAAACATAGAAAAGGGGTGAGCTCAAATGCCCAGTAAGGATAACAATAAAGCGGAAACTTTCATAAATAAGAATAAACATTTAAGGCAATGCATTACTAAAACAAAAGCCTTTTAAAATTGAACTTCAACATGGTATGGCAAAAGTAAAATGAAATAATGCCATTTACTTATTCACATGGATATTCTACTAATCGAATAATCACATGCAAAAATCAATAACCACTTTCATAATGTTGGAATGCATAATGCCAGACTATCATAACCACATAGCCAAGGCCTCGTGCCAAGACTACAAATAAGATTTTGTCAAGGCCTTGTGCCAAGACACTAGTTTGTCTCATGAGACCTACCGATGCATCGAGGAGCTATAGCGGGCTCCACCCGTCACTTATTAAGTCCAATGCATTCCCATATGAAAAGGTTTAAACATAACATAAACATTCGTATTAAAACTAGCATACGAAATGTCAATAATTTCACCATAAACTATGAATGGTATAAAAATAGCACATCCACAGTCAAACATATCACAAAACCTTCAATACAATATAGAAGTTTTGTATCATAATAAATCAACTTCAAATAATCTTAAAATCCATCAAAGGATGTTGACATAGATGAAATCAAAATTCTTTTTAAAGAAGTATCTCCTTTTATTTTGAAATCATTTAAGATCCATATAAAATAAAACATTTTCTTTGAAAATATTCTTATAAGCTTGTATGTAAAGCTTCGACAATTTTATAACGGCGGAAAATAACCGCACCCGCCGTATAAGTTAAAAAAAACATTCTTACCTCAATTCCGTCGAAAAGGTTAAAAAGGACCTTGTTTTGAAAACGACGGAAAGATTCCTTTATAAAACTCTTATAAAAAGTCAAACAAGGGTATAAATGACTTTAACCCATATTCTTGTAAATAGTAAAAATGTTTTGAAATACATTTTTAAGAAACATGGATGTGGATGATAAAGAGATCCCAGTAGATTATTACATATAAACAACCTCGGATAATGAAGAGATTGTGAAATAACCCTTACCTTGTACTTTTCCTTGGTTGGGGTAGGTTAACCTCCTGTATAATGGTGAAATAGTTGTTATTAAATTATACAAGAATCATATATATTAATATGATATCATATATGATCTTTTAACATTGATTTGTTAATAATATCTTAGAATTATCGTCGTTTCGGGAGTTAACTTACTCATTTTCTTTTATATGTTTTGTTACATAAGCCATGGTTGTTGTATCTTATTCATATCCAGAATGATATACAGTCCTTAAACATCATTTTTAAATCATCAAATGATAATTATACTTGAATGGATACGATGGAGAATGAATCTCATCGCGTTCGTGGAGACGGTAGTCCGTACGTACGCACGAGCGACAATATCATTCTTTTGATATTAAAATAATATATAAATGGATGGTATATCATATATACAGAATCATTAACATGTTATATTTATTATTTACATGAGTTACACATCATTATTATACCCATCCAAATAATATTATATTGAATAACAATTACACCACGACGTGGAGACGGTAAGCCGTACGTACGCACGTATGGTGACATGTTATTCAAAGGGTGGATAGAATACTGAATATGATTGTACCATATTTATAATAACATCACAGTATATGTGAGATACTGGAGTTATTATTTCAGAATGGTAAGAACAAAGGAAGAAGAAGTGGAAGAAGAAATGAACTGAGAAAAGGGTGGTGAAATCATTACCTCTTCTTCGGGTTCTTCCTTTTGATTTGATCAAAAGGGCTCCTTAGGTTGGCTTTCTGATCAAACTAAGGCCTCTAGGTTGTATTGAGGGATGTTGGGAGAGTATTTGGGCAGAGTTTGGCCGAACCAAAAGGCTTTGAAGGTGTGAAGAAATGAGAAGGAGGAGTGCCCTTTTATAAGAGGGGTGAGGGGCACCTTTGGAAAAGCTAGAAATATTAATTTATAATAAATTCATATTCGGTTTCTAAAGGCTCCAAAGTTGACTATTCAAATGATGAGGTGGGGATAGGTCGAAAGAAACTCATCCAATAGAATTTAGACAGGTTTGGGTACTTATATTAACCTTATCTTTAAGTATTAACTCTAAGTTAATTAGTTTCACTTTTACAATGTCTCTTTGTATTTTATATATTATGGTTAATAAACTTACTATATACATCCAAGAGACCCCCAAGTGGTCCATTAATGATTAACCTATCATGATATAAGTCTCTTGGCCGAACCTTAGATTTTTAGGAATTTAATATCAATTAATAATATAATATTTGTTTTAAGAATTCTTTTATGTCAATTTTGACACTATTCATTAGTTGATTTTTTTGAAACTCATAACAGATTTATTACTTCGAACAAAGTCAATTAAATCAATCCTAATATATCATATTATCCTAGAAAATTAGTTTAATTCATTAAAAGTTTCATATTATATTTATTTGGGTATTTATAATATCACTTATTTTAATTTTTCACTATTATAGTAATTACTGCATCATCATTGTGTCATAAATAAAATAAATTATTTAATGTCTAAAAATTATAAGTAAAATATCATTATGTAGGAAATCTTTTTAGCTTTCTAATGAATATTTATAATCGAAAATCCAACATGTATAACCCTATGTAAAAATTGTTCTTCTAAAAGATGTAAGCTTATGCCATTTTTATTTTTATTTTAACTTTATTAATATAAAGTGTCATTATCACTTACAAGTGGATCCATGGGGTCCCAAAATAGACCCAAAGATGCCCATGGTCGACCATGTATCAACCAATAGGGTTGAGACACGTTTTAGGGTAATTTAGTATTATTATAATATTATTTTTTTAACCCTTATTTACCGGATTTACCCTTAACCATGGTAAATAAAATATTTACCGCAGTAATTATTCAAAATGTCTAAAAATAAAAGTTACCTATTTACACAATTTGAACATCCTGATTCCAAATATGGAATCCATTTTTCTAAATTCAAAACACAGAAGTGGCAGAAATTAATTTAAAATTAATTCCCGCTGTCAAAACAAAAAGCGTGTTTTTAAGAGATAATAACTATCAAAAGATTGATACTTGTTTATGTTCGGTTTAATTGTAAAATTATGTCCAATGACCAAGATTATATTAAATGGTAAAAATATATTCTAAATATACTTTAAAACCACTCAAATTCACAATTTATCACTATTAATTGTTTTGATTAAAAAAGTTGTTTTTAATTAAAATTTAGTAATTTTCACTATTCATCAAAATATGAAAGTTATCCGAAATGTACCAAAATTTCACCCTAGGCTAAATTTGATATTCCGAATCCAAAAATGAAGTCCATTTTCAAATATAAAATATATATAATTTCAAAAAGTAGGTATTACTATTCATAACGGCTAGTTTGATTAGTTATGGTGTGTTAGAACTCGGTGTTGCGTACAACACACGCTATCACATTATTCGAAGGGAAACGTACCGTAGAAGCTTGGGGTGTTACACCGTGGTATTAATATTTTTCCCTTTCATAGAATCTTTCAACGAAGTATTAATAGAGGATGGCTTGCAGAATTTATGTACAATTCTGCACTTATCAGTGGCATGGCCTATCATCCTGCAATGCTAATTGTACTTTGGTATGTTTTCTAATACAAAAAATACCTCAATAAGATGATCATTTATATCAATAGAAACACATTCCAGGGGGTGTAGAAAGGGGCAGGGGGAGGGGTGTCCGGCAGGGGGGTGTCCAGCAGGGGGGAGGGGTGTTCAGGGGGTGCAGGGGGTGTCCAGTGGGGCTGTCCAGTTGGGGCATGGGGGTTGTCCAGTGGGGTGCAGGGGGCAGGGGTGTCCAGTAGGGGGGGGGTGTCCAGCAGGGGGAGGGGCTGTCCAAGCAGGGGGGAGGGGTGTCCGGCAGGGGGGGAGGGCTATCGAGGGGGTGCAGGGGGTGTCCAGTGGGGCTGTCCAGTGGGGCTGTCCAGTTGGGGCATGGGGGCTATCCAGTGGGGTGCAGGGGGGCATGGGGGACTAAGGGGGGCATGGGGGGTGCAGGGGGGGTGTTCAAGGGGGCTGTCCAGGGGGGTGCAAGGGGGTGCAAGAGGGATGTCCAGGAACCTAAGCTCATGCAGGTTATGAATGTCTCTATAGAGAAAATGCAGTGCTGTCCAGATCTGGAAAATATCATAAAACATCCCACAGATACTTCACAGGCACCAGGTATAACTATTTCACCACCTATAGATAGTGAGCACGGTGCTATAAAATCTGGTAACTCTATTTCAAATCATAATTCCAATGTTTTGTTTAATGCAGTACTACATGAAATCTGATGATTTATGTTGATGACATGATTACAATTTGTAAGAACATGAGCCTCATAATTATTGTAAAATCACAAAATAATGGTAAGTTTGAAGTGAAAGACTTAGGCATAGCTAATAAAACCTTAGGCATTGAAATTGTTAGAGATATACCAAATAAATTTTCTTACTTATCTCAAAATGGTTAAATATTAAATATTAAAAATAGACACATGTTTGAATCTCTCAAAATTTCCAATGTACTCCTAGTAAAACACTTTAAATTTTCTTCAACACAAAAACCCATTGCTGATGATGATATTTAATTTAGGTGTAAAATCCATTATGATAATATTTTTGGTAGCATTATGTACTCTGATTTCCATGGGACCTGATATTGCCTATGAAATCTACAGTCATAGCAGATTTATGACCACACCTGGGATGCCATATTTTCATGCCCTTAAGTGGATTCTTTGATACCCATCATGTAACTCTAATCTTTCTTTGTGTTATGGTAAAGATGTCAAAAATTCTGAAATTGTGGTTGGATATGTAGATGCAGACTATGAATGTAATATTTACACTAGAAAATCCTTGAATGGTTATGTGTTCACTTCCTATGGTGGCCTCATTTATTTTAAATGTAACATGCATTCAATGTTTTCTATTTCAACCATGGAATCTATGTATATTTCCTTGATTGAAAATGTTAAATAATCCATATGGATGAAAGGTGCATCTTCTAAACTTATCCTTTTCAATTCTGTTATAAATGTTTATTCTAATAGTCAATCAACCCTTTATTTTTCCAATATTTTAGTTTTTCATGGTAAACTAAAACACATAGACATTAGGGGGGGACAGGTGCAGGTGGGCTGGGGTAGCAGGGGGCTGGGGGGGGGCTGGTGCAGCTGGGGGCTGGTGCAGGTGGGCTGCGGGGGGGGAGGGGGGACAGGTGCAGGTGGGCTGGGGTAGCAGGGGGCTGGCGGGGGGGGCTAGTGCAGCTGGGGGCTGGGGTTGGGGGCTGGTGTAGGTGGGCTGCGGGGGGGGACTGGTGCTGGTGGGTTGGGGGGTGGCAGGGGCTGGGGGGGCTGGGGGGGGGGGGGGGCTGGTGCAGCTAGGGGTTGGGGTTGGGGGCTGGTGCAGGTGGGCTGAGGGTGGTAGGGGGGCTGGGGGTAGCAGGTGGCTGGGGGCTGGGGTTGGGGGCTGGTGCAGGTGGGCTGCGAGGGGGGGCTGGTGCAAGTGGGATGGGGTAGCAGGGGGGCTGGGGAGGGGGGACAGGTGCAGGTGGGCTGGGGTAGCAGGGGGCTGGGGGGGGGGGGGGGGCTGGTGCAGCTGGGGTTGGGGGCTGGTGCACGTGGGCTGCGGGGGGGGGGGGGGGCTGGTGCTGGTGGGCTGGGGGGGGGGGGGGGCTGGTGCTGGTGGGCTGGGGGTGGCAGGGGGCTGGGGGGGGGGGGCTGGTGCAGCTAGGGGTTGGGGTTGGGGGCTGGTGCAGGTGGGCTGCGGGGGGGTGGAGGTGGGCTGGGGGGTGGCAGGGGGGTTGGGGTGGTAGGGGGGCTGGGGAGGGGGGACAGGTGCAGGTGGGCTGGGGTAGCAGGGGCTGGGGGGGGGCTGGTGCAAGAGTGATGAGGGGGAGCTAATACTGAATTTCTTTATATTGTAGAGTATGCACTAAAAGAATCTATACCATGTCCAGTCCAGCTACTATAAAGGTATGGTGTTTATTTTTTATCTCTATGTTGTTAGAGTTAATTGGTATTGAAGTTACTCATTCTTTTATATCATCAATTTTAGTTGAAATGTAGTTCTTAAATCCAAATACTATATAATTCTTGTTGGATCCATACATGCCTTTAGTAAAGAGGTCCATGTAATGTTTTAAATTTCATGTGTGTTATGTGATGGTTTCCAACTTTGAAGTGTTGTGGGATCTCTTAGTGCATGATCTGGAGGTATTTGACATTATTATTTGAATAGATAGAATGATCGGTGTTATGTACTAGATTGAATTTTCTCATTTTTGAGTTCAGTTTAAATCTCTTTTTGGGGTCTCTCTTGTCTTTTAGGGTAAGTGGAATTCTAGATTTGGGATAGTAGGGGGGGTGTCCAGACGGGGGAGGGGGAGGGGGTGTCCAGATAGGGGGGGAGGTGTGTCCAGACAGGGGGGATGTCACTGGACCGGGCCAACACGTTGTGGTCACGCTGCGGTCACGCCGCAGTCACGCCGTGGTCACGCCGCAGTCACGCCTCGGTCACGCCGCGGTCACGCCGCGGTCACCCCACGGTCACGCCGTGATTTGGCCCTGCTCCAGGACGACACCCTGCGGCGGTTACTCCTCCTTAGAGAAACATTGAATGGTTATCTCTATAATTTTACGTATTTCCCCATTCCTAAACTATATCTCCTCTCAGCGCTGCCTCTCATCCATCTTTCCACAAAATGTGCATAGCAGGTGGTACAAAGGCTCAATTCAACTGAAAACATTGGTTTGGAATTGTCTGGCATATTTTATTGTACATGTATCACATAATATTTGAATGGTTAGCTCTATAATTGTTGGATGTTGTCACTTGTAATGAGGTGCTTAATTTCCTCTCCCTCTTTCTTCCATTAAATATTAGACAGATCCTATGTAAAAAAGTCATTCTCCACCTCCGGGGAAGGAACTCTCAGCTACCGTTCTTCTGTTCTTCTTCTTGCTCATGAATAAAATTCCCCAAGTATATTGGGAAAATTTTATTCATTTTTCTTCATTTACCTCTTCTTACTTACTGCTGATTTCAGTAGCCAGATTCGGTCTTTTAGAAATATCCCATGACATCCATCCATTGTCTAGGGGGTCCAGTGGGGGGGGTCTGTCCTGGGGTGTCCAGGGTCTGGGGGGGGGCTGTCTTGGGGGGTCTGTCCATGGGGTGTCTAGGGGGTCCAGTGGGGGGGGGGGTCTGTCCTGGGATGTCCAGGGTCTGGGGGGGGTCTGTCCTGGGGGGGTCTGGGTTTGGGGGGGTAGGTTCTGGGGGGTGTCCATGGTCTGAGGGGTTGTCCAGGTTCTGGGGGGGTGTCCTGGGTCTGGGGGGGTCTGTCCTGGGGTGTCCAGGGTCTGGGGGGGCAGGACTGGCAGGGGTGTCCAGGGTCTGGGGGGGGGGGGGGGGTCTGTCCTGGGGTGGGGTCTGTCCTGGGGTGTCCAGGGTCAGGGGGCAGGGGGCAGCGGTGTCCATCAGGGGGAGGGGTGTCCAGCAGGGGGAGGGGCTGTCCAGGCAGGGGGAGGGGTGTCTAGGGGGTGGTCCAGGGGTGTCCAGGGTCTGGGGGGTATGTCCTGGGGTGGGGTATGTCCTGGGGTGGGGTCTGTCCTGGGGTGTCCAGGGGCAGGGGGGCAGGGGTGTCCAGTAGGGGGAGGGGTGTCCAGCAGGGGGAGGGGCTGTCCAGGCAGAGGGAGGGGTGTCCAGCATGGGGGAGGGGTGTCCAGGGGTGTCCAGGGTCTGGGGGGGTCTGTCCTGGGGTGGGGTCTGTCCTGGGGTGTCCAGGGTCAGGGGGCAGGGGTGTCCAGCATGGGTGGGGTCTGTCCTGGGGTGTCCAGGGTCAGGGGGCAGGGGGGCAGGGGGCAGGGGTGTCCAGCAGGGGGAGGGGTGTCCAGTAGGGGGAGGGGTGTCCAGGCAGGGGGAGGGGTGTCCAGCATGGGGGAGGGGTGTCCAGGGGGGTGGTCCAGGGGTGTCCAGGGTCTGGGGGGGGTCTGTCCTGGGGTGGGGTCTGTCCTGGGGTGTCCAGGGGCAGGGGGCAGGGGTGTCCAGCAGGGGGAGGGGTGTCCAGCAGGGGGAGGGGCTATCCAGGCAGGGGAGGGGTGTCCAGCATGGGGGAGGGGTGTCCAGGGGGGTGGTCCAGGGGTGTCCAGGGTCTGGGGGGGTCTGTCCTGGGGTGGGGTTTGTCCTGGGGTGTCCAGGGTCAGGGGGCAGGGGGGCAGGGGGCAGGGGCAGGGGTGTCCAGCAGGGGGAGGGGTGTCCAGCAGGGGGAGGGGTTGTCCAGGCAGGGGGAGGGGTGTCCAGCATGGGGGAGGGGTGTCCAGGGGGGTGGTCCAGGGGTGTTCAGGGGTGGTGGTCCAGGGGGAGGGGTGTCCAGTAGTGGTGTCTATTGCTGGTATTCTTTTTTGGACTTCAACAGATTATGCAAGGACTCGGTGGGGGTGGATAGTGGGGGTGCAGTGGGGGGGAGGGGGACATGGGTGCAAGGGGTAGTGAGGGGGCTGGGTGTGGGGGTGGGGGTGGATATAGGGCTGGGTGCAGGGGGGATGGGGGTGGGGCTGGGGGCCTGGGTGCAGGGGGGCAGTGGGTGCAAGGGGGGGCTGGGGGCCTGGGTGCAGGGGGCAGTGGGGGTGCAGTGGGGGGGAGGGGGACCTAGGTGCAAGGGGTAGTGAGGGGCTGGGTTCAAGGGGTAGTGAGGGGGTTGGGTGTAGGGGGTGGGGGCTGGATATAGGACTGGGTGCAGGGGGGTCTGCAGGAGGTGTCTAGGGGGTGTCTGGGGTGTGTCCAGGGTGTGTCCAGGGGGTGTCCAGGGGGTGTCCAGGGGGTGTCCAGGGGGGTGTCCAGGGGGTGTCCAGGGGGTATTTTTTTATGGATTTGGACACCCTATAGCCACAGTTTTAAACCGTGGCTATTGGTTCATTGCCACGGTTCTTAACCGTGGCTATAGACATAATGCCACGGTTCTAAACCGTGGCAATATATTCTGTCTGGCCTTTAGTATAGCCACGGTTTCAACCGTGGCTATAGGTATGCAGCCACGGTTTGAACTGTGGCTATATACCTAAAGCCACGGTTTGAACTGTGGCTATAGATTTAAAGTCACGGTTTGGAACTGTGGCTATAGGTCTAGGCCTATAGCCACGCCAAACTTAGCCACGGTTCCTCGAACCGTGGCTATTACCTATAGCCACGGTTTGAGGGCCTATAGCCACGGTTTAGAACCATGGCTATAGCCCGAATTTCCAGTAGTGGTACCTACCCTTCAGGTAGGAACCCCAGAGGAAGACCCAGTAGTTTCTTTAATTTTCTTCAGTTGTACTTGATTTTAGTTGTACTTGTACTTTCCTGTTGGGCTTGTATTTCCGGCCCCTTTTACTTTCCAGCACTTCTTTTGTATACAGTTTTACTTAGTGTTTTACTTCCAGATGTGTACTCTGTTGTGATTGTTTATAGTTATAAAGGCAATGTCTTCCCAGTTTAGGGATTTACGCCTTTGGTGCTAGTCGTCAGCCTCTGGCCTATGGAAGGCAGGCTTGGAGTAGTCATGATATGGGCCCCGGGGGATGGGTCATGACAAATTGGTATCAAAGGAGTCGGTTCTACCGCAGAACTTAGAACTCAGATCTTTCTTTTCTATGAAGCAATAGTGTTAAGGGTACTAAGTGTGGTTTTCAGTTCAAGGAGTCCAGAGTTGGTGCGGGATGCTGACGTATCCATACACCAGGACCCTAACTTCTGATTTCCGACTCAGTGCATGAAAACACTGATTGCGTGTGTGTTTCCAAAAGTTTTCTTTAAGTCATCTCAACCAGGTCAGCTCACCAGGTATAATCTTTTGACCATGTCGCATCTGTTTCTTTCAGGATGCCTCCCCGCGGACGACCAGTTAGAGCCTCGAGATTCGTACGCACTGTTAGCCTACCGAGCGATGAGGCCTCGGTGTAGGGCCCTTTACCAGCGGAGGCACCAACAGTACTATTTCCCATTGTTCCACCGATGCCACCAGCCCCAGCAGCAGACAATGCACACCGCTTGAGAACGTTGCACGAGTTCCAGCGCCAGAGGCCACCCAGGTTCAGGGGAGAGACGGACCCACAAGCGGCTGAGGATTGGCTGGAGGCTGTGGTGAGAGTCTTCAGACTAGTAGGGACACCAGCAGACTTCATGGTGATCCTTACCCTGAGTCTCCTTCAGGCAGCAGCAGGCAGATGGTGGAGCCTAATGCTCCAGGTGCATGACGAGGCGACCCTACTCTGGGCAGACTTCGAGAGCCTATTTCGAGTGGAGTTTGTCCCAGCCACTCTCCACGCAGTGCGGATACAGAAGCTATTGCATCTACAGCAAGGTAGCATGATGATGGCGCAGTACTCAACGAGGTTCACCAACCTCTCGTGCTACTCCACAGATGTGGTACAGGACCCATTCTTCAGGGCCCGGACCTTCGAGCAGGGGCTCAGACAGAAGATTAGAGCGTCGATGATCTCACTCAGCATCCCGACGCAGGCGGGGGTGTTAAAGAGAGCTCTCCTAGTGGAGAGTTTCCTTGCTGAGCAGTCACCAGTAGCGAGACCCACTACTAGCCGACATGCAGCGGAGACTTCTGCAGCTGGCAGTGGACAGATGTCGCCGAGGTCCAAGAGGACCATACCTACAGGTGGATGACCGCATGACTCAGAATCAGTTGTGAGGGGCACCCAGAGTGGAGATAGAGCCAAACATGTCAGGAGCGGACAATATTACTCATGCAGCAGGCAGGGTCACATGGCTCGTGACTGTCTGACCCGTCGTTCAGATGATCACCAGACAGTTGAGGGACCTCCCAGGCAGAGACATAGATTTGATCGAGGTGGTCCGTAGGGAGCAGGCGGACGTGGCAGAGGAGTTGGTCGTGCAGCTGGCGGTGGACGACGTTTTGAGGTGTTACCACAACCACCACCAGGAGGCCCACCCCGACCGCAGGAACCGGGTGGACAGGGGAGAGATCAGCTTCAGGTAGCTGAAGCATACGACCATGGTACTCCAGAGATGATTCGAGGTACGATCTGTTTCTACTCCACCTTAGTTGTAGTTCTTATAGACACAGGTGTCAGTCACTCTTTAATTGTCGCTGCCCTCGTTCGGAGCTCAGAGATTCCAACGGAGTCGTTGGCTCGATCCTTACAGCTAGAGACTCCTACGGGAGCAGACTCGATGATTACGCACTGGTGCCGGCAGTGTGAGCTTACTCTAGGAGGCGAGAGCTTCGACTGGGATCCCCTAGTAGTGGCGTCGAGGCCTTACGACGTCATCTTGGGTATGGACTTGTTATCTACAGTCCATGCTCAGATAGATTGTATTAGGCGCAAAGTGTGGTGTGTCTGCACGGATGGGACCAAGTTTACCTTCACCAGCGAGAAGGGAACCTTTGCAACACAGGACGGACTTACTCGGAGGAGGGTGAAACCGATCACTCACTAGTTGGTTTGCCTTACCCTCGGAGTAGTTGATGTGGAAAGTCTGATTTATCCTTTAGTGGTGGACCAGTACGTGGATTTTTTCCCTGACGATGTTCCAGTACTACCTCCTCGCAGAGAGGTGGACTTATACATTGACCTGTACCCTGAGACGGCACCGATATCCACTCCAGCATATCGGATGGCTCCCGTTGAGCTTCACGAGCTGAGGGTATAGCTAAAGGACTTGCAGGGAAATAGATTCATCTGGCCCAGTGTTTCTCCTGGGCAGCCTCGATTCTGTTCGCCAAGAAGGCAGATGGAAGCTTGAGGCTCTGTGTCGACTACCGTCCCTTGAACCAGGTGACCGTAAAGAACAATTACTCACTCTAGATGATTGACGACCTCTTTGACCAGCTGAAGGGAGCACGGTGGTTCTCGAAGATAGACCTTAGATCAGGCTATCACCAGCTCAGAGTTCGAGACGAGGATGTGCAGAAGACGGCCTTCAAGTGTCGTTACGGCCACTATGAGTTCTTGGTTATTCCCTTCAGTGTAACCAACGCTCCAGCAATGTTCATGAGTCTCATGAACAGGATCTTCCAGCCTTACTTCAATCGCTTTGTTGTAGTCTTCATCGATGACATTCTGATCTACTCGACTACTGAGGAGGAGCATACCTACCATTTGCAGGTAGTGTTGGACACACTCCGAGAGAACCAGCTTTATGGTAATCTCTCGAAGTGCCAGTTTTGGATTCGAGAGGTTCACTTCTTGGGACAAGTCATCTCGGAGGCTGGAGTTGCAGTGAATCCAGCGAAGATTGAGGTGATACTTTCTTGGGAGCCACCCAGGAGTGTGACGGTGGTACGGAGTTTCCTGGGTTTGGCTGGATACTATCGAAGGTTCGTACCAGACTTCTCTAGAGTTGCAGAACCACTATCATCCTTGACGAAGAAGGGGAAACCCTTCGTGTGGATGGAGAGATGCCAGCAGAGCTTTCAGGAGCTGAGGCAGAGGATGACTAGTGACCCCATCTTGAGGCTTCCAGAGGAGGGCATAGGGTACGTAGTTTACTGCGACGCATCAGGGACCGGACTTGGGTGTGTCCTAATGCAGGAACGAGCGGTGATTGCTTATGGTTCTCGGCAGCTGAGACAGCATGAGCAGAACTACACTACCCATGACCCGTAGTTAGAAGCTGTGGTTTTCGCCTTGAAGATGTGGCGACACTATCTGATGGGTGAGCATTTTACCGTGTACTCTGATCACAAGAGTCTCAGGTATATCTTCTCTCAGAATGACCTGAACCTGAGACAGCGGCGATGGATTGAGTTTCTCAAGGACTATGACTTCGAGATAGTCTATACTCCTGGGAAGGGTAACGTTGTTGTAGATGCGCTCAGCAGGAGGACTGGTATACAGCTACTAGGAGAGGCGACATAGTAGTTGGCTGCTTTACAGATATCCTTTGTGGATAAAGATGGAGCAGCCTTTCTACAATCTCTTACAGTCACTCCCCCACTTCTTCAGTGAGTCAGGGAGGCATAGCGTGGAGACGCTGACTATGAGACGCGGCGTGCTCAGATATCCACAGGGCAGGCACCTGATGGATTTTCTGAAGGTGGGGAGCACGCCATCCTCTTCAGAGGACGTACCTTGGTATCAGTGGAACTTCAGGAGGAAGTGTTGAGGGAGTTCCACACATCCCCTCTAGCGGTATATCTAGGAGTGTTGAAGATGTACCAGGACCTTCAACGACAGCACTGGTGGCCAGGTATGAAGAAGGCAGTAGCGGATTTTGTCTCACGGTGCCTCACTTGTCAGCAAGTGAAGGCAGAGCAATAGGTACCAACAGGCTTGGTTCAGCCTTTAGAGGTCCCAGAGTGGAAGTGGGATGGGATATCCATGGACTTCGTGACTGGTCTTCCATGTACATCCAGGGGTCACGACTCGATTTGGGTGATCGTCGACCGACTCACCAAGTCGGCCCACTTCTTACCGATTAGAGAGTAGGGTTCAGTAGAGAGCTTGGGATGCCTCTATGTGTAGGAGATTGTGCGACTACATGAAGTACCTTCCTCTATTGTCTCCGACCGTGACGCACGGTTTACTTCCCGACTATGGAAGGGGTTGCAGGAATCTTTCGGGACACAACTTCGCTTGAGAACCATCTTCCATCCTCAGACGGATGGTCAGACTGAGCGGACCATTCAGACCCTCGAGGGAATGCTACGTGCATGTGTCCTCGACTTCGGTCGTAACTGGGATGATCACTTGCCTTTGGTGGAGTTTGATTACAACAACATCTATCACTCCATCATAGGGATGGCACCTTTTGAGGCCTTGTACGGGCGACCTTGTAGATCACCCTTGTGTTGGACTGACCTTGGGGAATCAGCACTAGTGGAACCAAAGATGGTACGAGCTACCACGGAGAAGGTGCAGATCATCCAGGAGCGGATGAAGACTGCACAGAGTAGAAAGAAGTCGTATTCTGACAGGAGACGGAGACCTCTGGAGTTCGAGGATGGCGACCACGTCTTTCTACGGGTCTCACCTCAATGAGGTCTACAGAGATTTGGTCGAGGTGGCAAGTTTTCTCTGAGATTCATCGGACATTTCCAGGTCCTCAACAGATTAGGCAAGGTGGCTTACCGCTTAGCTCTTCCACCTCAGTTGCACCGGGTGCACGACGCCTTCCACGTATCTCAGCTGAGGGGATACGTGCACGATCCTTTCCACATCATCGACCATGGAGAGCTGGACGTAGATGATGAGGCGACTTTTACGGAGATTCCAGTGGAGATTGAGGGTCGACAGAAGCGGTTCCGACGTGGACGGTTGATACCTCTGGTGTGCGTACGCTGGCAACAAGAGAACCTCCAGGAGAGCACATGGGAGCGGGAGGCTCAGATGCGTGCTCAGTACCCTCATTTGTTCCCATAGTTTGAGTTGTAGCTTACGGGGACGTAAATCCCTGAGGTGGGGAGAATGTAAAGACCCGGAAATTCTGTGGAAAATTTTTTCTTAAATACATGGGATTTTTGCGAGTCCGCGAAAATTTATGGCCCTTGATTCCGAGGCCCGGTGTGCCCGGAATCAATTTCTAAAGTTTTGTTCGGGTACGTTTAGTAAACGTACGAGCGGGTTTTTATAACTTTTGAACCGGTGCTCAGAATTGAAATCTGAGGGCACCCTTGAACTCGCAGCGCCGGTATTCGCTTAAAAAGACTTTCACCTCGACGGTAGTTGGTCGAAAATAAAAGTCAGTTTTTGAGTGTTTAAGATTAATTTAAATAAAAATAAAGTGTGACTTTATTTTTATTCTTCGTGGTTAAAACCTCCAAGAGGAGGTTAGGGGTGGGGCCACCACACCATAACCTCCCATGAGAGGTTATGGTGGTGGGGTCCACCCGAACATAACCTCCCTTGGGAGGATAATTTTGGTGGGGACCACCCGGGCTTGTAACCCCTTGGAACCCACCATTTAAGGTAGAGAAACTCTTCAACTCCCTTATTTATTATGCCAAATCCACCTCTTTAATTGTTGAGTCGACACATTTAATTAAAGGTGCTAACCTCAAGAATTAATTAGGCGGAGCCTTATCATTTATTTCTCCTTTTTGAAATCGGTGTGCCAACAAAATAATAGACAATCTATTATTTCATTTGGTGGGCATCTTTCTTTTGGTGGAGCTTGGGAGAAGAGAGAATACTCTCCAACGAAGAACGCTCTTCCGGAGAAGAATGCTCTCCCGACGAAGAACGACGATGAGGGACGCCTTTGACTACGAAGAACGACCCCCTCCAACCTTATTCCCCGGACTCCTTCAACGTGGGACGTGTCCGTTTACCACGGATCGACGACCATCTTTCTGCGAAATCAACGAACGACGACCGGAAAATCAAATGTAGGGGTTTGTTTCCTTTTTGCGTCATGTTCTTCCTTTCTTTCAAAATGAATAATGAGGTTACGATTCTATTGCGGGTGAGTTGTTGTGCTTTGTTCTTAAGAACCTTTTGCTATCACCCTAATCACGGAGGGTGCGGGTCAAGCTAACATGGTTCGACTCCCTCCGTCGATCTTCTTCCTTATGATAAACTTCGGCATGGCGATGAGGCGACGACGAAGGCGGCGGCAACGATGAAGGCCGCGCTACCCACGGCCTCCGCGAATCGCACCGCCCTTGCGGCACACTGATGCTTCCGGCCGAACACCGCCAGCCCGAGCGGCGCCCGACCCACCTACTCGCGGCCTCCCGGTGCCTTGCCCGGCATGCGGCCCGCCTGCCTGCGGCCTCCGGGCGCCCTGCCCGGCGTGCGGCCCGCCTGCCCGCGACCGCCCGGCGCTCTGCCCGGCGCCCCCACGGCGTGCCCGACCCTTGCCACGGCCTGCCCGGCACCCCCGCGGCCTGCCCGGCCCCTGCCGCAGCCTGCCCAGCACCCCTGCGGCCTGCCCGGCCCCTGTCGCGCCCTACCTGGCGTGCCCGCGGCCTGCCCACTGGTCTCCCGACCGGCCCGACCACCTGGGCCGAGTCGCCCGAGTCGCGCCCCTCGCGGCTCTGGCCTTCGAGCCGAGTCGCCTATGTGGCGACCTCCGGGACGAACCGCCCTCGCAGTCCGTCGAGCCGGGCCCAGCGGACCGGGCCAAACTTAGCGGGCTGACCCGCCCAATGAGCCGGGTCAGACCCAGTGAGTCTAACAGGGTCGACCCAGACCAGGTTGGCCCAAACTGGGTTGGGCTGAGTCGGTCCGACCGGGTCGGACCAGACCCGGGCCCATTACTAACTCATTACCTTCTTGGGCCATATCTTTGGCACTGGACGTCCGTTTGACAAACCGTCAGCGGCGCCGGTATTCTTGGAGCGAATCCGTCCCTTTAAGAATACCTCACTGGAGTTTGGGGTATAGTTGAGATACAGTCAGGTTGGATCGTACACGAATCCAAACGGGCCCCCGGGAATAAAAGGTTAATAACTAACAGATCGGGTGTCTGATTGAGGCGATGTCTGTTGCGTTGAGACCCCTATGATGTGGCAGACCTTTGAGATACTTCTACGTGAGACTTCGTGACAGTTGGAGTATCGACCAGTAGCTTGTGGAGCAGATCTTCCAGATACGAGCAGTCATTTGTGCGGGAACCTAGTAGCTGACTGAGACTTGACGACTGCTGACCGATTCGACTCGAAGTGTTTCGAATAGCCCAGTGGGGAGCGCCTCTATGTGAGCGCGGCAGACCCACGGTGGGGAGCACCTATGTGTGAGCGCGGTAGACCCACGGTACTCGACACGTGGAGTACCTCAGCAGGCTGTCAGGGGAGCACCTCTGTGTGAGCGTAGCAGACCCACGGTGGGGAGCGCCTCTGTGTGAGCGCAGCAGATCCACGGTACTCGACAGGAGGAGTACCTCAGCAGTCCAAGTTAGTGGGAAGCGCCTCTGTGTGATGCGGCAGGCCCACTGTACTCGATAGAGAAGAAGTTCTCCAGCAGCCGAGGGTTCAGATTAATAAAAATCCTGGTTTGAGCTGAGTCAATGACTTTTGTGTTTTCCTCATGATTGAGATGGGTTACTAGATAACTTAGGTATATGTATGGACATATACCTAAGTAATGGTTATCCGTTGATTTCATACTTTGTGGTTTATCCTTGTTGGATTTAGTGAGACCTTGAGGGTCTCGGGGTCCCTGCTGAGTATCGTTATACTCACCCCTGCACGGGTGAAAGAGCGCTGTCGTGGGTGCCCTCAAATGATTAGTGTGATTTTGGGGTACTTAGGTGCAGCAGAGTGGCTGACCAAGGTCGTCTCTCAAAGGAGGAAGTGAATTAAAAAAATTATTAGAGGTATTATAGAAGTAAAATAAAAGATAATAAAAACACTACTTGAAAGGATGGGGGTGGTTGTTTATAGTTTATGAATCTAGAAGAAGTTTTCTGGAAGAAGAATGTATTTTTTTTGTTTTGAAATGAAGTTTGATTAAAATGACACAACAAAAAGATATTTGTTTAGACAATATTTAAAAGACGTAATCGATCTAACTCTACCTCTTCAATCATTTATTAATCATTATCATTTAAATTAATATTCACTTAATTATGATCCCTTAATTTGTTAAATCCCGAACCCTACGAGAATTAACTTTACCACGAAGATTGAAGTGAATTTAACCTTAGGCTAACTTCGGAACATGCAATCGCAACACCCTGCTTTGATTGATGTTCTAAAATTAGCTTATGGTCAGTGGTAAATTAAGGCACATAACCACTCTGGAAATGAGGATTAATTGAGTTTAGGGATTATATTTGAACTCTACAAATTGATCCCATGTGGTTTTGAATTACCGGTTAAGGTTGCGCTCTCACAGTTCACACAATTCCCGACCTCGCGTGTTTTGTGTTAACTATTCAATTGCTTGCTTAGTTTAATTTAAATTAAAAACTCAATTAATAGATCATAATATGTGAATTAAAGTATCTCATTGATTCAAAATAAATGAATGAAGAAGGATAGAGGTCGATCGATTACTAAAAAGAACTACTCTTCCATGGGTGGTGTAGTCATCGTGGAGACGTTTTGCATAAGCAATGGATTGAAAGGGTAGAACCCAACCTTTTCTCCACTCTTGATTCCAACCCAATTAAGAAGATTAAGATAAGAAGAAGAGAGATGAACACAGAATATTATTTGAAGAAAAATTCAAGAAACAAACATGAAAGAAAAGAAAAAAAAAAGGTGAGAGAGGAGAGCCTTTTTGGAAGAGAGGTTTTCACAAAGGCTTACTTCCTCCAAGAGTTGTGAGGGGCTCCCAAGAGACACCCTTTCGGCCACACCTTCCCAAAGCCTCGACCAGCCCTCTCAAAGAGTTAAAACTCCCTTTAAATAGAGTTTGTGAGGGCTAGGGATAAATAACTTTTTAAGTGTGAAATGAAAAACTCGGCCAAATATTTTATTCCAACTTGCACCGCCCATTTGACCTCCAAAACGCGTGAATTGACCGGCCTTCCAGAAGGATGATTTGTGCCAAATCCTGTCCCCGAGCTTTCCTCAAAATTTGGGCTCAATACAAGCCCGTATGTAGACGATATGACCCAAATACAGAACACATGTCTATTCTTCCGAGTCCAGCCCACCATTGGATTAATTGATCATTTACTCCATCCAAATGCACTCTTTAGCTCTAGTGTCCTGAATGAAAGTTGTATAAAATGAAGTTAGGAACACTGTTACAAAATTTCAAATTCAAATAATAAATATAAAAATATTTATCTTCGAAATACTACAATGCGCTATTAAGGGTAAAACTGGAATTTTCACCAAATTTTCAAATGAATGATCAAATCCCAAATATTTTATAAATAAACATATTTAACACAATGTGAGGAAATTATTTCATTTATTATCAATAAAATATTCAATAAAATAGTGTTTTATCAACTCCCCCACACTTACCCTTTTGCACACCTGGGCAAAACCTCATATCAAGTAAACATCAATATCAAATCAAAACCAATTTTAAAACACATACCCTTAAGATCAATCAATTTCACACCAAGAATCAAAAGATATCATGCCTCATAAAAAACCTTATTTCAAGTTCTCCATTTATATCATTCAATATATTTCCACTTCATTTATCCACCCATGCACAAAACACTTACCTCGCTTGAATTTTCTCTCATCACTCAAATATCAATTTTTTTTGCAATGTCTTTCTCATCCAAACTCATACAAGGGTCACCATAGGCTTGATAGATTCCTACATCGCTACCCGATGTGAGTCAAGGACATATGTTTATCATGAGGACTTTTTAGGGTTGTTCTGTGGCTTTCGGTTGGTAGGATTAAGATGTGAAAAACTCTGAGGCTGAATGAGGAGGGCTTGACTCTTTTGAAGCAAAATTGCATTAATCTAATTTTCACTTAAATATGGTCTTCTCTTCAATCCTCATAGTATCAATTCAGCTCCATCATCATGAAAAGTCATTAAAGGTTTACACCATTCATCATTTCAGCATTAAAAAATGTCAATCTTCTCAAACATGATTTTCTTGAAAGCTCCAGATGGGCACAGCTTTCCACCTCAATTAGAAGCTCCAGAAAAGGCACAGCTTCACTTGTCATGAAAGCTCCAGAAAAGGCACAGATTTCAATATAATGACTTTCTTTAGCAGCAAACACATCTCTTCAGAATTTAATTTTCCACCCAAAGTATCACATAATGTGGTGGCACAACACAAGACAGCTTCCCCCACACTTAAGCTCAACTAGATTATGCAATTTCACTTCAAGAGTTGGTTGGATAGGGAAAATTGGCTTGTAATGTGGCTTAACCTAACAGGTTGTGCATGGCTTCTAAGGGCTACAAGGATTAAATATTCATGGTAGGCCATTATAAAAAAGGATTCTTTGAAATAGGGGTTTTAATACCAAACAAATGCCTCAATCATTTAAACACAAGTACCTCAAACCCTCAAGTTTTGATAGGAATAGATCAAATTCTGGTTAAATCAAGCATGGTTTGGTTCTCTCAAGAAGTGAGGTGAATGTAAAGAATATGAAAATAATGGTTTAGAAGCCTCACAGGAAAGTGATTTCAAATATAAAGACAGTGAGATTGGCATGGGATTCAAAATTCAGCGTACTTTTCATGAAATTACTAAATATTTGAACTTGAAACAAAGTCATTTCAGCATTCATTTAAGCTTAGTTTCAAGGGGTAAATTGTTTCACTTATTGATATGGATTTAAAAATGGTGATGAGAATCATTTTAGCTCAAAATGTTTCAAAAAACACATAAAATTGTAAAATAAACACACAAAATTTGAAAAACACACAATTTTTTTTTTGGTTTTTTTTAAACAGGAAAACAATTGAAATTACTAAATTAAAAGGTTCCCTCCCCCACACTTAAAATATTGCATTGTCCTCAATGTGAACCCGTGAGATGATATATGCACATGAAATGCAGAATTTTTAAATAGGAAAAATAATATAAAAGTGAAAGGGTTAGAAACAGCCTGATGTGATCAAGTGATGATGGGGTCATGCAGTGTGATAAAATCCACTGCATCAGTAGGATGTCCCTCAATGTATCTCTTCAAATGTTGCTCATTGACTGTAAAGCTCCTTCCAGTGTCCTCTTGTGTGATCTCCACTGCACCATAAGGAAAAACATTAGACACAATATAAGGACCTAACCATCTGGAACGCAACTTACCAGGCATCAACTTCAGTCGTGAACTATAGAGAAGGACTTTCTATCCAACATGAAACTCCCTTTGTTGGATCATTTTGTCATGAGCTGCTTTTGATCTTTCCTTGTAGAGCCTTGAGTTCTCATATGATGATAGTCGAATCTCCTCAAGCTCTTGAATTTGCAACTTCCTTTGAATTCCAGCTTGGGCCAAATCCATGTTACATTTCTTTATAGCCCAATATGCCCGATGCTCGACTTCCACGGGGAGATGACACGCTTTCCCAAAAACAATCCGAAATGGGGACATACCAATGGGGGTCTTGTATGCTGTCCTATAAGCCCACAATGCATCATCCAAGCGCTTGCTCCAATCCTTCCTATTTGGCTGCACGGTTTTCTCCAAGATTTGTTTCAACTCACGATTTGAAACCTCCGCCTGGCCATTTGTTTGGGGGTGGTATGGTGTTGATGTTTTGTGTGTCACCTCATACTTTCGAAGGAGGGAAGAAAAATTCCTATTGCAAAAGTGTGTCCCTTGGTCACTGATGATGGCCTTTGGTACTCCAAACCTGCAAAAAATCTGTGCTTTGACAAAGTCCACAACAACATGAGAATCGTCAGTCCTGGTGGCCTTGGCCTCCACCCATTTACTCACATAATCAACAGCAACCAAAATATACAAAAATCCAAATGAACTAGGAAAAGGACCCATAAAGTCGATGCCCCATACATCAAAAATCTCACAAAATAGTATGGGTTGTTGGGGCATCTCATGTCTCCTAGAAATGTTCCCAGTGTGTTGGCAACGAGAGCATGACTTACAAAACAAATGGGCATCATGGAACAAGCTAGGCCAATATAATCCAGAGTCTAAAACCTTCCTAGCTGTCCGTTGGGGTCCAAAGTGTCCACCACATGCAAGTGTATGACAGAATTGCAAAACAGACTCAAAATCATGATCAGGAATACACCTCCTAATAACTTGGTCACTACACATGCGCCAGAGGTAAGGATCATCCCACACATAAAATCTTGACTCACTCTTTAATTTTTGGACTTGATGTTTCTTCAAATTTACTGGGATTTCAGAGCCAACAATGTAATTAACTAAATCAGCATACCAAGGATGCTTACCTGAGATGGTATAGAGATGCTCATCGGGGAAAGTGTCCCGAAGTGGTACATGGTCCAAGGTGTCACCCTCTAGTGTGTGAGTAAGCCTACTCATGTGGTCTGCCACCAAATTCTCTGACCCCTTCTTGTCCTTTATCTCAAGGTCAAACTCTTGAAGAAGGAGCATCCAACGGATAAGTCGTGGCTTTGCATCTGGCTTCTTTAGGAGGTACCTCAAAGCTGCATGGTCAGAAAAAGCAACTACTTTAAAGCCCAATAAATATGAACGGAATTTATCTAAAGCAAATATGACAGCAAGAAACTCCTTTTCTGTGGTAGTGTAGTTTGATTGGGCTGAATCTAGCGTCCTCGATGCATAGGCGATCACATGTGAACGTCCCTCCACCCTCTGAGATAAGACATCTCCAACCGCGAAGTTGGAGGCGTCACACATAAGCTCAAATGGAAGGTCCCACCGTGGGGGCTGTATGATTGGTGGAGTGGTCAGACACTTCTTCAGCTCATCAAATGATACCCTGCATGAATCATCAAAATTGAAGTCAATATCTTTTTGAAGCAATCGAGATAAGGGTAGAGCGATCTTACTAAAATCTCTGATGAAGCGTCGATAAAATCCAGCATGCCCAAGGAATGATCGAACATCACGCACACATGTAGGATATGGGAGGGATGAAATAATGTCTACCTTAGATTTATCAACTTCAATTCCATGTTGTGAGACTATATGACCTAAGACAATTCCCTTTTCGACCATGAAATGACATTTTTCAAAATTTAAGACCAGATTCTTCTCAATACAACGATGCAACACATCACCCAAACTAGAGAGACATTCATCAAATGAGGACCCATAAACTGTAAAATCATCCATAAATACCTCCATGCAGGTCTCAATGAAATCTGAGAAAATACTCACCATGCATCTCTAGAAGGTACCTGGGGCATTGCAAAGTCCAAATGGCATCCTTCGGTAAGCAAAGGTACCGAATGGGCAGGTGAATGTTGTCTTCTCCTGGTCCTCTGCTGCAATGGGAATCTGAAAATAGCCAGAAAATCCATCCAAGAAACAATAGTGTGTCTTCCCAGCTAGTCTCTCAAGCATCTGGTCAATGAATGGAAGTGGGAAATGGTCCTTACGAGTGGATTGATTTAGTTTCCTATAATCGATACACACTCGCCAACTGTTTTGTACTCTCACAGGAACTAACTCATCATTTTCATTTTTTATAACAGTGAAACCAGTTTTCTTTGGTACAACCTGAACAGGGCTAACCCATTGTGAGTCAGAAATAGGGTAAATGGTACCCGCCTCAAGTAATTTTTCAACTTCTTTCTTAACAACTTCTAGGAGGGTGGGATTAAGTCTCCTTTGTGGCTGTCTCACCGGTTTAGCCCCATCCTCCAAGAGAATCCTATGCATACAAATGGAGGGGCTAATACCTGATATGTCTGCCAATGTCCAACCAATTTCCCTAATGTTATCTCTCAAAAGATTCAAAAGTTTTTCTTCATGTTCAAAAGAGAGATTGTTAGCAATTATGACAGGTAATCTATCACCACTGAGCAAGTATGCATATTTGAGATTTGGGGGCAATGGCTTGAGTTCCAATGTAGGTGGGTGATGTATGGATGGAGAAATTGATGCAACAGACATATTTGCACAATGAACATCAGTATCAGAATAAAAATCATCACAATCAGAGAATAAAGCGCTAAATCCATCAGCATACTCAATAGCCATGTCATAATCAGAGTTCACATGATCAAAATCAGAATATGATTCCATTTCAAAATCAAATCTTAGAGAGTCTTGTTCCTTAAAAATGGGTGTAGAAGTATTCTTAGACATCAAACTAGAACCAATACTCATAATCTCCCTAAGCATAGGACAATCCAATTCCATGATGTTTTTACTTGGTGGTTCAAAATGGGAGATAACAAAAGCAGAATGGTCCTCTGAGGGGTACTTCATGGAATCCATAACATTAAATATCACAACTTCATCCCCAAATTCCATGGAAAGTGTACCCTCATTGACATTTATGATAGTTTTTTGCAGTTTTGAGGAAGGGCCTACCTAAGATAATGGGGGCATGAGAACTTACCTGATCATCCTCCATGTTAAGAACATAGAAATCCACTGGAAAGATCATGTCTCTTACCCGGACAAGTACATCCTCAAGGACTCCTGCTGGATATGTCGTAGCTCTATTCGCCAATTGCACCACTACTCTTGTTGGCTTCAACTCACCAACCTGCAAGGAAGAGAATACAAAGTGAGGCATCACATTTATTGAAGCTCCTAAATCACAAAGAGCATCAGAGAAGTGAAACTCCCCTATGGTACATGGGATGGTGAATGTCCCAGGATCCTTGCACTTTGTTGGTATTGCTAGAGTTGGTGTAATGAGTGTCGAGACATTCTTTCCAAGGTTGATCCTCTCATTTCCCTTGAGCCCTCTTCGATTGGTACAAAGTTCTTTTAAGAATTTCGCATACCTTGGAATTTTCTTAATGGCTTCAAGTAGAGGAATGTTGATCTCCACACGCTTGAATGTGTCCAAAACCTCCTTTTGCATTGCTTCTTCAGCCATCTTCTTGGTTTGAACAACCCTGTTTGGAAAAGGAAGGGGTTTAGGAGGAACATCATCAATCTTTTTCTTACCTTTATCTTTCTCCTTGGATTGCTCATCAGTTGGTATGGAATGCGGCTTCTCTGAAGTTGAGGTGAATCCCGGTGGAATGGTAGGTGCAGATGTATCGTTCATTTGCTTCCCACTTCTCAATGTGATGGCACTAACATTCCCCTTTGGAATTGGAGTGGGTTGGGAAGGTAGATTTCCATAATTCTTACTCACAAGTTCATGGAGGGCGGTGGCAATCTGGCTCATTTGAGTCTTCAACTCCCTCAGCTCCGAACTTTGACTCTTCAGCTCATTCTGTTGATTAAGAACAATTTGCTTCAAAAGATCATCAGTATTAGAATCTACCTTTGGTGGATGATTCCCTTGTTGCTGAATTGTTGATGTTTGAGCTTCAAATATCCTTTGGGGTTGTTGAAAACTCTGCTGGTAAGGCGGAGGCTGCTGGAAGTTTTGTTGAAAGGGTGGCCTTTGTTGTTGTCCAGAGCCATACCTCATGTCCGAATGATCTTTCCACCCTTGGTTGTATGTTGGATCAAACTTCTTTTGGGTATATGGTTGTTGTTGTTGCTGCTGAAATGGTCTCCCAGGGAACACTGCTGCACAATCTTCTATTTCTTGGAGTTGTGGGCAACAGTCAGTTGGGTGGCTTGTCTCAGCGCAAATACCACAAGGCCTTTAAGGAGGGGGTAAAGATGTATTTTGTGCCAAAGCAATTTGCCTCACCATAGTGGTCAATTCTTCCAACTTAGTATCAATCAAATGACTTTCAAGAGAAGAAGGACTTACCTGATGTACTCCCCTGATATGTGGTGTACCTCTATCACCAAATTGTTGGGAGTTTTGGGTCATCTTGTCGATCAACACACGTGCAGCTACTGGTGTCTTGTCCACCAATGCTCCTCCAGCCGCAGCATCTACCATGCTTCTCTCCATAGGTGTGAGTCCTTCATAGAAGTACTGAATGAGGAGTTGCTCACTGATTTGGTGATGTGGGCAGCTTGCACACAACTTCTTGAATCTCTCTCAGTACTCATACATTGACTCCCCTTGGGCTTGCTTGATCCCCGATATCTCCTTTTGAATGGATGTTGTCCTTGATGCTGGAAAAAATCTTTGCAAGAAAAGACGTTTCAAATCATTCCAACATGTTACATCTTCAGGTTGCAAATAATACATCCAATCTTTTGCAGCTCCATCAAGTGAGAATGAGAATGCTCTTAATTTAATTTGATCTTCAGAAACATTTCTTGGTTTTAAAGTTGAGCAAACCACATTAAATTCCTTAAGGTGTTTGTTGGGATCCTCACCAGATAAGCCATGAAACTTTGGAAGAAGGTGAATTAATCCAGATTTCAATTCAAAGTCCGATTCGAGATTTGGGTATGCAATACAATTTGGTTGATAGTTAATATCAGGTGCAGCCAATTCTTGAATGGTTCTATTAAGTTCATTTCCATTGTTTTCAGTCATTGGTTCCTCTTTTATGTTTGAATTTGAATAGCTTCCAATTTCAATGTTTCCAGAAGAGAGGAATTCACCAACTGGTTGAATATTGAAACTTCCCGTAGACTGAGAATTTCTGATTCGTGCCCTAAGGCTGCGTTCAATCTCAGGGTCAAGATCTAAGAGATCTTCGGGATTAGTTCGTGTCATAGATCAAATAAAAATGAAAAGAAAGTGGACCATAGTAAAATAAAAATGAGAAGTTTGAGTTGGTGGTCCAAAAAGAAGTAGAAGAAAATAAAAGAAGAAGAAGAAAAATCAGATTGGGTAAAGAAGGAAGAAAGAAGAGAGGAAGAGAATAAAATCTAAAATAAAATAAATACCTCTAATTGGTTGAAATAATTACTTGCCTCCCCGGCAACGGCGCCAATTTGAAAGAGCGCTGTCGTGGGAGCCCTCAAATGATTAGTGTGATTTTGGGGTACTTAGGTGCAGCAGAGTGGCTGACCAAGGTCGTCTCTCAAAGGAGGAAGTGAATTAAAACAATTATTAGAGGTATTATAGAAGTAAAATAAAAGATAATAAAAACACTACTTGAAAGGATGGGGGTGTTTGTTTATAGTTTATGAATCTAGAAGAAGTTTGTTGGAAGAAGATTGTATTTTTTTGTTTTTTTTTTGTTTTGAAATGAAGTTTGATTAAAATGACACAACAAAAAGATATTTGTTTAGACAATATTTAAAAGACGTAATCGATCTAACTCTACCTATTCAATCATTTATTAATCATTATCATTTAAATTAATATTCACTTAATTATGATCTCTTAATTTGTTAAATCCCGAACCCTACGAGAATTAACTTTACCACGAAGATTGAAGTGAATTTAACCTTAGGCTAACTTCGGAACATGCAATCGCAACACCCTGCTTTGATTGATGTTCTAAAATTAGCTTATGGTCAGTGGTAAATTAAGGCACATAACCACTCTGTAAATGAGTATTAATTGAGTTTAGGGATTATATTTGAACTCTACAAATTGATCCCATGTGGTTTTGAATTACCGGTTAAGGTTGCGCTCTCACAGTTCACACAATTCCCGACCTCGCGTGTTTTGTGTTAACTATTCAATTGCTTGCTTAGTTTAATTTAAATTAAAAACTCAATTAATAGATCATAATATGTGAATTATAGTATCTCATTGATTCAAAATAAATGAATGAAGAAGGATAGAGGTCGATCGATTACTAAAAAGAACTACTCTTCCATGGGTGGTGTAGTCATCGTGGAGACGTTTTGCATAAGCAACAGATTGAAAGGGTAGAACCCAATCTTTTCTCCACTATTGATTCCAACCCAATTAAGAAGATTAAGATAAGAAGAAGAGGGATGAACACAGAATATTATTTGAAGAAAAATTCAAGAAACAAACATGAAAGAAAAGAAATACAAAGAAGAGGTGAGAGAGGAGAGCCTTTTTGGAAGAGAGGTTTGCATAAAGGCTTACTTCCTCCAAGAGTTGTGAGGGGCTCCCAAGAGACACCCTTTCGGCCACACCTTCCCAAAGCCTCGATCAGCCCTCTCAAAGAGTTAAAACTCCCTTTAAATAGAGTTTGTGAGGGCTAGGGATAAATAACTTTTTAAGTGTGAAATGAAAAACTCGGCCAAATACTTTATTCCAACTTGAACCGCCCATTTGACCTCCAAAACGCGTGAATTGACTGGCCTTCCAGAAGGATGATTTGTGCCAAATCCTGTCCCCGAGCTTTCCTCAAAATTTGGGCTCAATCCAATCCCGTATGTAGACGATATGGCCCAAATACAGAACCCATGTCTATTCTGCCGAGTCCAGCCCACCATTGGATTAATTGATCATTTACTCCATTCAAATGCACTCTTTAGCTCTAGTGTCCTGAATTAAAGTTGTATAAAATGAAGTTAGGAACACTGTTACAAAATTTCAAATTCAAATAATAAATATAAAAATATTTATCTTCGAAATACTACAATGCACTATTAAGGGTAAAACTGGAATTTTCACCAAATTTTCAAATGAATGATCAAATCCCAAATATTTTATAAATAAACATATTTAACACAATGTGAGGAAATTATTTCATTTATTATCAATAAAATATTCAATAAAATAGTGTTTTATCAACGGGCTATGCCCGCACCTCATTGTGTTGGTTGCAAACGATAGACAGCGCTGACTGAGGCAGAGAGTAGCAGGACTGGACGGTACCCGGAGGTGGATCACTCAGTGTGAAGGTGCACGGAGGAGACGGACGGACATGGAGTACTGAGGAGGCCATCTGTACCTACCCTTCAGGTAGGAACCCTGGAGGACGACCCAATAGTTGCTTTACTTTTCTTCAGTTATACTTGCTTTCTATTGTACTTGTACTTTCCTGTTGTGCTTGTATTTCCGGCCCCTTTTACTTTCCAGCACATCTTTTGTATACAGTTTTACTTAGTGTTTTACTTCCAGTTATGTACTCTGTTGTGATTGTTTACAGTTATAAAGGCAATGCCTTTCCAGTTTAGGGATTTACGCCTTTAGTGTGAGTCGTCAGCCCCTGGCATATGGAAGGCAGGTTTGGGGTAGTCACGATACGGGTCCCGGGGGAAGGGTCGTGACAAAAAATTTCATCACCAAAGTGATGAAACTTCATCATAACTTGTGATCTAAGCCTCGGTTAAGGTTCGAGGATCACGCGTTAATTTAATTTTAAATATAAAATAAAAATAAAGAATAAGTCGTTCGATCTGAAGCTACGCTCGACAACTGTTTATCACTCATTCATCATTGGTGACCATTTCTCAAAGGAACCAAAGTTGAATCCTTCTAGATCATCCAAACATGCTTTAAAATCTACTAGAGCATCAATCATCAAATTTCAGGTTCTAACGCGGAAGTCTGATGACACCTTCAACATCCCAACAATCATTATAATGACGATCTATCAATCCATGAAGCAAAGATTTGGTCGAAATCTTGGATCCACTGGTCCTCTCTCTAGAAAGTGGGAGAGGAGAGAGAGTCCCTCATAAACTTGTAGTGAATATTCCTCCATGTGAGAGCCTCCCCTTTATATATTGAGGTACAAAAATACCTGGAATTAGCTCCCTGACCCCTGAATATTTATTACCCACTATATAAGTCATAAACGACATCTTATGATTGACTTATTAATTCATAAATATCATTTAATTTTTTATCACTTTATTGTAATATAATAAATATATTATGTGATAAAAGTGAGTCAATAACTCGACTTGAGTTATGGATTTAGTCGTTGGGCCTTCCACGCCTCTGCTATGTGGTTATTATGTTATCTGTGACTTCACCTCCTTGAGTAAGAATTCTCAAGAGACGATATCTCCAAGTATATCCCTTATGTCTTCTTCCAAAACTTGACATATTGTCTAGTACTAGTAGTAGGATTATTATAATTTATATTATGATAAAACTTTAATTAAGAGGTGTGATTTCAAGAATTGGAACAAATCATTGTGTATTTGAAACTGCTTCTTTAGCCACATTAGAAGCTGCAACAAACTCAGTATTTGTAGATATGGATATCACTAGCTTGAATGAGATTCTCATGCCCATTTCCTTAGCCTAACTACGATATCTGATTATATTGATCTAAATTAAGACTAGTTTATGTCCCCTTAAAACTAGTGTCCCTTCCTCTCTATATACCAGGAGTATATCTTTTGTACTCTCTCAAGTACAATTGGATAGTTCTGACTACTTCCTATGCAATTCTCTTGAATATAGATGATATTTTTCTACTATTAAGTATATGTTGGTAATATCATATATAGTACATAATATGGCATATGTGATAGATCTATTTTTGAAGCTTATATAATTTTACTCACCTATTTAATCTCCTCATATGCCCCATGCATATCCTTTTGGATAGATTTATGCCATGTGAAACTGTTAAAAATTCTCTCTAGAATTTTTCCAACTTATATTTTTCAATAACTTGTCAGCATATCTACTTTGAATTGGTCTAAATAACCCATTAAATATACCTCAATTGATCTTGTTCCCTAAAATGTAGGTTTCTACTTTAAGTCAATCTCTGGATAGTTACTTTCATTCTAGTCTTAACTAATTGTAAGACCAATTAATGTTTTCCATATGTTATCAAACATATTTTTCTTGGAAAGTTGTAATTTTCCCACTAAACTCTTGTAGACACATGGAAAAAAATTATTTCAAATTAATATTATATGATATTGTTGTTTTCTTCAATCCAAAACTAGATTTCAATAACTTTCACCCCTTATTGGAATTTTTGGTGCCACCATCTCTTTATGGTTGTCTCATATATACGTCTTCCAAGATTAGTGGTCTTGACATCCAATGCCCAATTTTAATGATCATAAAAAGTATATATTACCGGTAAAATTCTAATGTATTTAGGCATATTGACTTAGTATTACCAATCAATCCTTATTGGTATCATGCTTGTACCACTCATGTATAGTCTCACTTGAATACCCACTGCAGTATTCAAAATAATAAGCCCATATACTTTGATACATGGAATCCATTATTGAATTTTAATTGATCTTGTCAATCATAGCTTGTTTCCATTTACTGATTACTTATAGGATTAGTTATTCTCAATGAATAATGTATCACCGTCCGTAGTGAATGAAAAACTATTACCATGGTTTTATCATTCCTATGTATTACATGTCTCTGGAACATTCCTTTTCCACAATCTCTTATAAAACTTATTCCTGCATCAACTATTTGTGCATCCACAACATTGACTAAATCCATGTCAATATTTCTCCCACTATCTCAAATAGAGATGTGCACCCTTTTATAAAAATATAGTCTAGCACTTGAATATCACTTTTTTATCTCAGGGAATTCGGTAATATCCTTAAAAACCTTTAGGATGGTTATTATAGATGCATAGTGTGTTTTTCTTGATTCAAGTTCGTTTATATTCTTAACAAACACTTTGCATCTAAACACATGTTATTGTGACATGATAGATTTATATCATACTATAACTTGTATGATATCCATTTGTCATTATAGTTGACATATGGTTGCGGGACTATGTCGTTATTTGTGAAGCATGCCTCAAAAAATAATAGAAGTTTCTACAATGCATACGAATCTCAACATTGCTTCTCATTTTACTTACATCATGACTCTGAGGAAATGTGTGTTTAGGAATTAATCCACACTACATTTAATTAATAAATGTTTGCATGTAAGAATCACCATTGATCATTATTTTAATAACATCATAGCTTTTATGTGAATAAGGAAATGTGAGTTTAGGAATAAATCCACTCTGCATGTCATGATCGATGAATACTTAGTCAAGATAGTCTTTGGCACACATTCTCGAAGCTACTTATATCTTCTAACCATGCATATTTCATACTTCACTTCCCATTCTTTAAAGCACTTAAAGGAATCTTATGAAGTATAGATACCACTAGCTTATCCTTAGAATAGTTCACACTCTCTATCTTAACTAATCCTGAAAGATTTTGTCTTACCTTTATTTATAAAGGTTTCTTTACCTAAAACCAAGTAAATGTGTCGATAATACCTAATGTATTTAACTCCAAATAGTCTAAATACCATACTGGGTATATCCTTGAAAGCTACTTAGATTTACTAGAAAAAGTATTTTCTTGCTACAATTGGGTATTAGAGTCTTATATTTTTATATTCATCATGTATTTTTAATAATTCATGTAATACTGGACTCTTAGTTTAGTATTAGACACTACAAACAACATTCGTTCCAAAATGGAATAATGTCTCTTTGTGTCCGATGAATATTTGAGGTAATTTTTTTGATTATACTCAATAGAAGTTCAACTATAATCGTTAATCTTGGCAATTTGAAGTTGTGTACTTCTCGCCACTGACTTAGGAATCACCATTTCTCAGCCACTTGTAGAATTCACCTTACTTCTTGTAACATTTCTTTGCTTACTTGGTTAATGTATTTCAATACAAATATGCAATAGGCATATTGTATTTAATACCCAAGAATTGTGATAGAAACATTACATGCAATTGATGAATATACCTAAAGAAGAAGTGATTACTTGCTTCTTCAATTCAGTTCAAAACATTTAAACTTCCATAAACTTCTCTCATGACATGAAAAGAAAATATCCTATTGTATAATGTCTTTCCTATTTTCTATGAAGGAAATTATAAAAGTGCAATTGGCGTCGCACTTTCCATTGGCCTTTTCACCCTATCTTTCAACTTGTTCACCATCAGAACTAAAGATTAATCTTTCTTTTGAGTTCTTATCAACTTAGCAAACCTTCCCTAAAAGGTAACAAATCATTTTTCTCCATATCATTCATTTTGTAATTTTAGCTGAAACTAGAGTAAATGGGTGATAAAGATATAAGAATGAGTTATATTGAAAGATCGTGATCCATATTTCAATTTACACATGTCAAGTGTAATCATTACCCCATTCATATCTTTCTTCGCCTTCTCCTCACAAGATTCTCGGAGACGAGACAACATTTGAGATCATCTGTGTCCCGATATTGTATCCACAAATCACATCAGAAATTGATGATAACATTATGATATAAACATTAAATGTGTCATAAATGGGTCTCCTCTAAGCATCTTTCACACCTTCGCTTCCTGAGGTGGCTCAACAGGTATTTGGTACTCCAACACCTTGAATTTCCTATACCATAGTACTTTGCGTAAGTGTGTGTACCACTCTTTGGAAACTTATGATGGTGAGGAAATGTTCCTTTTCCAATAATAATCATACTGTATTTGTGGTATTACTTTTCATTTTCTACAAAATAAAATCTAGCATATTAGTACTTTTATCTTGATTGTCGGTTAGACACTACTGATTAAATCATTAAATATCTCTCACTATTTTATTGAAACATAGTAACTCTTACTACTATACTTGGAATACTCATTCGCTAGAGTATTCTAGTGGCAAGGATCCCTGAAACATCTTCTCATAGTCCAAGTTATGGCTACATCGCTACTCGGAGTGTTTCAAGGAAGGTATCTAACTAGACAATCACATTAACTCGCGGTTCCTTGAATTGTTGAGTGAAATCTCAACTTCTGGAAATCATAAACTTGATTTACTCAATGATTTTCCTCTGTAGATGTAACAATCTAGCTATAAATACTTCTTTGCTGCCATATTTAGTTAAGTCAACCTATTTCTTTTATAAGAACTCCCTAATAGTAGGAGACACCCTCAACTGGGGTTGGTGAGCACCCCATAAACCCGGTTTTGTTCAAATTCAAACGAAGGAATACTTTACCACTTAATGTTTCTTTGAGAGTTTTTTATCATTTCTCGATTAATGAAATCATTTTTTATCTGATATGCATAAACTATGTGATCGCACTCACAGTTGAACAATGCATTAAATAGAAAAAAAAATCATCACGTCATAAATCTATTTAATATATGCATTTTATGTGATGGCATAATCTTGCATATTCAAAAAATAATAAACAATGCATAAATTAAATAAACGATGCGACTGTTCTTGAGAATTTAATATTGGTTGATCCATTTACTCTCAATGGATCAACCACAACCCTAGGGATAAAATACTTGAGTCGTCTCTAACTCGTATTGTTGCTCATACCCAGGTCCAATGTATCACTATCTCATCTGGAATATCATCTCATCTCGGCATGGCCCGCATCTTATAATATCCTTGTCATAGTACATAAATACTCACATGTAGACGAGGGGGTCTTAAGAGTACAAAATACAGATAAATTGCTTTTATTTGGGTGTGAAGACCCTTATGTATATAATGACACAAAAGATGATATACAGATTGTCTATTTAATTAATCATTGCATGCATCACATGCAGTTGCAATAAATAATTAAATAAATTAACTTCCAGACAAACATTGGTCGGTCTTTACTCAAGATCAGTCGACGCATAATTAAATATGTAATAAAATTAATTTTTTAATAAATTTATATCGATGGTGTTATTTGAATTAAAAAAAATCTTATAAATTTTAAATTCAAATAAAATTCGGCTGGTGGCATGAGACAAAGTAGGAAGTGAATGACAATTGTCGGCGACCGGAGGCGGCACGAGGTCGGCTGAGGGAAGAGGGTGAGCCTGGGATGGTGTGGCGGGGTGACACGAGCAAGGAGGGTGGCTGACAACCAACAACTGGGGAGTGAGACTGTGGCAGCGAGAAGGGGTCCCCGGCGAGCGACGATGCGATGCACGGTGGGTTAACGGAGAGAGAGGCATTTTCCTTCTTTTTTGTTTTAACTTTTGCACCTATAGACAACAAACAATACTCCCTTTTAAAATAAAAGTTTTTTTATTATTTTAAAGTCTATTGTTCCACAAACCACCCCACCCAATTTTAAATTTTGTTTTTTTTATGCACTGGTCAATGCTTGAGGACTCTTTATTTGCTTTTATTTTTTTATTATAAACAAAATTCTATGGTTGGACAGACCATCTCCCTCCCTGGTTTTCAAAAATTGTTTTCTATAAACATGTTTCAAAGGCCTATGGGATAGGTGCCTTTTTTAATAATTTTAAATTTCAAAAAGGTGGAATAATCTGCCCGCCGGAGGAAAAAACCTATGGCCGGTTAAAACTTGGTTGGAACACATGAAGAGACCAGAAAAAGGGACCACTGGGAAAAATAAAGCACACATTCAAGTGGAATTAATCACCAATGATCTATTGTGGGTAAAATTTATATTTATTAACATATATGTGTTCTTCAATTTATATCTACTAAAGTACCAATTTCAATCTGATTTAAATCTGTGGATGGTTGCAACTTGGTCGCCCAGGATCAGATTAAATCTTCGTTTGCGGTGTTGGGATGGTTGTGATGCTTTATACATGAATTTTTCACAAACATAACTTTTTTTGGCTTAAAACTTTCACACAATCCCTCTGATACCAATTATTGGTATTGGGGCACACAGCAGAATCCAATGGGTCGGGGATTTTAAAATTTTCATCATCTCCAATGATTTGAGCCTCAATTAAGGTATGAGGATCATGCATAAATTTAATTTTAAGAAGAAAAAAAATAAAAACAAAGAATACGTCGTTCGATCTAAAGTTGCGTTTGACAACTATTCGTCGCTCATTCATCACCAACAACCATTGCTCAAATGAACCGAAATCAGATCCCTTTAGATTGTACACTCGCACTTCAAAAATACATGGGAGCATTGATCGTCGAATTATGGGTGATAGCGCGGGAAATCGATGATGTCTTTGACGCCCTAACAATCACCGCAGCGACGATCCATCGATCTGTGAAGCAGAGCTCCGATCAAAGTCTTGGATCAGCTACTCCTCTCTCTATAAATTAGGAGAGGAGTGAGAGGCTCTCATAAAACCATAGTGAATAGTTCGTCATGTGAGGGTCTCTCATCCTTTATATAGTGAGGTACAAAAATACTCAGAATTGGCTCACCAGCCCCCGAATATTTATTACCCACTACATAAGTCATAAATGACATCTTACGACTGACTTACTGAGTCATAAATATCATTTATATTTTTATCACTTATTTATAATATAATAAATATATTACATGATAAAAGTGAGTCAATCACTCGACTCATCGTTCTCGTAAATATTAAATGAACCTTGAACATTAAAATAATATTTATTTGTATAATATTTTTTTAATAAATAAATTCAATGTCAATTATTCTAAACTTAAATAATATGAATTTATTTATTCCCTAACGATTGTATATTCTCGAACATATCCCGAACCTCGTGATGGGTCTCACCATATCTTGTACTCCTATTCATCCGAATATAAAAGACTTTTGAATACGCTTAGTGTCTAACCATCTAGGCTCTTATCTCAATAGTAGTGAATATTATTAACATACTAGGTGTGGATTCTAGCAACCTATCAAGGACCCCAAAGAGATAAGTTATAGTCATATAAATGACAACCTTTCCTATGAACACACGTTGTTTAATATAATCTTGTTGTCATGTGATATCTCATAAAACAGGACACACACTTTGTGTCATCATCCATTCTTAATTTATTGTTCATCGACCAAAATAGATAGACTTACCTTCTTCTACCATGACCATGGATTTAGTGAAGGTACTACCATCCTAATAAACTAGGTTTGAGATATCACTTACTTTTGAATATGACGAATTCTATCTTGATTATTCAATCAATTTCATATCACCAATGATGTACCCAATGCAAGCTACATCACTATGACTTTAATTCCATTATTTTTTCCTTGAATCAAAGTACATGATCAAATGGTATACACTAATAATAATATAAAGTCAAGATACCATTACATGCTTTCGCAGATAGGTACAACCAATGACACCTGAAACATGTGGTGTTCCTATTGATGAGTGAATTCTCGTGATCTCATCTACTCGATATCATCAAGTGCGGACTTCATGAGAAGAAGTCTCAATACTTATGAGACCCAGCACCTGATGGTCACACATTATCTGTGTCTAGTCCGCATGATGTATTTGGACCACAAGACATAACTTTAAGATTAATGTCATGGTATCTCTAAGTTCTCATTATATCTTGAAAACTACTATAACCTTTTTGATACAACATATAATTTAAGAACATTACCATGAATATAGTGGATACAGAATGTCACGAACCAACCTGGGTCGACCCTGAACCGGTCACCCGAGCCAATCTATGACGAGGCCCGAGAGGCGTTCTCAATCCTCCCGGGCTAGCGACTAGTGTCAGGGCATCATTAGAGTGGTGATGGGAACGATTTCACCCAATGAAACAAACATGTACAACAGTTTAAATAAGGGAAAAAACAAACTCAAATTAATTTCTAGATTTTTCATCATTTACAATTATAAATAAAGAGACTACAAAACTGAATGATAAACAAATCCAAAATGGCCAAGTTGAACCTAACACCAAACAGCACCTCCATGTAACCCCGATGGTCACTCACCAACCAAACACCACTCATCGCCCAAGGCGATTGAACCGAAGCTAGGACCTGTAGGAAAAACTAAAAACAAGAAAACATTATAGGCATGAGTATTAAAACTCAGTAGGTAGGCCCGATTAATTCTATTCCCAATGCATATCCTTTAAATAAAGCAACATTGATTTTCAGGTTTGAAATACAACTATAAACATAGGTTTTTTCAGACTTTACATTTCAAGATAAACAAATCACAACCAATTTCCCTCACATTTTAAAATAAGGTTCATTGTTAAGATAAGCTAAGTTTATGGGGAAGAAGGTTAAAAAGGGAGCCAAGTAAGAAACATTCATTTTTCATTATAAAGTGAAATAGGGCTTAAAACATTCTTAACAAAAACGCACATTCAAGATTTACCAAGGAAACTCCAAAACCAAGAGCAAGGGAGTATAGTTACACGAGGGAAATGGATAATGATACAAGTGTTGGAGCAACACGGGAACACCTAGGAACTCAGATGAGGACCAAAACATATTATACATGTGACTCATCCTGAAGGCATTCCCTACTCGATGACATCATAACACCCTAACACCCGACCGTCGCCCTACCTGGCCGGGTCGAGGGGTCCAATCCCGTAGAAATAATAACAAAACATCCCCTTATTATGGGCCACTAGCCAATGCGTAATCTAAACTAGTACAACAAACATTCTTAGAAATCTTCTTTGTTGTGCTAGGTTCTCATGTATATTTTGTTGGAGTTGGTGGCTTAAAACCAACTACTTTGTACTTTATGATAAACTTGTATTCATGGATTTTAATATTAATAAATACCTTATCACATCTTGATTGTTCTTTTGTGTGACAATGCATGTGATAATATCCCAAGGATAGTTGTTGCACTAAAGGGTCATAGCAGATCCCTACTATGATGAGAACCTGGAAGTGTCATAACACTATTATTGAATATATGTTTTATAGCCAGATAATGTTATTTGAGGGACACAAATAATACATGTCATTAGGGGTGAGGACTCATAAAAATGTGAGGCACCTTCTCATGGTGTGTGCCCTTAGTAATATTCAGGGGGATATTATAAGAACGAGACCTGCGAGTAGGAAATCCACATTTTATAGTATCATTGGATGTTCTTATCTACGAATGTGTGTATTGGTCATTAGAATTTAATATTATTATTAATGAGTATTACAACTCATGCACTTAGATGTATTGACGAGAACTGTGACGACACACTATTTTCAGCAAGGTATGATATGTTGGGTGTGTCCCGAGTAATACCGCATTAATAGATAATGCGAGAAAGGATTCGTCCCCTATGTTCCATAACGGAATTTGATATCTCAGGCCCTTTGATGGAATTGATGTAGCCTAAATAAATTCATGGCCATGGTGAGGGATGATCAAGTTCAATTCTGGGAGGTCAAAAAAAGAGTAATCGGGCGCATAGGTTGATGACACTAGCATGCAATCCGCTTAATTCGAGATATCGAGACAAAAGGATTGCATTACACGATAAGTATTTGTATAAGGTGACACGTCATTGTGGCGTTAACTTCTTTCTCTATGGGTGTCTTGGCGTGTTACTAGATGCTAACACCTCGGACTTTAGGCAGGTTTCGCCTAATGCCACTAAAAAAAGAGACCTAGAGGGTCATACACTAAGTGTATCCAAGTATCTTAGTTAAATATTCATTTAACAAGATGAATAAAGATTGTTCCCGATTTTGGTTTAATAATTATTCAAGGATGTCTGATCGCATTTATTTCAAAACTAGTTATTCGAGAGAATATATTGCGGGTGAAATAATATATTTATTTGCAAATAATGCACTGATATTTATTTAAGAAATAAATAATAATTATTCAAGGTCCAATAAATGTGGTGGAGGAAATAAAGAAAATGAAAAAACAAAAGTACACACTGTGTATATTAATATTACACACCGTGTAGTTTTTTTTGAGGATTTGTGAGAAATAATATTATTTATTTAATTAAATAATATTAGGTGTAATTCGTTATGTGCATGTCAAGTGATAATAATAGTCAAATGTTATTATTAGACATGGGGTATTACTAAGAATTAAATGAAATGAATAAATGTCTTTGGGTAATTAATTCATTTTATTATTCTAAGTAATATAAATCTCAATTACATTGTTCTCATTAGATTTATCCATTCTCTGTGGTTATGCACAACAGATCTAGAAAAAGCTCTCAAGCCAAGATAGAATTTTGTTCCTCCAAGAACGCTTTCAAGTTACGATAGAGATCCTCCTCCACCGGATCAAGGAGAGCGCTTTGGAAACGGCTCTCAAGACTATCGAAGACGAACATCGCAATTGAAGGCTCTTCTGCGCTAGTATCCGGGGATCCCTTTGGCGACGTCCAGAGATACATGGAGCATGTATGGATCACCGCTAGAGGAATCCTGCACTTGGCTTCTACGACGCAACGACGAATCACATTGGATCGTGACTGGAAGCATCAACAGAGAGAGAATTTCATCAAGGTAATTCTTATCTTTTAATTAAATTAATTATAACCAACATATGATGATCATCTCTATGGTTTTGAGACTTCCCTCTTTCCTTTTCATTTTTCATTATATTCTAGATATACGGCGTTTTATCATCGCGACAGATCTCAGATTGATCGTTGTTAATGGTAAAATTAAAGTTGGGTACACCCATCCACGCACTTCCGCTGCACCCGGAACCTGCAAGTGGTATCAAAGGGGTCATATCGTTGATTATAATTATTTAGTTTTTTCATTGATGATTTACGCATTTAATAATTTAGTTGTTTCAATTCATGTTAATCGTTCTATAAATCTGAATCTCGAGATCTATTCATACTCTTTCGTTTCTCATTCACCTTATAGAAGTGATATTTTCTTTTAATTTTGATTAAAATAAAAATAGAGGATCTCATCCGGAGGTGCCAAAGGTTCCTGGCCGTACAACACCAGAACACACAGTGTGTATTATACCTCACACACCGTGTAGTCAATGTTCAATGCATCGGGACTGGTCCGCCAAACCAAGCCATGTGTTAGAGTTTATCTGAGTCTTTATGACTTCGTGTGTTGACTAGGAATATGCGGAACACGGTTTCCAGATTACACACCGTGTGGCCCACTGGACACGACGTGTAGTCCCTTTGGGTTAGGGTTGGACCGTGTACCCTGTACACGGCTTGCCCGATTGGAAATCGTGTAACGTGGATACTACACAGCGTGTGGTCCACTGGACACGTCGTGTACTCCGAAGAATTCTGAAGTACATCTACACACCGACACCTTGGGCGAGTACTTTAGATGGATGGTGAACAATAGTACACGCCATGTAGTATGAACTACACACCGTGTACTCATCCAAATTACACAGATTTATTAAAATTTATTATTATATTATACAAACCCTTGAGACATGTACCATGATGTGGACGTAAAGTTGGGGCACAAAACGTGATAGGTGTTTTATAAATATGTGTTTAATTTAACATATGTGTAATGTTCATTTCTACTCATTGGGTAGTTAAGAATGAGAATTCATCGAGTTGCCTCCAAGGTACAAGTTACGTACAAAGATAATTTTAAATGAATTTATTTATTTAAAATTATGATGGATGAGAATCTCAAAGAAATTTGGAAAAGGGTTTAAGATAAAAGGATTGATTAATTAAAGATAATAATTAATTGATTCGAGTGTGATTTATCTTAAGCAAGAACGATTAAAGAATTGAATGTTGATTTTATTTATGTGTAAATATTGTTGCATGTATGGATGAACATGAGTTAGACCAAGATCTTTTGTATGTGGATGGTTTCTTTTAATTTATTTATTTAAATTAAAATTGTTGGTATGCGATCATTCTCCTCATTAATATGTAGGGCCTGCATGCCCAAGGTTTCTTTTATGTAAAACCTCATTTTACCCCTCACCTGTGTGTGAGATAAAAGCATATGTAATGGATAGAGCTCCCAAGCTAGTGGAGGTGGCTCAAATTAGGAGTTAAGGCGAAACCAATCCAAAGAGATGCAAAGGTGGACAGGTGGAAAGCTGTAAACACAAACCCAAAAGGTTCAAGGTGTTTTCTCCCCTAGGTATTGGATTAGTTTATCAACCACTAGATAAACTAACCAATAGAACGATCTCATGATCATGTCATTTATTTTATTTCTATCAGTTGCATGATTTATTTATTATGGGTGTGTTGTCGCGATCACACAATTAATGAATTAAACAAGCATGCAAGATGGAACTAAAATAAGACTGGCTTATACATAAATATTATCTTAGACATCGTTAATCACTTAAGTATATCCCACTTAATATTAACAAGAATGTAAGAAAGATAATAAAATGGCAATTTACATATAAGGATAAAATTCCTCAAGGAAATATTAAGTCGGTATAGCCTTCCATAATCTTGGTTAGAATCGAATCATAGTTCAAAGAGCTTGATCAACCCTAGTTGGGGTGCTTTCAATTATCGGGGAATTCTAATTCAAGGTTTTGGGTTGACTTGACTTGGTTCACATCAAGGGTTGACTGTCACATCAGGAGTTGGTGTGACCAAGAGTCAAAGGTTGAGGAAATCTAAAATAAAATAATTTCGGGTTTGGGAAGTCCACTCAACAGATCAACGAGCTGCGAGTTAATGCAGTTGGCATTTGGAATGCCTACCTAAAACCTTTCAAGTTGCTTGACCAACCCTATTTAGGGTAATGCAAAGGGAAATATGAATCTTTTCCACTAGAATATTCAGAAAACAGAATATCCTGAAGTCAATGGTGAGGGCTATTGGAGTTCGATAAAATAGTGGGAGACTAATAAGTATTAATTTATTTATTTATCTCAGTTTTATCATGATAAAGTACTAAATATTTTCTCATCTTAATTTGTAGAAATGGAAAGAAAAATGACATCAAACCTGAAATTGTATGTGCTGGAGGAGCATATTCCAGTTGCACTTGGAAATGAGGCCAGTGATGAGGAAATATATCTTTATATGAAACATTTGGATGATTCCATAGATGTCTAATTTTTCATGCTATCGACTATGTCTAATGATCTCTTAAAGCAACATGAAAACATGGACATGTATAGCATGATGTCTCACCTTAATGATCTCTATTAAGAGAAGGCGAGACATGAGAGATATGAGATCTCCAACGCTTTGTTCACAACTAAGCTTGGAGAGTATGCACCAGTTGGGCCTCATGTAGTCAAGCTTATTGGCTACATTGAATGCATGGACATCTTAAGAATTAAGTTCTTGGATGAGTTGTGTACAGATATCATCCTGTCATCATTTCCCAAGACCTTATCTAGCTTTATTGCCAACTACAATATGAGCAACAATGAGAAGAGTCTATCAGAACTTCCGACCTTGATTCTCCATGTAGATAAGGACGTGGGGCGTGACAAACTCGCAGTCCTTATGGTGAATAAGAAGAGGAATGACAAGACAAAGGGGCCAAGGATTTATAAATGGTTTGAAGCCCCCGAGCACCATCCCTCCAAGAAGGGGAAGATCCAGAGGCAGGGCAAGGAATGAGAGGCAGTATGTTTTTCATGTGGCAAGTCAGGCCATTGGAAGAGGAACTGCACCCAAAAGCATGGGGACGCTAAAGGTGTGTTTGTTATCGAGTGTAATCTTTCCATTTATACACATTGGGTATTAGATACAACATGTGGGGCTCACATATATATTCAAATGTAGGAACCAAGTAGATTTAGAAATATTTCCAGAGGAGAGGTGGATCTTCGAACTGTCAATGGCACGAGGCTGGCTGTGTTGGCCATTAGCGATTACCATCTCTCATTGCCAACTGGGATACTTTTGGTTTTACATAACTATTATTATGTACCTAGTGTTACCAAGAACATAATTTTTGTATCATGTTTGGATATGGATGGATTTATTTTCAAGTTTGGAAATAAGGGTTGTTTCTTTTATAAGAACAACATATGTTATGGTATGGTGCATTTAAATAATGGTTTATATGTATTAAATTACGAAAACCAAGTGTTGACAATCGATAACGAAACAAACTCACATGACTCATACAACACCCAGTTGTGGTATCACTGTCTCGGTCATATAAACGAGAAGTGCTTGACAAAGCTCTGCCAAGATGGTTATTTAGACTCTACTGAGCTAAAACCACTTGATAGATATCATGCTTGTTTATAAGGAAAAATGACCAAGCTGTCTTTCGGTGGACAGGGTGAAAGGGCCACAAAACTTCTAGGATTTGTACACACTGATGTGTGTGGAACATTTCCAGTAGAAGCTAGAGGTGCATATTCTTACTTCATTACTTTTACTGATGATTTAAGTATATATGGCTATATCTACTTAATGAGGTATAAGTCAGAGTCCTTGGAGAAATTTAAGGAATTCAAGAATGAAGTAAAGAATCAACTTGGTAAGAAGATAAAGAAACTTTGATCAGATCAAGGTGGAGAATATCTGAACCAAGAGTTCATCGACCATTTACGGGAGTCTGGGATTCCATCTCAACTCACTCCTCCTTATACACCATAGTGGAATGGTGTTAGTGAAAGGAGTAACCACACCTTGTTGGACATGGTGAGGTTGATGATGAGTCTTGTAGATCTTCTATTATCCTTTTGAGGATATGCATTACAAACTACAGCATACACATTAAACCGAGTACCAACTAAGGTGAAAAATGGAATTCCCTTTGAGTTATGGAATGGAAAGAAACTCATTTTGCCGCACACACGTGTATGGGGATGCGAGGTGTTTGTTAATGCCTTCTCAAGCAACAAACTAGCACCCTAGGGCACAAGGTGTATCTTTATAGTATATCCTAAGAAAATGAAAGGATATTACCTATATAACCCTTCAGACAACACTACTGGAAAAACGACCTATACCCACGGTTCAAAACCGTGGGTATAGCCCCCAAAACCATGGGTATAGGCTATACCCACAGTTTTGGGAACCGTGGGCTGGAACGGCGTCGGTATAGGGGTCTCAACCTATACCCACGGTTTTGGAGAACCATGGGTATAGGGGAGTCAAAGTGTGCACCACGGTTGTTCCAGCGTGGCACACAACAGACCCCACGGTTTGAAAACCGTGGGGTATTTAATTTCAAAAAAATCGCAGGTGGGATTTGAACCCACACTCTGCTTGCACCTCACGGCTGTGCAACCAACCAAGCTGCGAATTCCTTTTGTTATATATCCATACATCAACTTATATATATTAATTTAATTCACACAGTGTACTTAAAATTCAAAAACGCAGCCAAGGGGAATCGAACCCGCGTCTCAGGCTGCGCCTCTCGGTCGCACACCACCAACAGATCAACCGACCTAGGATTTTTAATTGTTATTTACATATACATATACATATATATATTAATATAATCCACATCAGGTATTTAAATTCAAAAAACGCAGACCGCGAGATTCGAACCCGAGTCTCACGGCCGCGCATCCACTTGTAACCAATCGAGCTAAACAAATTATGAGGATATAAATTTATATTTATATAAATATATTAAACTAAACCGTGAAAAAATATCTTCCCGCCAAATTTTTTTCGTTTCCCGCCTAATTTTCATTCCCTGCCATAAGCTATACCCACGGTTCTCCAGAACCGTGGGTATAAGTCTTCAAAAAAAAACCCCCAATACCCACGGTTCTCCAAAACCGTGGGTATAGGTTCACGTACTATCCCTATACCCACTGTTTTTTGCAAAACCGTGGGTATAGACCTATTTTCCAGTAGTGCAAGAAAGTGATTGTTGTCAAACAAGTCATCTTTATTGAAAGGGAGCACATCCTCAAAAAGGATAGTGGGAGAAAGATTGACTTCGACAAAGTTGATGCTCAAGATATATAGAAGTTGGTATAGGAACAAGTTCCACAGGTCCCCATGGAAGAGGTTCCATAAATACAAGTACTGCACAGGATCTCAAGAGAAGTAAGGGAACTAGAGAGATTTGGTTTCTTAGTCACCGAGGATGGTGAATCATTATTGTTGAACAATGATGAACCTCTCTCCTACAAGGAAGCAGTAGAGAGCTTATAAGCTGCAAGATGGCTAGAAGCTATGAATTCTGAGATGGATTCCATGTATCAGAACCAAGTCTGGGTTCTGGTCGATGAGCCAGTTGATGTAAATCATGTTGGATGAAAATGGGTGTTCAAGAGAAATCTGGACATAGAAGGTCAAGTTAGCACCTATAAAGTAAGGCTAGTGGCTAAAGGATTCAAACAACATCAAGGAATTGACTATGATGAAAATTTATCACTAGTTTCCATGTTTAAATTCATAAGAATCATACTTGTCATAGCAGCTTACCATGACTATGAGATTTGGCAGATGGGTGTCAAAACAACATTCCTTAACGGGAACCTTCAGGAAGATGTCTATATGACACAACCAGAAGGGTTTGTGATATCGGGTGAAGTCAAATGGGTTTGCAAGTTGCAGAAATGCATTTATGAATTAAAGCAAGCATCCAAGTCATGGAACATTCGATTTGATGAAGCCATAAAGGAATTTGGTTTCATTAAGAACGAATGTGAGTCATGTGTTTATAAACAGTTTAATGGAAATGTGGTCGTTATCCTAGTAGTATATGTTGACGACATATTACTTATTGGAAACAATGTACAAGTCTTACAGTCGGTTAAAGACTAGTTGAACAAGTGTTTCTCCATAAAGGACTTAGGTAAAGAAGCTTACATTCTAGGGATCAAGATCATTCGTGATAGATCCAAGAGGTTGTTTGGACTAAGTCAGGGTACATACATTGATCGGATACTAAAGAGATTTAGTATGGAACAATCCAAGAGGGGATTGGTTCCAGTGTCACATGGTCTACATCTTTTTAAGAGAATGTGTCCTCAGACACAACAGGAGAAAGATATGATGAGTAAGATCACATACGCTTCAGCTATAGGATCCATCATGCATGTCATGTTATGTATCAGGTTTGATGTTGCCTATGCGATGAGCATAGTGGGACGATATCAAGTAGATTCAGGAGAACAGCATTGGATTATTGTTAAGACCACCCTTAAGTATCTGAGAAGAACTAAGGATATGTTCCTAGTGTATGGAGGAAACGAGGAGCTTGTCATCAGAGGGTATGTTGATGTTGGTTTTCAGACAGATCAGAACAATCTGAAGTCATAATCAGGATATGTTTTATGTCTCAACGGAGGATCTGTGAGCTGGAAGAGTTCAAAGCAGCCAGTTGTCGCTGATTTTATAGCAGAGTCTAAATATATAGCGTCTTCTGATGCAGCCAAGGAATGCTTCTGGATTCGAAACTTTTTCCAGGAGCTTGATGTGGTGCCTAACAGTAGAGACCATATCACATTGTATTATGATAATACTGCAGTGGTGGCTCTTGCAAAAGAACCAAGGTCACATCAATGGACAAAGCACATTCTCCAGAAGTATCACCTCTTGAGGGATTTCTATCAAAGGGGTGAATTTGCAGTGAGCAGAGTATCCATGGAAGAGAACGTGGAGGACCACATGACTAAAGGCCTATCTAAGCAGAAGCATGAATATCATGTGAGAGCTATCGGGTTAAAGGTTGTTAGTAGTTAGCTCTAGTCCAAGTGGGATTCTGTTGGAGTCGGTGGCCTAGAACCAACTACTTTGTACTTTGTGATAAACTTGTATTCATGGATTTGAATATTAATAAATATCTTATCACATCTTGATTGTTCTTCTACGTGACAATGCATGTGATAATGTCCTGAGAATGACTGTTGCACTAAAGGGTCACAGCGGATCTCTACTATGATGAGAACCCGGAAGTGTCATAACACTATTCTTGAATATATGTTATATGTCCAGATGATGTTATTTGAGGGACACAAATAATACAGGCCATTAGGGGCGAGGACTCATAAAACTTTGAGACACATTCTCATGGTGTGCGCCCTTGGTAATATACAGGAAGATATTATGAGAATGAGACCCGCCAGTAGGAAATCCACATTTCATAGTGTCATTGGACGTTCCTATCTGTGGACGTGTGTATTGGTCCTTAGACTTTAAGATTATTATTAAGGAGTATTACAACTCGTGCACTTAGATGTATTGATGAAAATTGTGACAACATACTGTTCGCATCGAGGTGGGATATGTTGGGTGTGTCCCGAGTAATACTGCATTAATAGATAATGCGAGAAAAGATTTGTCTCTTTTGTTCCATAACAGAAGTTGATATCTCAGGCTCTTTGATGGAATTGATATAGCCTAAATAAATCCATGGTCATGGTGAGGAATGGGCGAGTTCAATTCCAGGAGGTCAAAGAAAGAGTAATCGAGTGCATGGGTCGATGACATTAGCATGCAACCTGTCACGGCCCGTCCTCGGGGCCCGTGCCGTGACTACCCCAAGCCCGCCTTCCAAAGGCCAGGGGCTGGCGACTAGCACCAAAGGCGTAAATCCCGATAAAAATGAAAGGCATTACCTTTAAGAAACGTAAGCACACACAACCAGAGTACAAGCGGAAGCAAACACTAAGTAAAGCAGTTTAACAAGTGTGCTGAAAGTACAAAGGGGCCGGAATACAAGCCCAACAGAAAGGTACAGCTACAACTGAAAGAAAGTACAACTGAAAAGACAAACAGCTGAGTAGTGAAGCAGCTCCTGGATCATCCTCCGGGTTCATACTTGAAGGGTAGGTACAAATGTCTTCCTCAGCACTCTGTGTCTATCGGTTCGTTCCGTGTGTCGTCACGTTGAGTGTCCACCTCCGGGTACCATCCAGTTCTCGTACACTCTGCATCGGTCAGCGTTGTCTGTCGTCTGCATCCAACACAACGAGGTGCGGGCATAGCCCGTGCAGGGGTGAGTATAACGATACTCAGTAGGGACCCCGAGACCCTCAAGGTCTCACTAAAATCCAACAAGGATAAACCACAAAGAGAGATCTCAACAGATAACCTTTACTTAGGTATATACTCATACATATACCTAAGTTATCAAATAACTCATCTCAATCATGAGGAAAACACAAAGGTCATTGACTCAGCTCAAACCAAGATTTTATTCATGATGTCGAAACCACGGCTGCTGGAGAACTCCTCCTCTGTCGAGTACAGTGGTCTTATCACGACTCTGAGGTGTTACTCACTAACCTTAGACTGCTGAGGTACTCCTCCTGTCAAGTACCACGGGTCGACCACCTCACAAAGTAGTGCTCCTCCGCCAAGGGTCAGCCACCTCACACAGTAGTGCTCCCCCTCATAGCCTACAAAGGTACTCCTCCTGTCGAGTACCGCGGGTCTGTCACCTCACAAAGTAGTGCTCTCTGTCATGGGTCTGCCACCCCAACACAGTAGTGCTCCCCACTGGGCTATTCAAATCACTTTGAAACGAATCGGACAAGCAGTCATCAGGTCTCAGCCGGCCACAAGGTCTCCGTACTTCGTATGATCGTCTCTGGGAGGATCCGCTCCACGAGTTACTAGTCGATACTCCAAATATCTCAAAGTCCCACGAAAAATTTCACAAGGGACCGCCTCGTCATAGGGGTCTCAACGCAATAGACGACGCGTCAATCGGACGTCCGGTCTGTGAGTTATTAGCCTTTTAATCCCGGGGACCCGGTTGGTTTCGTGTACGAACCAACCCGACCGTATCTCAAATGTACCCCGAACTCCCATGGGGTATACTCAATGGAAACTTTTCACAACGAGATTACCAACGCCGCTGACGGTTCGTCAAACGGACATCTGGTCTGTTATTGGTTTTTTCATCCCAGGGGCCCGGTTGGTTTATAAGTTAAACCAACCCGACCGTACTCCAACTGCATCCAAACCTCAAGTGGAGTATGCCAAAAGAACCGTCTCATCAAGAGGAATCAAACGTAGTTGACGGCACGTCAATCGGACGTCCGGTCCTCAAGTTATAAGTGTTTCCGCTCCGAGGGCCCGGTTGGTTTCGGGTTCGAACCAACCCGGTCGTACCCAAACTTCACTGAAACCCTGAGTGTAATATACCGAAACGACCGTCTCGGTCCAAGGAATCATATGCAACTGACGGTGCGTCGATCGGAGGTTCGTAGTTCAAGATATGACCATTTAACCAAAAATGGTCCGAAAATGGGGGGTTTGGGCCCGGTCCGACCCGGCCGAACCCACCCTGGGTCGGCCCGAACCGGGTCGACCCGACTCGAGTCCGGGTCCGGCCCGGTTGGGCGCGGCTCGGCCAACCTGGCCGGGTGGGGGGCGCGGCCTCCCCAGCTGGCGCGGCTTAATGTCGCGCTGGTTCCCATTCGGAACGGCAAAGTCGTTCCAGTTCTTCCCACCGTCGTGGCTCAGTCGCGACGGTCTGCTCCGGCGGCGTGCCGGCAGCGCTTTCTGCGGACCACCGAACGCCCTCCGGTGGTCCGATTCGCCCACCGCTTGCGCCTGCGGCTCTCCCGGGATCCGCTCTTCACTGCGACGATTTCAAATCACCGATGCGGCCCCGTTTCACATCGCACGTCATCCCGCGCACAAACGAACAGCCAGCGGAGGGTCCGGGCTTGTTCGTTAGCCCATGCCCTCCACGTTAGAGGTTCAAACCATAAATTCAACGACGAATGACGGGTATAAAAACAACACAAATCCCATACCTTGATTATGGTTCGTCCGTCGTAGACGCGGAAAGCGTCGTCGCTCTGTCAACGCCAGGAAAGAACCGTCATTATTGGCGGGTTTCCCGTGGTTGTATTTCCTCCCTTGATGCGGAGGAAGTAGAAGATTGAAGGAACGTGGAGCGTTCTTCGCCGAGTCGTTCTTCGTCGAAGGGGGGGTCGTTCTTCGTGGAAGGATGGTGTTCTTCGTCGGAGAAGAACACTTCCTTCTAAATTCTCTCAAGTGCTCTCCCACCAATATTGCCAACCAAAATAAAAAAAAATGGCTCTCTCATTTTTAAGAAGTGTTGTGCAAATCAAATTAATTCAAACTCTTCAAATTAATTGATTGAAATGTGTTGGCATAATTGATTAGGGAGAGAAGGAGGTGAGAGATCTCATTTATGGAGGGGGAGTTAACAAACTTAAAGAAAGAGGAGATTAATGGGGGGTTTATGAGAGTTATAGAGAGTTCAAGGGTTTAGGTCACGTGTGGGCCCCACCCCACAATTATCCTCTCATGGGAGGTTATGTGGGTGTGGGCTCCACCTTTAACTCCCCTTGGGAGGAATTAACCACCAACCATAAAATAAAATTGTGCACCACCAATTTTATTTATTTTAATCTAATTCCCCAAATATTAATTCTCGACCCGCTTAAAACGCAACTGCGGTAAAGGTCCCCTTAAGCAATTACTGGCGTTGTGAGTTCATCGGTGCCCTCGGATTTCAATTCCGAGCACCGGTTCAAAAGATAGAAAAACTCGCTCGTTCGTTCACTGAACGTACCCGAGTTAAACTTCGGAAATTGATTCCGGGCACACCGGGTCCCGGAATCAAGTGTCGTCAGAAGCCACAGACTCGTAAAATTCCAAAGAAATTAAGAAAAAAAATTCCTTGAAATTTCCAGATCTTTACATAACCCGCTTGATTCGAGATATCGAGACAAAGGGATTGCATTACACGGTAAGAATTACACGGTAAGAATTCGTATGAGGTGACTCGTCATTGCGGCATTAACTTCTTTCTCTATGGGTGTCTTGACATGTTTCTAGATGATAACCTTGAACTTTAGACAGATTCCGCCTAATACTAGTGAGAAAGAGGCCTAGAGGGTCACGCACTAAGTGTATCCAAGTATCTCGGTTAAATATTCATTTAACAATCTGAATAAAGATTATTCCCGGTTGTGTTTTAATAATTATTCAAGGATGTCTGATCGCATTTATTTCGACACTAGTTATTTGAGAGAATATATTACGGGCGAAATAATATATTTATTTGCGAATAATGCAGTGATATATATTTAAGAAATAAATAGTCATTATATTCAAGATATGATAAATGTGGTGGATGAAATAAAGAAAATCGAAAAACAAAAGTATATGTCGTGTATATTAATATACACATCGTGTAGTTTTTTCTGGGGATTTGTGAGAAATAATATTAATATACACATCGTGTAGTTTTTTCTGTGGTTGTACACAACAGATCTGGAAAAAGCTCTCAAACCAAAAGAGAATTACTTTCCTCCAAGAACGCTCTCATGTTTCGAGAGAGATCCTCCTCCACCAGATCAAGGAGAGCGCTTTGGAAGCGGCTCTCAAGGCAATCGAAGGCGGACATCGCAAGTGAAGGTTCTTCCGTGCTAGCACTCGGGGATCCCTTCGGCGACCTCCAGAGATACGTGGAGCACATGTAGATCACCGCTAGAGGAAGCGTACACTTGGCTTATGCGATGCAACAACGGATCACATTGGATCATGACCGGAAGCATCAACCGAAATAGAATTTCATCAAGGTAATTCTTGTCTTTTAATTAAATTAATTATAACCAACATATGATGATCCTATCTATGGTTCTGGGACTTTCCTCTCTCTTTTTCGTTCTTCATCTATTCTGAAGATCCGGCGTTTTATCATCGTGATGGATCTCAGATTGATCATTGTTAACGGTAAAATTAAAGTTGGGTACACTCATCAACGCGCTTCCGTTACGCCCGGAACCTACATATTTCACAAGGGGGTGTGTCATACCATTCAAACAACAAGTCGTATACATGCTATATACACATCACCCAACTGGCACCACCCCGACCACCTCAAGGGTGGTCCCTTACCATCAAACATTTATTACACAAGGGAAGTCTCATACCGAGGACCATCTCATCTCACGGATCAACAACTAGGCAAGGATCTCAACAGAAGAAGGGTTTTCCAAAAACCATTTCAAAATGCAAAACGAGCTTTAGAACATTTTTACAAAACAATCCATTTCATAAATATCTCTACACAACCCCATTTTGAAATTTAAACTACCCTTCAAAACCAAAACGCATTTACAATTACATATTGACACGCACTTAATGCACAAAAATCCATTTTAAAAACTCTCATCACCAATTTGAACAACACCAATACATTTATAAAAACCAAACCATGTCTTTAAAAACCTTTAATCACTTAAAAGTGCCAACCGGACAATTTGACTAACGCATAGTATGCGCAGCCTAACAAAAACACACCACACGTTAAAATCCACTTTTAAAATCATGTGCACCTCAACACATTTCCAAAACATGATTTTCACCATTCATATTATTTAATGAACCATTTAAAAATTTTATAAAACAATTTTGAGAAGTATTTCACGACTTTACACACAAAACCAACTCAAAAACCCCATTTTTGATCAAACGCACGCCTGTAATATGCTAAAACAAAATACGCGGCCCCTGAAAAATTTAATAAACTAGTTGTGCAATGCATAAAACACTAATCAGTTACACAACAAGGGTTTTCATCTAAAACGAACTCCAATACACATAAACATGGTACTTAAAAGAACCAAACACATATGAAACTTTTCTAAAAAAACAAAATTCGCACCACACATATTAATCAAGGAACACATTAAAATAACTAAGCAAAATATTTTGCCGAATAATTGTTATACCCGAAAACACCAACGAATTTCACATGCTACAACTAATTTAACAATATTAAAAACTAATTTAGCAATTAAAGGAGATGCAAACAACAACAAATCAATGTAAGTCTAATTTAAAGGGCATTATGCAATGGGGTCATACCTCAACCGATGAAGAACACCCCGAAATTGGTGCAAAATGTCAAACACACCTCAATCGCACCCACAGAAAGCCAAATTCAACCCTAATCATCAAAACAAACCCAAAATTGAGGGATTAACTCAAGAAATTGAACCCCAACAACTAGGGTTTTTAGCAAAATCAAACTCCCTCAAAGAAAACTCAAACTCACGAACCCTTGCCGAAGGGAAAGACCGTCACCGGAGGGAGAGGACACCGACAATGAGGCACGCAGGGGAGAGCGATGCCGGAGAGGAGGCCACCAGTGAGGTGGTGCGCGCGGGAAGAGCAGACCAGCCGGAGAAGGTCGCGCAGGAGAGGGTGATGTCGGACAGGCCATCGGCAGGGAGAGGAGGTGACGTCGGGCAGGTCGTCGGCAGGAAGGGTCGCTGGCAAGGGGAGCGGCTGCCGGAGGAGAGGGCGGCGCGATGGGGGTGATGCGCAGAGGGTGCGAGTCGCAAAGGGGGAGACGTGATGAAGGGGTGAAATGAGGGGGGGAGGGAGCATGAGGAAAACCTAAAAAAAATAAAAATAAAAATAATACCTTTATAATAATATTAGTAATAATAATAACCATAATAATATGGTAATAATAATAACATAATGCTAAAATTATTAATAACGTCTATTTTGTCCTTGATAATAATATTATTATTAACACTTTTCTAATAATTATGATGATATTAATGACACTTAATAATAATAATAAAATTATTATTTCATTTTTAATAGTAATAATTTTAATAACCATTTTAACAATAGTAATAAAGATTAATAACAAAACAGATCTAATAATACTACTACTATTATCCACAACATTAATAACGTCATTATTATGCTTAAAACACTTGATTGATTTGCTTTATTTTATTTATTTGAATACCATAACTACGCGGTCCGCGCACAGCTCGAGCAACCGTGCACGGACCGTGCGATAGCTTCTGTCCGATCCAGAAGCAACTGCACAGGTACCCAGGCTAACTGCACTGCTAATCGCACGGTGCCCGCGCACCAACCTAAATAATAAAAATAATAATTTATTAATTAATTATAACATGATGATAAAAATAATAATTATAATTCTATTCATTTCATCTTTAATAGTAATAATGAAAATAACAATTTTAATAATATTATTTCTTAATATTAATAACGATAATGATAATAATACAATTGATAATATTATCAATACCTTTAGTTCTATTTTACTTTTTCTTATTTTATTTTAACACTCATTTTAACTTCATTTTATTATTCTTTTAAAATTTTAATTTATTTTAAATATCGGGCGGGTTGCACAGTCTCCAAATCGTGCCCCACCCGTGCGCCCGGTACTGCTAAGGCCAAAACACTCATCTTTAAATAAAAATTCAAAAATTTAGATAAAGACTCCCTTGAACCCCGACCCGATCCGAATCCAAGTCAAAATCAAAACCTGAGTGGGACAATTTTCCTCACCATAACGCTTTTCGCCCCTGGAAAGTCATAATAAGGTCGAACCCCAAACAGAAACTAATACTCCTTTACAGTTCAAGGACCCCCAAAGAATAACAAACGAAGAGGTCCCGAAACACTACCAACGAAAGGAAGAGTGACAAGATAAACTCAGGGAACTGAACCGAACTCCCTGCTAAGTGTCACCCGCCCCCAAAAGCTTAAACACCCCCAGTTGATCGGACTAACAAGGCACAAAAATTTCACGACGCTAAATCCACCCTTAAAACATGAATACCTTAAACATTTTCAAACAGAACTCATACCAAGAACGAAATTAGGGTATTGACACGAGGAGACCCGAACAGACTCCTCGCCATAAGAAACAGGCCAAAACTGAATTCAACGAGACCTACGATGGGTCTCCCCACCATAAGAACTGACGAAATTAATCGAACTTGAAAACTTTCCACACATACCAAAAACCTCCACAAGGGGAGGGGAGGGAAGGGCCCAACTAACAGGGCATCAAAACTACAGTTGTCGTTATACCAACAACTTCACACCCTCGAAAGAATACAAACCATGTCACACTAAGGACAAAAATTAAACCAAGGTCTTTTTACACCGTTAGGGTTCTCCTAACTATGTGGCAGCTTCACACCAAAACCTATGGTTGGATCTCTGATGATTGAAGCATCTCTTTCCTCACAGTCAGGTTTTAGAAACCCCCGTACAGAAAGCACAAATCAAAATTTCACAAACACACTTCCAGTGAAATAGGAGTTCAAAAGGGTTCGACAATAACCATTCTTACAACCGAAGGGAAAGAAACACCACAAAACACCACCTGACACGACTACTAAATCCAAGGAACATTACAGAAAAAGGACCCCAAACTGATCCCACACATCACCCTGCTCCTGCGAACGGGCTGGTGTGACCTTCGAAAAATTGGGTCTGGCTTCACGATGCTTCTTGGAAACACCCCAACATAACTGTTGCAGGTGACCCAAGCGTCCACAGGTGTGGCGTGTTCTTGGAGCACTTGGGAACGACGACTTCTTGTGACCCTTCTTACCACACCGATGACAGATCACGACATTGCGCTCTGAAGAGGTTGACTGGAGGTCTGAAGGCCTCTTGATTCCCCTACCAACACCACCAACATCAGGTCGCTTCTCATTCTTCTTATCGGCATTCTTTGCACCGCTTCTAAAGACTAGAGGAGGATTCACCGTCCCAAGTCCTCCTGTTAACTCAGCTTCGGCGCGAAAGGCTTGTCTCACCGCGCTAGAGAAGGTGGTTATGTTGAGTTCTGCCACCTTCGATTGCAGTTCAGGTCGGAGCCCAAACTCAAAATGCCAAGCCTTCTCGGGATCCTTGGCAACATACCATGGGTCATACGAAACTAGGTCCAAAAGGTGTCGATAGAATTCTAACACTGATCCAACACCCTACTGAAATCTACACAACTTCATTCTCTTTCTCGCCTTCATCACCTCAGAAAAGTACTGTTGGATGAAAGAAAACTAGAAGGATTTCCAAGTAAGATCTTTCTATGGCTTACTTCGAGTCACAGACTTCCACCATGCTCAGGTTGGACCTTTGAGCATAAAGGTAGCTAACTTTACCTTTAATGTCTCAAGCAGCAAGAGGAAACTGAAGTCTCTCTCAATCCTCTGCATTCACTCCTCCGCTTCGAGAGGATCAGCTTGACTATAAAAGAGAGGGTTCAACTTCTGAAACTCAAGGATGTAGTCTATCGGTTGATCAACTGGAGTGTTTTCCAAAGATGCACCACCCGAAGCTGCACCTTGGGGATCCATTGAATCTTCATGGGGGTGGACACTAAAAACATGTAAACAAGGAATATGATCAAAACAAAGTCATTACCATATCAAATTCAACTTTTCACAATTCAAAACCAAAACTTTTCAAAACCATTTTCCAGAATTAACAAAAATCCAAAACGATTCACAAAGGGAAACTAGCGTCGATGCGTGACTTGGTCATATGGTTGGTGTATGCCAGTCATGCCACTGTCACGAAGAGCATTCCAGGGTAATGTCCCCGACTCCATGTGGTTTGTCAGACCCTGCGAGCTCACAGATGTCACTACCCAACTCCCTTTTCATTTCCCAATACAAATCAATCCACAAGAACCAAAGACACCGACTACCCAGACATCCCATGGTAACTCGAGGTTCAGAACAAGAAAGGGTTCATGACGTCCTTCTTATTCCTACACCTCGAGCCCCGAAAATCCTACTCCTACCATGATAACCCCAAAAAACAATGGGTGCTCTAAAAAACAAAGTCCGCTCAAAAGTCGACCTGCTCTGATGTCATTTTGTCACGAACCAACCCGGGTCGACCTTGAACCGGTCACCCGAGCCGATCCGCGACGAGGCCCGAGAGGCGTTTCTAATCCTCCTGGGATGGCGATTAGTGTTAGGGCATCATTAGAGTGACGATGGGAATGATTTTTCCCAATAAAACAAACATGGACAATAGTTTAAATAACAAAACAAACCAAACTCAAATTAATTTTCATATTTTTCATCATTTACAAATACAAATAAAGAGACTACAAAACTAAACGATAGACAAAGCCAAAACAACCAAGCTGAACCTCACACCAAACAACACCTCCATGTGACCTTGAGGGTCACTCTCCAACCAAACACCACTCATCGCCCAAGGCGACTGAACCGAAGCTAGGACCTGCAGGAAAAACTAAAAACAAGAAAACATTATAGGCATGAGTATTAAAACCCAGTAGGTTGATCTAACTAATTCTATTCCCAATGCATATCCTTTAAATAAAGCAACGTTGATGTTCAGATTTGAAATACAACTATAAACATAGGTTTTTCCATACATTACATTTCAAAATAAACAAATCACAACTCATTGCCCTCACATTTTAAAACAAGGTTAAGTGCGAAGATAAGCTAAGTTTATGGGGAAGAAGGTTAAAAAGGGAACCAAGTAAGAAACATTCTTTTTTCATTCTAAGGTAAAATATGGCTTAAAACCTTCTTAACAAAAACACACATTCAAGATTTACCAAGGAAACTCTAAAACCAAGAGCAAGGGAGTACAGTTACACAAGGAGGGAAATGGCTAACGATACAAGTGTTGAAGCAACACGGAAACACCTAGGAACTCAGAGGAGGACCAGAACATACTATACATGTGACTCATCTCGAAGGCATGCCCTACTCGATGACATCATAACGCCCGAACGCCCGACCGTCGCCCTACCTGGCCTGGTCAAGAGACTCAATCTCATAGCAATAATAACAAAACATTCCTCTACTATGGGTCAGTAGCCAATGCGTAATCTAAACTAGTGCAGTAAACATTCTTATAAATCCTTTTTGTTATGCTAGGTTTCCATGTATATTTCACAAGGGGGTGTGTCATACCATTCAAACAACAAGTCATATACATGCTATATACACATCACCCAACCGGCACCAACTCAGCCGCCTCAAGGATGGCCCCTTGCCATCAAACATTTATTACACGAGGGAAGTCTCATACCGAGGACTCTCTCATCTCACGGATCAACAACTAGGCAAGGATCCCAAACCAAGAAGGGTCTTCCAAAAAGCCATTTCAAAATGACAATCGAGCTTTAGAACATTTTTACAAAACAATCCATTTCATAAATATCCCTACACAACCCCATTTTGAAATCCAAACTACCCTTCAAAACCAAAACGCATTTACAACGACATATCGACACACACTTAATGCGCAAAAATCCATTTAAAAACTCTCATCACCAATTTGAACATCACCAATACATTTATAAAAACCAAACCATGTCTTTGAAAACCTTTAATCACTTAAAAGTGCCAACCGGGCAATTTGACTAACACGTAGTATGCGCAACCTAACAAAAACACACCACACGTTAAAATCCACTTTTAAAATCATGTGCACCTCAACACATTTCCAAAACATGATTCGCACCATTCATATTATTTAATAAACCATTTAAAAATTTTATAACATGATTTTGAGAAGTATTTCACAGCTTTACACACAAAACCAACTCAAAAACCCTTTTTTTATCAAATGCACGCCGTAATATGCTAAAACAAAATACGCACCCCTGGAAAATTTAATAAACTAGTTGCGCAATGAAACACTAACTAGTTACAAAACAAGGGTTTTCATCTAAAACGAACTCCAATACGCATAAACATGGTACTTAAAAGAACCAAACGCATATGAAACTTTTCCAAAAAAACAAAATTCGCACCACACATATTAATCGAGTAACACATTAAAATAACTAAAGCAAAATATTTGGCCAAATAATGGTTATACCCCGAAACACCAACGAATTTCACATGGTACAACTAATTTGACAATATTAAAAACTAATTTAGCAATTGAAGGAGATGCAAACAACAAGAAATCAATTTAAGTCTAATTTAAAGGGCATTATGCGATGGGGTCCTACCTCAAGAACACCCGAAAATTGGTGCCAAATGTCAAACGCACCTTAAAGACACCCGCGGAAAGCCAAAGTAAACCCTAATCATCAAAACAAACTCAAAATTTGAGAGATTAACTCAAGAAATTGAACCCAACAACTAGGAGTTTTAGCAAAATCAAACTCTCTCAAAGAAAACTCAAACCGACGAACCCTTGCCGATGGGGAAGACCATCGCAGGAAGGAGAGGACACCGGAAAGAGGGCGTGCAGGGGAGAGCGACGCCAGAGAGCAGGCCGCCGGTGAGGTGGTGCGCGCGGGGAGAGCGGGCTGGCCGGAGAAGGTCGCGTAGGAGAGGGCGACGCCGTACAGGCCACCGGCAGGGAGAGGAGGTGGCGTCGGGCAGGTCGCCGGTGAGAGGAAGGGTCGCCGGCGATGGGAGCGACTGCCAGAGGAGAGGGCGGCGCGATGGGGGTGCTGCGCACAGGGTGCGGGTCGCAAAGGCTGTGGGGGCGCTTAAGGGGTGAAACGGGGTGGAGCATGAGGAAAACCTTAAAAAAAAAAACCTTTATAATAATATTAGTAATAATGATGACCATAATAATTATGGTAATAATAATAACATAATATTAAAATTATTAATAACATCTATTTCAGCCTTAATAATAATATTATTAATAACAATTTTCTAATAATTATGATAATATTAATGACACTTGATAATAATAATAAAAAAAATCATTTCATTTTTAATAGTAATAATTTTAATAACCATTTTAACAATAGTAATAAAGATTAATAACAAAACAAATCTAATGATAATAATACTATTATCCGCAACATTAATAACGTCATTATTATGCTTAACGCTCGATTGTTTTGCTTTATTTTATTGATTTGAATATCGCAACTACGCGGTGCTCGCGTATCGACCTAAATAATAAAAATAATAATAATTAATTAATTAATCGTAACATAATGATAATAATAATAATGATAATTCTATTCATTTCATTTCATCTTTAATAGTAATAATGAAAATAACAATTTTAATAATATTATTTCTTAATATTAATAACGATAATGATAATAATCCAATTGGTAATATTACCAATACCTTTAGTTCTATTTTACTTTTTCTTATTTTATTTTAACACTCATTTTAACTTTATTTTATTATTCTTTTAAAATTTTAATTTAGTTTAAATACCAGGCAGGTCGCACGGTCTCCAAACCGTGCCTTACCCCTGCGCCCGATACTGCTAAGCCCAAAACACTCGTCATTAAATAAAAATTCAAAAATTTCGACAAAGACTCCCCCGAACCCCGACCCAGCCCGAATCCAAGTCAAAATCAAAACTCGAGTGTGGCACGAAAGTATCGACACTACTATGGTAAGGTAATCACATGTATATATCAAACTGTACACATTTAATGACAACTGAAATGTACTATTTAAGTTGAGTCTAGGGAACCAACTACTATAACAATCACCATGTGCTTTAAAGCATTGCAACCCTTTGAGTGGAGCAAATATAAGGATGATCCTGAAATGCTTGATTTTCATCTAAATCTTTTGTTGGGAACTATATGTAAAAACGAGTTCCTTGGAAAACATAACGGTCCTCGGTACTCAGATGTTGGTCAAGCTCTCGAGAGGGGTGATTGTCGTCTTTTATTTCAGGCTCTTTAAGTGCATGGCGATTGGTTGTTGAAATCTCGAGTGTATCTTGTACCGGAAAACTTAGAGTTGCAAGTTTATCAAAAGATTGGTAAAGAAAATACACATCATCCAAAAGTTGAAGGATCCGACTGAAGCGCCCCAGGTGGAGTTGGAGGTGATTTTTAGATCACTCAGATGGCTTGAGATGGACATTGATGTTGATGAGGTACTTCTTCACTAGGTTCTTCATACACGGTTAGTGAGAGAAAAAATATAACCAATCTAGAAGCTTATATAGATCAAGGAGGTGCACTTATACTTAGGGACCCAACTAAAGTTGAGAAGTTTCATGGAACCATGAAAAAGAGTTTGCAGGATGGGTCATCACTAAAATTGGTGCAAGAATTAAAAATATAAGTCATGATGATCACGTTAAAGTATGGTTTGGCTAGAGATGCATCATTCCAGAGCAAACAAAGGTCAATGTATATGCCCATGTGCATGTTCAAGGGAAGATTTTGGTTTGTATTTGTTACATGTTGGGATATATGTATATTGCATGCCACAGTAAATAATAACTGCATGTTAGTGATTTACTATTTGATTTTTCCATGTTTTCATTTCACCATTACATGGATGATTTTCAGTACGTGCATGTTACATATTGCATTTTACGATTATGCACTGTCTATATAATATGTATTTAACTATATACATATAGTTTATTAAAAACCAAATCAAATGTTACAATATAAAAAAGAATATATCATTTAGATTGCATATACACTGTATAGTGGAAATGTTAATAAATTATTGGAAAACAAGAAATGAAGAACACAGTAAGAGACTATACCGTAGTTGTTCCAATTGGAAGAAAATGTATTTATGAGTTCACTTTTTCGATTGTCATAGTTTGACGTTCCACCTCCGGCATGATCATGGCAAAAAAGTAGTTAGAAATAAAAAACACGAATTCATTTCTGATAATTGTTTTTTAATCAATAAAACGTGACTGTATTAAAACTTCATAGGTATTTTGTTCAGAGGCTCAATGATGGGTTTTAATGATGTAATTGAAGATTTCAAAAACCATCATCACCGTTTTGGACTTTATAATATTTAAATCAGATGAAAATTCGTTGTTCTTCATTGTATGGAATTATAACAGTAATGTCATTTATAAACAAAAAATGTTTATCGGGTATGACATGATAACATATATACTATAATGCACATCTTAAGTAGTGTTAATCCATGTTATAATACACAAATCATAACTACATGAAGAATACATCATAATCCACACATGGATTGTGAATATTATGAAACGCGGGTTCCGGGTTGTCGGCAGATTAATACAGACACATATTACAAATCACAAAAAAGAAATAAATAATACACAGGTTAAAGAACATAATGCATAAATACATTATGGATTACAATACGAATTACAATACAAATACTAAAATTAACGAATTAGTAGTGTTATTCCTTACCATAATGCATAAATTACATATTATAATACAAAGAATCTAGATTGCAGTACACATAATCCACGTTATAATGTAGAGATTTTCATTGTTATTCTAGATGATAAAACACAAACCATACAATTGTTATTCCTAAATTTGAGTTCAAGGATTATAAAACATAGGTTATGATACACGAAGCGTGCTATGAGAACTCTAGATAACAATATCATAGTGAAAATGAAAAAAAAACTATCCACCCGCCATTAAAATATAAAAAAACATATAATCATTAATAGTTAAAAATAAAACTCGTTAAACCTTGTTTCTGAAATAGACCGAACAATTTGACATAATTGCGGTGTCAGGATTGATTAACATGAGGAGAGTAAAAATTGAAAAACTTTAGAAAGCATGATAGCAAAGGAAAAACAAACTATATGATTTCTTAAATAATATAAATGAGTTCAAATTATAATATTGTATATGAAAAAACAGAATGAATCATGCAAGCAGAAGGTATTCCCATGGGAATTTATTCAAAACTAGGGAGAATGATGCTCGTGTGACGAATAGAATGATGCACATAAGAGAGAGATTGGAGGAAGGGAAAAAAATTAATATAAGGTAAAAAGAGCAAGAATGCAAAAATACAAAATCACAATTTTAAGGAAACGTGAGGTTAAGGGAGTAACATTTGAACAAAGATACATAATCATATTCGATTGTAATAATACCATGAATGATAATAATGCATTATAACAAAATGTACATCTCCACCCACACCATAAAAATATATTTTAAAAAGTGATACATGTAAAACAATTATCGTAATTTAATTAATCTCCACAAATCTCATTTAAATATTTGGAATACTTGTCCACTTAAAATAATATAGAAACCACTTTTTAAAATTTAAAATTCTTAAAACCCCGTAAGAAAATACACCACCTAAAGTGTTTTGGAAACAAATATAAAGATTTATAATTTCATCTTTTCATACCGTTGATGGTGGAACGTTAAGGGTTTGAGGGGGTGAGAGGTAGGGTGTGGGATCAAACCCTCAATAATGCATATTTAATGTGATTTTATTCATTGTGTTGTGTTCCATAGTGTCAGATATAATCAACCTAATATAATTTTATCTTTTTTTTATTTAAAATTATAATTAAAATAGTTTATTTAAATGACTATTAAAAAGCGAGTGTTATGAATAAAAACAATTTGAAATCATTAATAAAAAACTCACATCAATCATGCAAGATAAATTTACAACAATAATCATGAATCAAGTATAGGAAAACAATTAAATACAAAACCAGACAACAAAGTAAAAAAAAAAAAAAAAAAAACGAATAAGTATTTATTGGGCGGTTCAGGCTGATATGGCTGTTAAATGCACCCCCCGGAAGAACTGGTGCTGAAGGCGAAGAGAACGGTTCTCTCCCCATGGCTTCTTCCCTGTCCATGCTGTTACTGAGGCCCCCGAGCTCGAACTGGAATACCCAATTCACTTCTAAACCCCTCTTCCCTGCGACAACGCGGACCCTAACCCTAACCCTCTGCACTGACTCTCCGCGCGGAAGCGACTCACAGGACCCACCGCCAAAAACCCTTCCTCCTCCCTCCGAAAAGAAGTCATTCGCGGTGGCCACCGGGGAGCTGTTTATCGGGCTCACTTCCCGTTTTTTCAAACCCCAAAAAGGCGTGGCTGGCGAGCCACCTTCGGAATTCAGTGAAACAGGGACATCCTCAAACGTAACGGATTACATCTGGAGACGAAAAGACCGAATTGCGACAGTTGTCGAGGACCCTGTGGATCCTAGAGTTATCTGGGAACAGAGCGTAGAGGACTCCGTGGCAGAGAGAGAGCGAACAACGACGATGAGTTTCGGGTTTAGCTTCTCTGCTGCCGGGCTTTTATTTCCTTACCATCTCGGGGTGGCTCAATTTCTCATTGAAAAGGGTTACATTATGGTTGATCTCTTGTCCAATTTGTAAATTTTTTAGAACACACTTGATGTATCCTCAATGTTATCGTTTTGACCCGTTTCTCCTATTGGTGCCCCTGTTCATCGATGATATTTTCGTTGCTAATGGCTCCTCTTTATTATTATTATTATTATTATTATTTTTGCGATAATCTTTTTTCTTTTGTTATTCGGCATTTGGTGTTAAGTAATGTCTGTTCAATAGTGTCACTTGAGCCGGATTCAGCATCATATCATTCTTTATGGGGCCAAAAAGTGCTTCTTAAGTTCCATTTATGTTTTCGTTATATACATATTTTTCTAGCATTACCCTTCTTTCTTCAAGTAATTATTGCTGAAACCCACGTGGTGATCTTCCAAACCTTACCCGCTTCGTTCACATCTATTTATATTGCTAGATTGATCGGAAAGCGTCATGCCCTTAAACATTTATATTGGATTTTGCAAAGGCTTATCTACTTTGCGAGGATTGTTGAGGGCTGTTTATCTTTTTGTTTGTTGCTTTGATATGAAACTTTGACTATACATATGTATTTTCATAGCTTTTTAAAATTATCTTTGGCAGGATTCAACACCATTAGCTGGCGCCTCAGCTGGGGCCATTGTCTGTGCTGTGATTGCCTCTGGAGAGAGTATGCAAGATGCTCTAAAAGCTACTAAAATATTGGCTGAAGATTGCAGACTTAAGGGGACTGCTTTTCGCCTGGGGGTATGACTCCTGCAGCACAGTTCCATTTTGCCATTTTGCTTGCTTATATTAGAAAATTGTACCTGTGCCTTTAGTTTGATCACCTGCCTTTGTAATTTTTTTTATGAAGCAGCTCATCGATGTCTGTTGTTGTTTTTGTTTTTATGTTCATGTGTGTCCTCCCTGAAACAAAAATGCCATGTGTGGGGGAAAAATGCATCCTACTACCACCCCAAACATGCCCCACATCTCTCAAGACCAGCTGATCTTGGGAAATGTCATTTGTTAACCTTGGCTTTTTTTTCCAGTTACTTTTCTTTTCACCCCTTTCTTTTATATTTCATATTTCCTTAAGAAATGTGTAAGATTTGTTATATCTGGCTTTGATTGGTCTCTCTCTCTGTCCAATTTTCAACGTCTCTGTTTTTGACATTTTTTCTTGAAGCACTCTTGCTTGGATATTTTGAACAATGGATGTTTGATGCCTCTACTTCATGAATATATGTTAATCTGAGATCTGTCTTTATAACCAGATTTCTCTATGAGCTATGTGTTTTGTTGGAAACTAGCTGGTGAATTTCCTTCACCCATTAATGAGGCTGATGGAATCATCTAAACTAGACATGCTTGTCCCAACCATTTTCTTTTCAATTGTTATTCCCTCTAAAAATGTCTTGAAATGCATCGTATAACAAAATTTTATATTTCAATAAATATTTTGCTAATGATTTATTTTTATCTTGTAGGCTGTTCTCAGAGACGTTCTTGTCAAGTTTCTTCCGGATGATGTTCACATTCGATCCAATGGGAGAGTCCGTGGTAGGAATCCCCCCCCCCCACCCGTGATTTTGATTCAAGGAGTGAGTTGTGTCCATTTTATTAGGCTTTGGCTTGAGGGTCTCTAGTGAAAGTTTAATTGGGCAGATCTCTCATTTATCTTCCAAGTGTGTCTTGCTACTGAAGCGTTTGTTTGACAAACTCCACTACTTTGTAAGGGTTTGTTTGACAACATATAGACCTCGTTTGGTATGGTGGAAAAGTTTTTGATGGAAATAGAATGTGAAAGGAAATACAAAAAGGGTAAGATGACAGGAAAGGCATTTACAATCATGTTTGGTATGCCTGGAAAATCAAAAGGAAACAAGTTTGAAAAAATAATGACAAAATATAAATGAAAAACAAAATGATAGGGTTGCCCTTGTAAATCCATATTTGGATGGGGGTCCATCGATGGCAAGATGCAGGCTCCTCGGTAGTGGGCTGCAGCAGGTTGCAAGGCGAGGGGAAGGTGTCGACGACAAGTTGCAGGGAAGCGACGGTGTGGCCACAGGGTGGGTGGAGGCGGGTGAGGTTGCAGAGGGACGACGACGGTCGCAGGGGGACAATGAGAGTCGTAGGGGGACAACGACAGGTTGCAGAGGGACGACGACATGGTCGAAGGGTGTCGACGATGGCGCGGTCGCAGGCGCCTACAACTGTCACTCCCAGACCTTTTCCCTAATTATTTTATTTATTTATTGGTTATTATTATTGATCTCGAGTTTCAGGTCTAGTTTCCTTGAATTTTGGAGGAAAGTGGAATTTTAGTGCTAGTCGCACCATGGTTTGCGCACGGTTAGGGCTAAACCGTGCAGCTTGCCCGTGTGAAGCCTGTAGTAAACTGCAGTGAGATTCGCATGGTTGATGCACGGTTCGTCCAATCGTGTGACCAAATCATGCGGTGTTACCTTGGGTGTCCAGTGAGGAGCGCACGATTTGGTAAATCGTGCGACAAAACCATGCGAGCTGTCCAAGTATTTAAAATCTTGAAATTACTATATTACCCCCCGATTTAAAACTCCCTTTTGGGTTTTCTTCCTCCCATTTCACTTAAAGCCGTCGAGGACCCCTTGGTGCGACTCCCTATCCTCGGATTTCATGACTTTGATTTCAAGATGAATCTTCAAAGTTTGGCCTCTTTCATCCTCCCTCTCCATTCTCTTGTTTCTTAACCTTGCTCTTGCCTTGGGGCCATGTTGGCCGAACCCTAGGGCGAGGATTTGTCTAAATCCTTGTGATTCTTGATGTTTAGGGTGTGTGGGTTGTTTCTTGGGACTTCCTCCTTATGGGGTTTCGTATGATCATCTAACGATCATTTGTAGCGGAAGAGAACCCGAAACATAGACATATCTATCTTCAAGAATCAACGTGTAAATAATACTGCAAAACAGAGTACTTGGAAATCGCAAACAATAGCAACAATCTTCTTCTCTTCGAGTGTGAATGCTTGAGGGAGATCACAAGGAGCAGTAAACGAACGCACCTTGCCTTCGAGGTGATACACCGATCAATGGATCCACGATCTTATTGTGAGGATTCTCGTGCAACTGAAGGGGTGCTAGCGCCTTCTCGGGTGAGATGAACAATGCTCGGGAAGAAGAAAGATTCAGAAGAGGCTCATACACCTCGCACATACACCAAGAGAGAATCTCATCCTCTTATATAGGGGTGTTAGCATCTTCTTGAGTGAGATGAACAATGCTTGAGAAGAAGAGAGATTCAGAAGAGGCTCATACACCTCGCACATGCAACAGGAGAGAATCTCATCCTCTTATATAGCCGAAACATGAGGCATCTTGTATTCATAATGCATCATCTTCGTTTCTGACTGTTTGGTATTTATTTATTGAATTCATTACAATAAATAAATGCAAAGCAATTAATCCATTCATAATAGATTGTAACTGATGATTAAACCATCCAGGAGAAATAAATAATACATATATATATATCATATACATATATATGTTATATTCATGCATCATATGCATGAAAAATACATGCATCATGCATTATAAAATGTGCACTATATATATATGCATATAATATCCTATATTATATATATACTCCATGCATCATATGCATATGTACATGTCTCTCATGTATGAACATTTTAGTGCACATCCAACAAACTCCCACTTGCATTAAAATCCCGGACTTAACTTCACAGCTCTGTGAATCCATTCACAAACTCTTTTGGATATGTTTTTTCATCAATTTATCTTCATTTTGAACAAACACTTTATCCATTTTTTTATCTTTATCCAAGGGTTTAACTGTGTGACCCTATGGGTCTTATCAGCGTTGACAACAACTATGAAATCCCTATTTCATAGATGTAAGCAAAGAGCGGCCTCTAGCAAGGCGTCAATGCTACTCAAGCTACTAATGGGTCTGGTGTGATCTCCATTAAACATACTCATACCTCTATATGAACATGTCCACCACAAGATGTATCATATACATCGTATGTATACCTATATAATTCTTTTGTCCATGACATCGAGCGACCACTAGACATTAAACATGTCAATCTAGCATAGTCATCTCATCTTTTCTTCATTCTCCGAAAGACTTCGATGAATACATCATGTCATTCATCCATCTGATAAGTACATCACATGTCACTCATCCAAGTAGTTGAACATATCATATGTGAAACAACTATGCATGACCATGCATTTACTCGGTCTTTTTCAATCAAGGGCCAAATGTCTTGTCATATGAGTAGACAAATCCTATCTTGGTTGCACTCTAATTGACGACATGATTAAGAACATACCCAACCACTCCCGTATTAGCTAGGTTCATATGTTGACTTGCATAAGTAGGGTATCAAAATATTAAGATTCTCATTCTAGGTATCTCGCTAACCTCAGGTAATAATTATTGATAATAAACATACACCCCTAAGTATATTTATGACCGTATGACATTCCATGAGATATACTTTTGCAGATCAGTCCAAGTAATAAGTTTTTACTTATTACCTCAATATTCTATTCTTCGCATCTCGTATACAACCCTTTGTATTGAGTACAAAGCTATCTTCATTTATCATTCATTCACGTGTGCTACAATTTATTTTACATAAAAAGTCGAATGATAAATATCCCCTCAAAGTACAAACTTTGAGTTCTCTCTAATCAATGATCATCGTAGAGTATAAATACATGATATGTTTACAACCATTACAACCAATCTCTTATGTGTTGAACACATAGAGATGACCCTCATGCGGTTGCTGGAGTAATGAATTTTATTTTCTGAACATTACATCCCTATGTGACCATTTGATAAAATACTACCACTAACCTTTTAGTGAGTATCATTTACGAAACAAGCTAGTTTGAATAGTGGTGAAACTTGGGAATCACATCCTTGATGTTTAACCCTTGAACATATATTCAAACTCCTTTACTTCACAACATCAAATGTAATGTTTTTTTTAGAACTCTCTCTAAGTACATCGTGATCTTCCTTAGAACCCTTTTCATCAAACTTTTTCCTTGAAATCTTTTGTAAATAATGTAACTATTTACATTGTCACTTTACCAACGTTTCCTAAACTCTTTTAGGATAAAGTGATATCCACTTCGCTACGGTAATTTGTAACGTCCCGGACCCGGCCAGCCACCCGAACAGTGCCAAACGGGTCGGGCGTCACTACCTTAGGCGCACCTCCCCGAACGCCAAAGGCTGCCGACGAGCAGCGAGGGTCTGAATAGGTATAGTGGGGAGGTTATACCCTCTCGGAGGATCATAGTAAGGGTACTAGTCCGAGTATAATAGTAAAGATGCAGTGGAAAGAAAGATTCAGCAGACTCGAACCAGACCCGCATAGCGGAAGCACATTCAATAACAATATACAGCGGAAGCAATAAGTATAAGCAACAACAGCGAAAATAAACACAACAACATGCTGATAACATGTAACTACTACTGAACAGGAAAACATGCATCCAAAGCAGGTCATACACAACTGAGTATAAAAAGGGCGCCAATGGCTAACCAACAATAGCTACAGCAAGTGAGCATGCCGATACAGAAAAGTAAACAGAACAAAGTAAACCCAGCTAGGCATGACCTCAAGGTCCATACCATCTCCATGCAACATCTAATGCAACTCAGCTCCTGAAGCCGACCTCTTTCCTGCACGTAAATCCATAAAGTCTGCACGCGTTCCGAAGAGCCCGTGCAGGGTGTGAGACAAATCTCAGTAGGATACCACCCAACGGTGCGTACCAAATATATGTGTTTAAACAGTCATGCATTTACAAGGAAAACAGTAAACAGTACAATGCACAAATGAATACAAACTCCACTGGTGCTCAACAGCCACCGTGGGGTGTCACCTGCTTCGGCCAACGCCGGAATCTCTGTCGTGTAACCCGACACCATGTGCCACCTGACACCCCGTGTCTCAAGTACCGACGTCCCGAAGGCACGCCCAAAATAGTAACCTGGCACCATGTGCCTCCTGACACCTCGTGCCTCAAGTACCGACGTCCCGAAGGCACGCCCGAAAATAGTAACCCGGCACCATGTGCCTCCTGACACCTCGTGTCTCAAGTACCGACGTCCCGAAGGCACGCCCAATTCCCTGAAGGCTCTTCACCTCCCACGTGGCTTTCTACAGCAAGCACCCCCAACCAGAATACCTAACCGCAACTACGGGGGCCTCTACCCACACGAGTGGTCAAAACCACCTCATCACGGAGTATCTCTGTGTGCACACTACTCAAAGTCCCGGGTGAGCGGTAATCACCAAAATAGTCCTAAGCCACCAACACATTTTGACACCTCGTGTCCCTGCGATCATGTCGCTCAAGTCCGATGACATCGCCATCCTAGTAACCCGGGCCATGCCCAACCTGACAGTCGTACTGCCTCAAGCCGACGTCCATGACGCCCAATCCCGTGGTCAAAACCACCCAAAGTAACCCGGGCAAAGCCCCAACCCGTGATCAACATCACTCAAGCGTAACCGGGCCAAGCCCAACACAACCCAAAGGGTCCAGCAGATGCAATTCAACAATCGCATATATAACATAGTTAAACAGAAAACATAACCAGACAAAACCAACTAAACAGTCGAATTGCACTATACCAGGTGCTGTCCCATACCAGCACAGAGGTCTTAAACAATTTATAACAGGCTTTAACAAATTAAACTAAACAGTTTATAACAATCATATTTCAATTAAAACCATTTTGGCGTTCCCCGGCCAAAATGCCCCGATGAGCAACGACCCCTCACCCGGCTTCGCTCACGCAAACTGGTAACCAGACATACCTAAAGGCATCCCAGAGGTCCCATAAACAATACAGTATAAAGAAACAGATAAAACGGGTCCCGCTTAAAATACCTGAAAACGCGCCGAAGGCCGCGTCACCCAAACAACCACGAAAACACAAAATGAGGTATGCACCACCTACCTGATACTCGTACAACGCTACTCCTCCGGTGACAACCGCCAATTCGGTCTAAAACGCGGTAAATCTACAAAAGATTCAAACCCGCTCAAACGCCTATAACTCGTTCTAGAAAGAAAATCAGACAAAACGGCCAAAGAGGAATCGAGGCCTTACCGAGGGGGTTCCAACGCACTAATCAACGATCGAATCGAACTTCGGACGAAGAACCGGGAAGCAAATGAAGGTCCGGCCGGCTTGGTTCGTGTATCCGGGCGGAGGGCATGAGTTTCTGCCTCAATACGAGGCTACTGCCCGATTTAAGCGAAAAAAAGAAAGTACACGGCGTGTACTTTAGGACTACACGCCGTGTATATTTCATTTAACTGTTCAAAAGACGGCTGATTCCGCCGACTTACTTTCCGAACCTGCCGACATGAGTGCACGGCGTGTACCTCTGGGTACACGGCGTGTACCGGGTTCCTCTTCTCTTCCTCGCCGACATACCCACACGCCATGTATATCCCTCATACACGGCTAGACTACACGGCGTGTCCAAAGGGAACACGGCGTGTCCTTGGTTCTACCCGGCCAACGACCTACACGCCATGTATGGCCTCACACGGTCGGGGGGTATACACGGCGTGTTCAAAACTACACGCCGTGTAGTAAGAAAATTCTACACGGTCACCACACGGCATGTACTCGGCGAGCACACGGTCGGCCACTCGCCTACACATACACGGCGTGTACTTAAAGTACACGGCGTGTAGTCTGGAAATTTCCAAAAACTCTGCATTTTCTCCAGTTTCCTCATAAACCAGTCAAAAATTCAAACAGGGTCGGGATTTTGACCCGTTCTGAAAACCCGGGTTCTTACATAACTAATGTAACTCTTTATATTTGTCTTTAATGCCATACCCTAAACTCTTTTAGGATACCAAGTGATACACTTTGTGTATTGGAACCTTCAGGGAATAGTGATGTTCACTTGTTATGGTAACTAAATATAACTCTTTACATTTTTTTTACCATCACATATCCTAAAATTCTTTAGGATATTATGTGAAGAATCATTATAATCTTAGACTGGTATAATCTTTTAAGAAATAGTGATATTCATTCTCATGTGGTAACTCAATGTAACCTTTTACAGTATTATCACCAGATATCCTAAACTCTTTTAGGATATAAAATGAAAAATCACTTAATATTTATTTGTTAACTTTGAAATTCTCTAAGTCTAACAATACTCCCACTAGTCTCTTAGATATTATATCCTTCCCAGAATATCTTGCTAAGATTCAACACAAACTTATTTGTGTTAGGAAATAACACTTATTTCCTTTTAGTAAGACTATTTAACAAATAATATATTATTTCCATATCTCATATGGTATTTTATGTGTTCAGAGTATTTTCTTGAAAAAGAAGATTTTATTCATTAAAATACACCATTATTGGGTGGGAATCAAATTCCATCATATTTTAACAAATAGCTGGATAAACACTTTATCCCGGATAAAACACTTATTCACATCTTCTTCTCAAAACATGTTATAGAATCCAATGAATCATAAACTCAGTGTATACAATTAATCATCTCATGTTGTTCTTAACTCTTTGTTAACACCTCTTATCACATAAGAGAAGTGAGATGAAGATGAAGATACACTTTACTTAGCTTCATCAAAGCTTGATAAACATCTTTACATTCAAATTTCTGATGTAGCAATTGTTTACTCCATCACTTGAATGCAAACTATAAACCCCTTTTAATTCTTCTTATGATTTTGTAATCTTGTATATTTACAACACTTGTAAAACATACACTCGGTATCACATACCCTTTGAAATTAAAGAATCAGTTTCTATAACATTAATAACTAGCATGGATATTCTATGAAGTTCCCAAAACCCCTTCAGGTATTCTAGATAATCCCATCACATGGAATCATTGCTTCTTCCTGATAGTACCATTAAGTTTCAAATAACCTTAACTGGCTTCTTGAAGAAATATTGTTGGATTTTCGAACTAACTTTCTTCTTCCGGTTTGAACCTTTACCCATTTGTACCGTCAACACAATATAAGAATCTAAACATCATATGTCTAGTTCATCATTTTGAAAATACCGGGTAAACTTTTCTCGAACTCATTCATCTTGTCAGAAGATGACAAATAAGCCTTTTAGTCTCTAAGTCATTAGCCCATTCAATCATATTGCATATCATTGACATACCCAATCATATTGAGTATATGAACGAAGTTTAAAATTCCTCATGTCATTTTGCATTAAATGCTTTTGAAACCCCAAGTGAATCTTTCTATGTTCTACAAACATCAAGGTTCACTTGTTGAACAACTTCAACAGTTGGGTTACTTTGGAAAGAAATGTTCTAACACAAAATATTTATCTTGCTCAAGAACTTTTCTTAAGCTACCAGTCTTATAAGTTACTTTAAGCTTCTCATTTCAAGGATTAATTTCAAACTTTAGTTTGATGATGGCGATGCTTTTATCTACAACTGAAATTTTTATCAGATGAATATCATGTTTTATATCTTTTCATCAAGGACTTTTAATGATAGTGCTCCCACTAAAATTGATGACTTCGTATATCATATCCATTTAGTGTGTCAAGATTCACATTTCACTAGGCAATGACCCTGCTCTGGCGTGAAACTCATTACTTTAGTTATTTAGGTAGGGGTTCACCCCAATCACAATGGTTGTGATTCTTGGATAGTTGAGCGGATACCTCTTTATCCAAATCCATCACTCAACTCTATTTCTTTGGTATCCGAGCCCTTGGGGTTTCCCTGCTAAGTGTAACCCAAAACAAACGTCAAAAACAAGCTAACACAAGACAATCCAGGGGTACCCCGCTTTGGCGTGAAACTACCTGTTGGATAATCTTGAGTCACTCATTACTTGCTTGTCTTACACAGGGTAATCCAAGGGCACCCCGCTTTGGCGTGAAACTACCCAGTTGAATGATTGAGGTCTTAACAAGTGTTTCTTTAGAAGGAATCTTACACTTAGTATTTGAGGGGTTTCCTTTTAAAGTCTCACCCTTTTAATATACATCATATGCATATTAAATTCATAACTATTACATCTTATATAATAATTATTTTCTCATGTTTTATTCTCCTTTTTTATACGCATGCTTCTAATGCTTTAGTTTTAGAATTCCTATTCCAACCACCAAATTAACGTGTTCAAATCACATTAATGTGTAACTTTAGAAGGTTCCGGGTGCAGCAGAAGCGCGCAGTGGGAGATGAGATAATTAAAATTTATTTTAATTTCATTTTTTCGGAACCCCAATAGAGGATCTTGCACGTTAAGTTTATAATTAATTTATTTAGATTGAAAGAAATCAATTACCTCGTCTTAGGTTTCTTTGTAGTCGGTGTTGAGCATTAAAAAATATCCATTCGGATTGTCTTTGTTGCGCTTGTTAGGATCCAAGGGTTGTTGGATTGGTGTAGCCCGATCCGATTGGGCCGAATGCTTGTAGCCTATACTGCGCACCAGCCTGCAACTTCACGGGCCGAGCTCTATGGTGAGCTCGTTGGGGGTTGCAAGGGGCAACGCGCCCCTGCTTCGGGGGTTCGGGGGTCAAAGGCCTTCGGCCCAAATTTTGGGGAACTGTAGCAGCTTTGACCACTGTAGCAGAGCTGACTGACAAACATCGACAAGGCACTGCAGCAGTGTGGACTTTGGAGTCAACTGCACTGTAGCTCCTTGGATTTCCAGTCGGCAGCCACTGTAGCACTTTTGACTTGGGTATTGTAGCGGCGCGGACTTCCAGCCGCCTTTCACTGTAGCATAGCGGACTTTCCAATGGTCGGTGGAATAGTGCTTCGTCCTCTACATTAGCCCATTTTCGGGCTAGGGTTTTAGTGTGTGTGTGAGAAACTCTGAGAGATCTTCTATAAAATTGTGCTCCCAACATTTAGTGAAGTTTTGACTCTCCGTGGACGTAGAGATTATTCCCGAACCACGTAGATGCTTGTGTTCTCGTTCTAGTTTTTTTCCCTTTTACTTTTCTTTGAATTGTTGTTTTGTTGTTGCGACTCCCGACGTTTTCGCATTAAGGGTAGAATTCCTCTAGCGGTGATCCACACGTGCTCCTAATGATTTTCGAGTCGGGTGCTAGCGCGACGAATTGAATGTCTTGCATTGTTTGTTCTTGATCGCTTGTTATTTGGTCTTGAAGAAATCTCTCTTGCATTCTCATTCTTGAGAGGGAGAGAGATGGAGGTGTCGAAAGAGAATTCGTTGTGCGGAACAATTCCTTTTTTTTCGATTACCTATACAATAGCCATAACGGGCTATTTATAGAGGTAAAGTTTAGGTTAGAATATTGTTTAATTGCATGCCTGCCCTTAAATAATATTAAAACCTTTAATAAACCCTAGGACACAAAATAATAATATAATTATTATTTTGAGGTGTGCGCCATCTTGCGCAAATGCTAAATAATATTTATCGGATTGTAAATAATTATTTATCACTGGACGTGATCTTGGTCCATTTGAACTTCTCGGTATTTATTGAATACCCAAATAAATATTTTATTCATAAATAAATATTTCATTCACATACCGACGAATAAATATTTTTTAAATATTCAATATAATAAATAAATATACTTTTATTCACATGCAGACGAATAAATATTTATTTAATTTATGCAATCAATATAACTTGAATAAAATTATTCTACGGTCTTGAGAATAATATTTATTCCATTAATTAAATTCAAATAGAATTTAATCAAGATCAACGAAAACACTTAGTTTGTGACCCTCCGGGATTTTTTCTCGTTGACATTAGGTGGATTTGACTAAAGTCTAAGATTACTGTCTAATAACGGGTCAAGACACCCAAGAGAAAAAACTTGATGTCGAAACGTCGACGATTACATACGAATGCTCACTGTGTAATATGATCCCTTTGTTACAATATTTCATCAAGCAACTTGCACGATGACGTCATCAACCTATATGCTCGATACGTATTTCTTTGACCATCTGAAATAAACACGTCGATACACCTCGATCATGGAATTTAAGCGACGGTTATATTCCAATCAAAAAGTCGAGATATCAACTCCTATAAAGATGGAAGGGACAAATCCTTGCTCGATTTATCCATTAATGACATATCAATCGTGACACACCCAACGAACCCTACTTCCCGCCAACATATGGCGTGGCGGTTTTTGTCAGTAAATCTAAATGTGCGAGTAATGACATGCATCGATAATAATCTTAAAGTCTAAGGACCATTACACACACTCGCAAATAGGAATATCTGATGACACCAAAACATGCAGAATTCCTACTGGTGGGTTTGTTCTCATAATATCCCGTCTTGAAGATTACTAAGTGCGAACTTCATGAGAAGAATGATCATCCGCTTACGAGTACTTGCCCCCGACGGTCTATATACTATATGTCTTATCATAGTATGTTATCCAACCGCAATACTATATTAAAAATATTGTCATATCACTTCAAGGTTCTTATCATGGAGGAGAACTGTTATGACCTTATCAATGCAACAAATACTCTAGGACATTATTACATTAAAGTCATGCAGAACAATAAACAATATGTAATAAGATGCTTAATTAATATTCAATACATCGAATATACATGTAATCAAAGTACAATCAGTTGGTCCTAGGACACCAACTCCAACAACTTTTACATAACCCACAAGTTCGTGTTAATCACCCAAAAGCAGAAGCCAAGTATATGCATACATATCCAAATGCATCATATGCAGAAGGTACATGAACGCTTCATGTAAAGACAGAGTTATATGAGATTGACAAACTCTTCATGAGTAAGTCCAGAGTGACAGTTAGCCGACCCTACTCACTTTCCTAGCCAAGACAAGCCTCTAGGAAAGTAGGTCGTCCGACCTCAAGTCCCTTTATTCGGGAAGACTTTACTGACGAGAGAATTCAATTCATGAAATCTCTAACCCCTAATATGCACAAACTATGCCCAACAACTATTCTCAAGCTCATAACTACAATAACAAATCAAGGTCAAAGTAGATGAAAACTAAATTTTATGATATCAAACCTAGCATGATATGCAATGCTCTATACTAAAATCAATTTTATCATATAAATGGGCATACATAATGTTCATATTTCATTAACAATTTACTAAACATGAATATCAAGGAAATTTAACAAAAAAATAAACAATTTATTTATTTTCGAAAACATGAGACATTTATGAATTATTTATAAATAAATACTAATTATAAACATTTTATAAATTAACATGAATATTATATTCATTTCAATATGAACCTCTTGATATTTTATATTATATGACATTTATATGATATTTCATGAATTATAAACATTTTATAATTCAATATCTATTATATAAACATTTTATATAATCTAAATATCATATATTTTGCAATTTATAAACACTTATAAATCATCTCTTATGATTTCTAAATAAACCTTTTATTTCTAGATCATAAGGCATGCCATTTAATTTGTCAAAAGACATTTTTAAATATCAACCTTTAATATTTGGGAAAAATGTTTCATAAACATTTATTTAATTAATTATAAACAATATATCATTAATTAATTAATTTATAAATTTCTTATAAATTAAAATATCCCAAAATACCTTTTATTATGATTTATAAACATTTTATAAATTATAAAAACCATTTAATATTTAAAAACAATTTTTAAATATAGTTTTCGGTTACCCTTATGCATAATCCCTATTCTACGTAAGGGTATCCTCCCTTTACCCATACACAGGTCGTTTAAAAGCTTTTTTGTAAAGGTAAGTCACTCCTTACCTTTACGCAACTTAGATTTAACGTTGTGTAAGGGCACAAAGGATATTACTCTTATGTGAACATTTCACGTAAGGGTAGGTCTCGATTTACCTTTACGCGACACTGTTGCGTAAGGGTACTACCTTTTCGCAACTCATTTGTCTAAAAGTAACAAAGAGGTTACCCCCGTAAGGGTATGAACTTTATGTAGCTGACCTGTGTAAGGGTAAATCAAATTTACCTTTACACAACTTACGTAAGGGTATGTAATCCTCCAGTTTTACAAAAACGCTATTTTTCATTTTTCTTTGAAAACCAGTGATTGAAACACGTTTAAATCTTGAAGAACCTCGCCTTTGATACCATTGATGAGATTTCGTATGATCATCTAATGATCATTTGCAACAGAAGACAACCCAAAACATAGACAAATCTATCTTCAAGAATCAATATGTAAATAATACTGTGATGCGGAAACGTCGGAAGTTGCAGCGACAAAAACAGTGAAACACAGAAGAGTAAAAGGAAAAAAAAAAACAAGGACACAAAGATTTACGTGGTTCGGGAATAATCTCCACGTCCATAGAGAGGCAGAATATTCACTACAATTTGGGAGCACAATTACAGAGTTTTTCCAGTAAGAGACCCTAGCCCGAAATGGGCTACAAATGGAGAAGATGATCCATTGTTCCACGAACTGCACAGGAAGTCCGCGTCGCTACAGTGAAAGGCGGACCCCCGGAGCAGGGGCGCGTTGCCCCCTGCAACCCCTAACGAGTTCACCGCGGAGCTCGACCCGTGAAAGTTGGGGGCCGGTGCGCAGTACGGGCCCCAAGCATTCGGCCCAACCGGATCGGGCTACGCCGATCCAACATACTATAAAAGAGAGTACTTGAAAATCACAAACAACAACAACAACAATCTTCTTCATTTCAAGTGAAAATGTTTGAGGGAGATCACGAGGAGCAGTGAACGAACACACCCTGCCTCCGAGGTGATACACTGACCAATAGATCCACAATCGTATTGTGAGGATTCTCGAGCAATTGAAGGGGTGCTAGCACCTTCTCGGGTGAGATGAACCGTGCTCAGGGAGACTAAAGATTCAGAAGAGATTCATATACCTTGCATATACAACAGGAGAGGATCTCATCCTCTTATATTGCCGAAACACAAGGCATCTCATATTCATAACGCATCGTATGCGTTTGTGACTGTTGGAGTATTTATTTATTGAGTTCATTACAATAAATAAATGCAAAGCAATTAATCCATTCATAATGGATTGTAACCGATGAATAAGCCATCTGGGATAAATAAATAATATATATATCATATATATTATATTCATGTATTGTATGCATGAAAAATACATGCATCGTATGCTTTATAAAACCTACACTATATATATAATATCCTATATTATATATATACTTAATGCATCATATGCATATGTACATGCATATCATGCATGGACATTTTAGTGCACATCTTACACCTCCTTCCATGTTCAAGGCTTCGTGTCATATGCGCCTGTTTGAGGTTAGTGTTTATGCCTTTCCTTTGCTATGAATCTAGAGTTTGATTTGAAATAGGGTTTCCAAACGGGTTTTTATTACTATGGCTTTTGAACTAAGAATTATATATATACTATGGGTTAGAAAAATGTCAAAAGGGTTTTCCTCAAGAAATTTGGGTATTTAAAGGATTCCTTGGATTTTCAAATGTCCCCTTGTGTATTGATTTGTGAGTTTGGGACATTGTTTGCTTGGAGTTTCATTGTTTAATGGATTTTGATGTGTTTACTTGATAAGCTTATATGTTGTTCATGTTTATAAATTTCCACATGGCGTATCATGTTGTTTCACACATATGTTTACTATGAAAAGGATGGTTCAAAATAAAGTTTGGTTTCTTATGATTCAAAGAAGCTTCAAAATGACATTTGTTTTTCATAAAGTGTTTTCAAAAGGGATTTAAAATGGATTTTTTAAATTTTAAACTAAAGGCCCGGTTGGCACCTTATACAAATGGCTTTTCGTAAAATGAGCTGCGCCCTTGGTGGGAGCACCACGTTATCATGATATATGTGAGCGTGAAAATCTATGTGATTATTATTATGCTGTGATGTGTAATGTAGAGGGGCTTCGCACTTAGGGGGTCTATGGAGATGGTATGAGGACATGTGATTTATGTGTTAATATGTGATTGATATGATAAATGCTTCTCACCTCCAGTCGCTGCTTTCATGGGGATCCTAGGCATCATGGTGAGATATTAGGGATGGTTACTATACTGGTCATGTTGAGACCGTCTAGCGTCCCCTAGCATCAGACCGGTACCGACTATGGGGAGTGCCACCGGTGAGGCTAGATAGAGTAAGCCGGGAGGTTATTGTCTAGGAATGTGTAGATAGACTGACAGGTGGTTCTATCTGAGTACGTCTAGGATCCTCTCATTGGATGTCTAGGAGTTGCCCATGATTACCTATACTTTGTTGCAATTTCCTTCTCTACTTGCATTTTATCCGAGTGCTATTCCATTTTGATTATTTTGTTCCTTATATCATGTTCTACTTGTTTTACTTTTTATATCATGACTCTGCTGTACTGCTTTTGTACCTGGCTTGTTCTGCTGTTTAAAATTTTCATCTTGTTGTCTCTGTTTAGTCACTTAGTGGTTGCATCTCTTAGATATTTTTGAGCTCTCTTTCTGATGTAGATCTTCAAAGTTAAAAAATGGGGGTTTCAAAGATGGGTTTTAAATGGATAGTTTAAAAAGAAAGTTTCAAATGTTTTCCCTTAAAGCATGTTTCAGGTTTCATAAAGGGTTTTGAGAAAGCTCGTGTGTTTTCTTCGAATAATAAAAACCATACTTTTAAATAGCGCATTTCAAACTAGCGATTATGGTCTGTTTAGTTAAAGGGAATGCACGAGCTCTTTGGCGGTATCCTATTGGACTGATTATGCTCACACCCTACCTATACCACTCAGTGTTGGTAGACTCAAGTTCTTTTGCAGCTCCAGGTTCAGTTTTGGGTCGCTCATGGAGTGGTTGTGATGGGATGGTGATTTTTGAATCACATGGAGATCGTGTTGGGTATTTAGTTTTGTTTTGTATCTTTTGGATGTACTGGACTTTTCTTCCTTGGTATTCCGTTTCTGTTTCAGCTTTGTTGTAAATTTGAAACGGGTTGGATGTTTATTATTTTGTCATGCCCTGTTGGTTATTGTTAGTAATTGGGAGGAATGGGTTTTCAGTGGTGGGAAAGAATGTAGGATTGGTGGGGCTACCCGTATAAGGGCATGGGAGTGAGCTGTTGGGGGGGGGGGGTGTGCAGAAGTACATGCAATGGCTGAGAGGATGATCTTATTGGATGAACGTTGAGAGGAGTTCACTGCTTGTGGCGACTGTTTTTGAGACATGATGGCTGAGTGGAAGTCGTCAGGTGAGGACGATTGTAACAATGCGATCGTAGCCGGTCAAACGTTCTGAGATACTCGTGGGCACGTCCCTGCCAGTATGCAAACTAGAATGGAGACAAGAGCCGCTGCTGTGGAGACAGAGCGGTTGATGCAAGCACAGACAGCCGAGGTTCTTCGACAGTCTAAGAGGCAACAAATTCAAGAGGGTCGACTGCAGGAGTCTCAGACATTTATAGAGTCTTTGCTAGGAAACAAACGGAGATCGAGAAGCGGTTATGTGAGCTACAGATAGGCCTGCAGAAACAAATGAAGGTTTCCGCTGACTGTGCAAGACGTCCGACAAATTCTGGACAATCGAAGTGAGCAGTGGAAGGGGCTGAGAGCTTGGAAATTTACCAATCAGCTCCGGGAAGGATCGCCAAAGAGCAGTTGGAGTTATTCCGACAGCAACGTGAGAAGTCGCAGTCCACGCAGGCACAATCACTGGAACCTGAGCTTTCTGTAGTTCATGTGGCTGAAGGCTTGAGTAGCGTGTCAAAGAGAGGAGCTTCCATCATTTTTAGCGGAGGATCCTTTTGGCTGAATCACTAAAATGTATACCTACTTCAAAATCAGTCGGGTGCAGGAAGACATGAAACTGCCTAGGGCGCAGTTGAGTATGGAGAACATGGTTGCGTATTGGTTCCTAACGTGGCAGTGGGATAATCCTGGCTTGAGTTGGGAGCAGCTCAAGCCAATGCTCATGGAGAAAGACTGTTTTTAATCGGGAACAGAGCATTGTGGACATGTTTGATTCTGGTTCAGAATTTGAAGGACGTAATGTAGAGGAAGCGGATCACATTGCACTGGAAGAAAAAGCAGTAAGCTGCTGGAGGAGTTTCCAGGCTGGTCAGGAAAGGATCTGCAGTACTGAGCGTGAGGAGCAGCGTTATTCCTGTCCGGAACGGTCTGAAGAGGCTGGGGGTGGGGAGCGAGTCTAAGCATACCGCCAACTGCTCAGGATTGGCGAGATGTTTTATCTCAGAATACTCGACTTCTGGGAGTACACAGCGAGATGAGTGAAGGGAGCGATGCCAACAGCACAAGAAATGGAAGTTTAGCAGACAACTCATACCGTGCTGCCGTTGGTTTCTGAAATGGAGGTGAAAGGCTACAGCGAGGGCACTGAAGCAACCGGTGTGGTTTTTCGGTAGGCTCGGTGTACAATATGGGTAGCCGATGTTATGTGAGTTTGGGTCTGTCCTTGAGGTGTTCGGTTGGTAGGTCTTCCTGGGACAGGTTGCACCCTGTGTGGCTTTGGCTTCCATGAAGAAGGATTGGAAAGAGCTATGCTGTTAAGGAGAATTCAAGGAATATGGTACTTTTTGTGATCGAATTGGGAGCACGTGTTCTGGTCACCAGGTTTCTGAGACACTACATCTACTGGTTTGCGAGGAGGCTCACCCTTCAGTTTTGCAGGGACCACCAAAAAAATGCGATTTGAAAACTACAATGCGTACACAACCAACAGTTTTACTGAAAGGTTGCTATACTGGCAGTCTTAGGCCAAGCAGATGCCTATATAAGTGGAGATATTTCGTTTGTTCAAGTAGGCAGCGGCTCACAGTTTTATGATTCTTGGTACCATGGCAGTGGCCCTTCCCAGAACTGGTTCGAACCTGAGAAAGAGCGGGCAAGTTGCTTCTGTTACCGGAACTGGCACCAATGAAGCTTCGGCTTTGCGTGGGGCAGCTAAAGGGAAGGCTGCACTGATACTGCTTTGATTGTGGCTGCAGAACCCAGGAGTTGGCAAAGTGCAATTAAACTGGAGCGATGAAGAGATGGAAACAACTACTGATAGGTACCACACAAAACACCAACAGACTGGCTTGTATAAAATAAGAGTAGAACGAGTAGCAAAATTACAGAGGAGATGAGTGTAAGGAGAAGAGGAAGAAGAAGAATCCAGAGGCGACATCGCACTCCTACCCAAACCTAACGGCCGAAGTCCCAAGCGCAAGACCGACTCCTTAACAGAATGGTTCCCTCCTTTCATATCTCCTCCGCTCCCCCTTTTATAACACCCTTACTCTAACATCCCGGGTCTGGAAGCCACTCAACTGGTGCTCTGTACCCGGTTGGCCACAAGACCTCAAGCGCATTTTCCCAAATGCCAGAGGCTGCTGACTAGCAGCGAGGGCCTAGGGTGTAATAGTGGGGAAACTATGCTTTCATTGGCAAAATGTAACACAACGGAATAAATAATAACAATAACGGAAGCAGTAAACAACATGCAACTGAAGTAAACAACTGAAGACTGAAAGATAAAGATAACCAGAAGGCATATAATAACAAAATGATGCAGCATGTCACATGTTCTAAGAAAACAGCGAAAACAGGATATACTGTAATCAAGTATAACACAATACTAAGGTATAACAATGCAAAAAGAAACACAACAACATCGCAAGCCTTGGCTTGATTCCACGCTCTCCTGCTCCTAAGCAGCAATCAAGTACCTGTATAAGGAGCCCTGCTCCTATCGACACCTGCATCAATATAGTGTGTTTGGGTCCAAAAACATGACCCAAACAGGGTGTGAGAAATAAATCCCAGTAAGCAACCACCAAAGGTCTGTGCCAATCTGCCAGTGAGTATATGCGACAGTAGTGTACAATAGTGAAATGCAGTAAACTTGAAGGTACTCAAAAGTAAACAATCCTACAAGTACTGACATTCATTTACTTTCATTTCATGTTCTTTAATCAATTCAAATTCATTGAATTAAATAAGTCTCAGGATCCGACCTAAGCTCGTCAATCCCCTATATAAAGTAATCACAATAGATACCTCAACAAGCTATCTAAACAAAGAAGTGTAGTCTGAATCCAAGTTTGTGCTTTGGCTTGGCAGACGCGTCGTCAGTCATTCCATTTCAATATATCTTAGGGCCAAGCTCGATGTATCAACATTTCAGCATATTCAAATCAGGGACAAGCCCAGTGTATTAGCATTTCAGCATACTAAAGTCAGGGACAAGCCTGGTGTATCAACATTTCCGCATGTATCAGGAACGCGCCCGGTGTATCAGCATTTCAGCTTGTATCAGGGCCAAGCCCGGTGTATCAACATTTCAGCATAGTAAACAACACATGTAAATTACACTATTACACGGTTTTTCAGTAACCAACTCACGTGGGCAAAATTATATAACAAGACTAACATGTGAATTAATTTATCACAAAGCTTTAACAATCATATTCACATGACAACATTTATTTAACCAAATTTCATTCTAAAACAACCCTTCAAAAGGGAAACAAAGGCAAGCCCATCGACATCCTAGGCCAAACGGCTAAACAATGGTCATCCGAGGGAAAACGCACTCACGGGGTGACCCTTAATCAAACCAAATAAGCCTAAACATGCTTCAATTAATTTATTCAATTACCTAATGTCATTAGGTATCAACATGAGTCAAATTCTAAATCAAGCGACACCCTAAACATGGGCGCGCGGCACGAAGACACATATAAACAACTTGACATTAAACAATTAGCACGAGACCACCTACCTCGTTGTAGTATGACTCCTCGTCCAGCCTCGGTTTCCAATTCAAGCTAGAACGGTATAAATCTATGAAATAAGGATATTTACTCAACCTTAAATAACTTAGTTGAGAACTAAAATCACCAAGAACGACTCAAGAGTAATCGAGCACTCACCGATTGGGTTCAAACGAGACCGACGACGATCGAAACGTAGTTCAGATGCTCAATCGGGAACAAAATCCCCTTCCGGCGCTACTGCCTCGCGAACCTGGTGCCTCCTCCGTCCAAAATGATAGAAAACGAGGCTACTGTCCGTTTTAAGCGAAAAACACAAGTACATGGCGTGTAAGTCCATATACACGGCGTGTACGTGTATATCATTTTACTGTTCATTTGGCGGCTGACTTCCGCCGACTTACTTTCCAGAACCTGTCGACATGACTACACGGTGTGTACCAAGAAGTACACGACGTGTAGTTGGCTTTTCCTCTTTTCCTTGCCCACATGCCCACACGCCATGTATTCTCTTCATACACGAACATACTACACGGCGTGTACTTGGGAGTACACGGCGTGTAACCCCTAATTCCATTACTTTTGCCCAAATTACCCTTGTTTTCTCGAAAACAAATCAAAGGAAAAAGAAAAGAAGAAACCGTACCTCAAAGGAAGAACCAGGTTCTTACACTTACTCCCCCTACTCGTGGCCCCTAACTCCTCTAACAAATCCTCCCCCTAGAAAGACTGAACTGCCCCTTACTCCCCCTACTTGTGGCCGCCAGCTCCCCTAACAAATCCTCCCCCTAGAAAGGCTGAACCGCCCCTGGCAGTTCATACCCACTTGCATACAGTCCCATCGCCCAAATACCTAACACTGTCGCACCCTTGAAAATCACCTTGTCCTCAAGGTGAGACATAGAGTGAATTTCTCGTCCAGTAGCTGTTGTTGCAAGTCCCATGGTTTACTCGCCCAGTTGTGCGCCAGGTGGGTCGCTCGCTTGCCTAACACTCCTAGGCTCGTATCCACTGCAGTGACCGTGACTGTCGGCTTGGTCCTGCCCCCTTTAAGCGCATACACTCCACGCAATCATCCAACTATTCCTCCTCGCTTGATGGTCACCCAGCTGAAGGACTGCCAGTGGTTTTTGATGCTGCTCCTTTTGATGTGGAGGTTCGTGATCCTTCATGTCCTTCCTGTGGTTCCCAGCTTGCCACAACGGAATCAATTTTTGCCAGTCAAGACTAACAACGCGGTCCACTGCCATCAAATTAACCACACCGAGAGAATAATTCGGCCTTGTGTCTTGCTGCTGGACTGTCGGTCCCTCCAAAGTAGGTCGAGGAAACCTCATGTGCTACTTCTTGGATGACAATTCTGGTGTGTGGCCAAGCGAATGTGCAACCACCCCCACGCTGCATTCTTGCACCTCCACAATGCCCGCCGCATTCACTATTGAGGTTGCCGTCCATGTTTGTGCTTCGGTTGTGCCCAATCCATCAAAACACAAACGGACTGTTCCATCCAGTATTGAAGTCCCCCACCACATAAGGATTCCCTGCCGCATAAAGATTCTCAGTCCCGTTGGTTGTGTGTTGCCCCGCGACCACGTCTTTATTGTAAATGGCACCAAACTAAAAATGGATTTCCAGGAGCCGGTGGGATCCTTCAGCTCTTGCGTAAAAACATCCTCCGTTGATGTCGATTCAGATAGATTCATCATGTTGCACCCTTGTTTTGCCATCGCCGAAGCTAGCTCTAGACGCTGCGGTTTGTGCCTCATACTGTGCGGTTGTCGGAGAAAGTGAAATCACCTCTTGCTGCGACACCTTCCTCTCTTGCATTTCCACGTCGCCATCACTGTTCGAATGCGCACTTGATTCCTCCATGTTGCCTGCTCCTGATCACTCGCATGTGTTGACTCTGATCAAAGACGACCAATCGTCTTTGAAGTGCGAACGCTGCCCCATTGGCTACGCATCGTCATGTCGCTGCGGCCCCTCTTCAATTTTTTTCGGTTGCACGGGGTGCCTGAGTGAAGTAGATGAGACTACTACTTGTACATTGGGAGTGTATTTTACTGTTGCCAATAAATGTTGCTGCTAGAACCATGGTACGTATTTGCGCCCATCCGGTGTCACCCGCTACGTCAGACCCTCGTGTCACAACTTCCCCGATTTCCCCGACGGGTGCTCGTTTTCCCATGGCGAACAAAGTGTAGGCGGCTCCTTGTTTTTGGTTGCAACCGTATTTGACTCTAAAAAAACGTCTAGGCCAGACGCAACCGGCGTCTGGATCGCACGCCCGATGTTCGTCTCCCTGTAGTTGCCTTCGGTAGGATGCGTGCTGGTTGCCTCCTTAGCCTGTGGCGGCCGATCATCCTTGAGAATCAGCGTCGGCCGAGCATCTGTTGGCAACAGTGTAGGATACTCACCGCGCACCAACCCAACGTCGGAGCCTGTGGTGCCCTCGTCGGAGCCTGTGGCGCCCTCGTCTCCAGCCACGCCAGCGCCGTTGATCCACCACCCACTGGCTCGTGGTGCCGCAGCTACTCACTACGACGCATCCAGAGTAATTTTTTTTTCCGGAAGTCTGCTTCCTCTTGCCAGCGGCGTTCCCATTTTTGCTCCCACGAGAGCTGGTCTTGTTGCATCATGAGTAGCAGAGGAAAGAGACGATGACGGCAAGTCAGACCAATTGATAGGCACTGCACCAAACATCAACAAACAACTTGTATAAAATAGGAGTAGAGCGAGTAGCAGAATTATAGAGGAGATGAGTAGAAGGAGAAGAGGAAGAAGAAGAATCGAGAGACGACACTGCACTCCCGCCCAAGCCTAATGGCCGAAGTCCCAAGCGCAAGGCCAACTCTTTAATAGAATGATTCCCTCCTTTCGTCTCTACTCCGCTCCCCCTTTTATAACACCCTTACTTCCTCCTATCGTGGCCCCCAGCTCCTCTAATAAATCCTCCCCCCCAGAAAGACTGAACTGCCCCTGACAGTTCATACCCGCTTGCATACACGGGGTGATTTGACCCACAACATAGCTTTAGTTCCGAGGACACAACATAATGTAGGTGTAGGGGAAAGGGAATTCAAAATATTTTCGAGCGAGATTATAGATGCTATGAAAACAGGCTTGGATGAACCAATAGTGGTTGAACCAGTTCTAGAAGTGCCAAACGAGTTAGTATTTTCAACCAAACTGCCAGGGTTTGGGTCAGCATGTCCCCGACCCCTAGTTCTTGTAGGTTCAGAAGTGCGAGGAGGTGTCATGCGGCTCAAAGTTGGCGTTGGACGAGCTGTTGTGAGTTCCAAGACAAGGGGAGCAGGTGTTGTTAGAGGACGAACGCTTAATGAGGGTGGTCGTAATGGCAGTTTCTCAGGAGAACAAGTAGAACTATTCTGTGTGTCTCACTTGTTATATTGCTCTCTTGAGTCCAGGGAGGAATCCATGTACTTGGAGTTCTGTTTTGCGATAAGGGGAAATTTGTAACGTCCCGGATCCGGGTGCCACTCAACGGGTGCTCCGAACCCAGTTGGTCACATGACCTCAAGCGCATTTCCCCAAACGCCAGAGGCTGCCGACTAGCAGCGAGAGCCTAGGTCTGATAGTGGGGAAACTATGCCCTCATTTGTCAAAGTATAATGCAGCGGAACAAAATGGAAGCATACAAAAGCGAAAGCAGTAAACAATACCAATGCTGAAATGGACGCAGTACTGAAGTAAAGAAAGGACCAACAGTCATATATAATGATGCGATATGTCCCTAAGTCTAAGAAGCAACCAAAACAGGATACACTGCAATCTGAAACAATACAATACAAGGGACAAATACAGCAAAGCAAAATAAAGCAGCGCAACAGGAACTCAGCAGCATCGCAAGCCTAAGCTCGGTCCCATGCTCTCCTACTCCTCTGCAACAATCAAGTACCTGTATAGGGACTCTTGCCCTTATCAACACTTGCAGCAATATAATCTGTTTGGGCCCAAGACATGACCCAAACAAGGTTTGAGAAATAAATCCCAGTAAGCAACCACCAAAGGCCCTTGCCTAACTGTCAGTGAAAATGTGCAACGACAGTGTGCAGTAATAAAATGCAGTAAACTAGGCAGTGCTCAAAGGTAACTATCTCTACCGATTACATTACCATTTTATTAATTATTTATCAATCCCAAGCTTGTGCTTTAGCTTGGCAGGTACAACATAGTAAATCACCACAGTGAATATATAAAGTAAACGTTGTCCGCAGACATGCAAATCTTTACCCTCAAGTAATCAGAATCGAAACCCGCAGGTGATTGCCCACAGACATAACGAATATTGCCCGCAAGCGTACGAGGTGTCGCCCACAGGCACAGAAACTACTGCCCACAGGCATGAGAAAAGTTGCCCGCAGGCTAAACGAAACACTGCCCTTGGGCTAAGCAAGTAACCGGGCCGAGCCCAACACATAAGCAAGCAATTTATATGCAATTCCTCTCAAGGCAATTCAAAGCATGCTACAAATCACGGTATACCCACAGGTACCCTGGCCAAACGGCTAAACAAGAGAAACGCACCCACGGGGTGGTCCTGGATCCAAGTAATGATCCCAAACGGCAGTTGTACATATTCATTAAATTACCTACGCAATTCTAGGTATTTAATTAATCAAGGCCTCAGCCATACGACACCCCAACATGGGTGCGTAGCACAATGGTACACAAAAACCACACGACAGTTGGAATTAAACATCAGACCACCTACCTTGATCTCCTCTGATCAATATACGTGAACGACGCCTTCCGAAACGTCCGAGAACAACGTAGATCTGGGATAGAAGATTCCCTGTACAAACGTAAATAACTTTCCCTTGAGAAAGAATTGGAAGGAAAGGTTAAGGAAGAGCGAAGAACTCACCCGCGCGGTTCAATCGAGACCGTCAGCGAAGGAAACCGAGTTCCGGTCGACGATCGGGAGCTCCTCCAAGCTCCGACCGTCTCTCCCGTCTTCTTCCGACGTTGTAAGCTTCCTCTGTCGACAGAGGAGGCTACTGCCCGTTTTAAGCGAAAAAACAAACTACACGGCGTGTACTCTCAAGTACACGACGTGTACTTTTCATCATTTAACTGTTATTCTGGCGGCTACTTTTCACCGCCACACTGTTCATCTGTCGACATGATTACACGGCGTGTATTTCTGAATACACGGCTGTATTGTCGCTCCGCTGGCGGCTACTCCCACCGCCTTACTGTTCACCTGCCGACTGATTACACGGCGTGTAAATACCAAGTACACGGCGTGTAGTCAGTTTTTACACCCTTCATCGCCGACAGACCTACACGCCCAAAGTACACGGTGTGTGGAAAGTACACGGCGTGTACCCACAAAATTTGGGATTTTTTCTCATTTTTCTTATTTTCTCAAAAACACTTTAAGGAAAAAGGAAAATAAGAAACCCGTACCTCAAGAATAAGAACCGGGTTCTTACACAATTGGATGTGGGCTGCATTTCAGTTACCTCATAAGCATTACATGCCAAGAGCTGGGCAAACTGTTTTATTTGTTAGTGACCTTTCTTATGCTGGTAGATATGGATTTGTTGATGTTGGCATCAGATGGGAGGTTTGGGTGCAAGGGGAGCTTGGGCGTATGGATAAAGAAAAGCGATTTTGGTTGATTATTCGGGTGCATGCTCCTATGCACAGCAGTAATGTTGCCCTTATTACTGCTGGGAATGGAGGTATCCAGGAAGGCTATGCTGGCAGGTATTTTGTTCAGTATTCCAGGAAGCCACTTATGGTGAACCCAAGGCTGAAACTGCTAATGAACAAGCATGCAGGGACCTTCCAGAGTCAGTGTTCATGAACAAACTTCCCAGCATCAAGCTGCGAAGCTGTGGAATGACAACTTATGTAAGAGGCACTTTGGACGACAACAGCTGGCTGCATCTATTGAAGACAACAATCAGCACTGGTTTCCAAGAGGGAGGGATAGCCAGAGCGTCTCCTGGAACTCAGCACCATGTCTTTGGCTTCGATGCAGCCAGAATGTCTCTTGGTTTCCTACGTTTCCACCTGGAGGACAAGGTGGTTTTTCCCAGGGAAAATGTTAGGAATTTGGTGGCATGGTCTCAGTGGTGGGAAAGAATGTAGGACTAGTGGGGCTATCCGTATGAGGTCCTGAGTGTTAGCTGTCAGGGGGGTGGAATTGTCCTTTCATGGGGGGGGGGTGTTTGCTGGGCAGTTTGGGTTATTACATAAGAGAGATACTGGTAGGAAGGGGATCATGAATCATTTTGGGAGAGTGGTCTTCTCCGCGAGTTTCTTCTTTCTCGTCTCTTCCCTCCTTTTCTAGTGCAATTCCTCTTGTAGGTTCTGTACAGCGAACATCAAAGCAGTGTACACCATATTTTTCTTCTGCCTATTTCCTCTCTTGCTCACATGTTTTTTCTACAGTTAGCTGGATTCCTAACATTTATGATTATATTTCGCATGTGTATTTCATTTTGCATAGAAGTCCAACGTATGGATGTTCCATGCCGGAATTCCGGTAGAATTCCGCTGTGTGTTTAATGTTATTTACTTGGGCGGAAATCGTTCCCATCGTGTATGTTTTGATGCCCCAACACTAATTGCACGCCCATGATGATCGGGAATGCCCTTCGGGCCTTGCCAAGAGCCAGCTTGGGTGCCTGGTTGAGGGGTGACCCAGGTTGGTTCGTGGCAGCAGCAATGTGATCTCTGGCTTTGGCGTCGGCGTGCTAATAGGCGTTGGTGGCGGTAAGGTCGTAGGATGGGAGGAGGCATGGTGTTGGGGATAATTTTGTCTAAATTTTTGGTTTCCATGGGAAGACCAGCCTTTTTATCCGTTTTAGAAGGTAAAACCACCGTTTGATGGAATTTCCAATTCCAGTGGAAACCCGGTTCTTACATACCAAACATGCAAAAACCAGTTTTTCTTTTCCAGGCATCCTCTTCTCTTTTACCAAACGGACCTTACTGAAAACTGCTCATAGCACTTGACCCTTACGTTAAGTGTTTCTATGTAAGCATTTGCTGATTTTTTATTGGAAAACTACTTTTCTACCATTTTTTCAAGTGTTTTTTCTTTTGAAATTTGAGTGTAAGTGACAAATGCTATAAACAATTATTAGTAAGTGCTTTCTAAGGAGCCTCTGTGCAACTGTTTTCTGATTGGTTATTAAAAAGTGTTTCTGTCTCTCAATCTATGATCCATTTTATGAAGTAAAAAGCGATGTGTTTTCATGGTCCAATATGCAAGTAAAAGTTGTGCATTTAATTTCAAAATTTTCACAAATAGCTTTCATTAATCATTCTTTTGCTGTCACAGGTATTGTGGGTGCTATTGTAGTGCCATGTTTGGTTTTGCATTTAGCTTACAGTTGATTTCATCACAGTTGCTGTCACACAGGTTCTTTGGAAGCCTAGAGGTTTGCTGGTGGATAAGTTCGAGTCGAAAGAAGATTTAATCAATGCAGTCTTCACCTCTTCCTTTATTCCTGGGTAATCCACTCCTTTTTAACTTATTTAGGATGTCATATTATAGCTGTTGGATAATTTATTAAATAAAATTTGATTTTTTTTTTAAATATTATTTGGGCTTTTGTTTTTTGAAAAAAGCCTTTTGAATGTTGGATAAGATTATGAAGTATGATTTGGTGTGTGACGGTGCATCACACCATCCGTGCATGTGTGTGATTGTGGTCGCGTGGCCAGTGTGGCCCTTTAATTGGCTCCCTTTGCACTTTGCATACCACGTTGCTGCATTGAGGTGCTTAAGGTTTTGCACGAGCATGGCCGTATATCTGGAACTGGTATGTTCTGAGCCAAAAAATTAATAAATTCACCCAAAAGGTCATAAAAATAAAGATTTATGACTAAAAACACTAATATCAAACCTCTTACATCACACTAAACAAATGTTTTGTGTTCTCTTCAAACACGAAACATGAAATTTACTGAATATACACAACATTAAATCCAAAGATTGGTTTAAGAACAATAAAAAACTACTTTTAATGATATAATTATTCAAATCAAACTTTTTTCAACAATTTACAAATATTCATTGATCATTTATTCTTTTGTTTGAAAATAATAAAAAATGCTCAGTACAATAAACCATATAGCATTAAGCCTAATTAACTTCTCGCCAACACAATGATCTCATACTGAAAACCTGAAAACCAAAATGTTTTTTTATAAATACAGTAATTCCATAACAAAATAATAAGAATGAAAAGCTTAGCAGCAACTCATTAGGGTTAATAACAATCATGAAATTGTACAAAACACTCAACATACAATTACCTCCATAACGTGGTCCTTTAATGACACACTTTGCATCTCGCACATTGTGTTGGTGCATTGAGGCGGTGAAAGTTTTGCATGATCCAGGCCGTATATCTGGAACTGGCGTGTTCTGAGCCACTGGATTGAGTTTCAATTAAGTGCCTTGATTTGGCCCTTCAATCTGGTGCACTGTATGATTTATATCCTAAATCAAATGGCGTGACCGGGACTGTCAATACGATCAAATTTGATCTGATGAACCAAAATCAGCCAACACCACCAAAATAGCAGATTACCTTTCCCAAAAGGACAACCGAATGCCTACATAAAAATCAGCCCAGGTATTGGAATAAACATTCCAATCCAGTCCAATCTAATTTCTGAGCCTTTTCTACAAAACACCGTATCAAGAGCTTCTTGTTGAAGCATAACAACTTTATTTATAGAGTAAGGAGATACAAGATCCAAGATAGATAGGTAATTCAAAATTAAAAGAGGAAAGGGGGATATGATAAATCTGGTCAATACCCATATCCTAAATATCTAAATACCCTAACAGATAATTAGTTTTTTGATTACAGGTATCTGGCGCCGAGACCTGCAACAATGTTTCGAAACCGGCTTTGTATCGACGGGGGTGTTACACTGTTTATGCCACCAACATTAGCTGTGCACACAGTAATGCCTTCTGATAGTTGTATATATGTTAGATTGAATCGCCTGAGTCCCCCATTGGCGCTGTTGCAGGTTCGTGTTTGTGCATTCCCGGCCAGTCGATTGGGGATGAGGGGGATCGGGATCAGCCCGGACCTCAACCCGGAAAACAGGGCCAGCCCCCGAGAGGTAGTTTTACTGAGACCTATTGAGTGGTTGTGTATAGATGTTAATGGAGGAAGGGGGATTGGTTTTGATGACTGGTGCGCAGCTTCTTAATTGGGCGCTGGAGCCTGCAGATGATGGTGTTCTGGACAAGCTTTTTGAGCTGGGCTACCTTGATGCAGCCGTCTGGGCTGCTGAAAACCCTTTGGAAGAATTGCTCAAAACAGAGAGTTCTGTTACCTCTCCAGTCTCCGTTGGGAGAGTCGCAGAATGATCTTGCTCTTATAATGCGTGTTCTGTTGGGTTGGGTTCGCGTTGTAAGAACCCTATTGTATATACACGCACATGTAATGGATCATTTTTTTATTAATATTAAATGGGTGTTAATCCAGAGCATTACACGTATGGCCTAAAGCATGTTCTCGATTGCAAGGCCTAAAGCAGGTGCTGGCTCACCATAAGACCTAATGCATGTTCGCAATCGTCATCATAGGGTGACATTAAATATCAAGGGCATTAAACCTATATTTTTGAGAATGTTTTCACCCTCTAAATCCATAAAACATCATTAGAATTTCTGTAGAATGGTGAATTTTCTTTATCTTAAAGAGAGGTGTAGACATTCTTTTATAGATAGAAGAAAAAATTTAGAAGTCGGAATAATCCGATGTGAGACTGAGAAACACCCTTTATTTAGAAATACAATAAACTGAGTTTAACACTTCCCAACTAGTACATGATAGTTTAGAAGAGTCACAAAAAAAGAAAGAATACACTAACAAAGACCATACACATTCCCCCTCAAGCTGACCCGTTGATGCGGGTGATGCCCAACTTGGTACAGAGAGTCAAGTCGAGCTCCTGAAAGGCATTTGGTGAAGATGTTGGAAAGCTAATCAGCCGTCAGAATGTAGCTGAAACTAACATGGTGATGCTTGAGGTGATGACGAAGAAAGTGACTGTCCAGCTCGATATGATTCGTGCGTTCATGAAAGACGAGATTAGAAGTAATCTCTGTGACTGCCTGATTATCACACCAAATATGAGCAGATAACTGTGGTGAGAAACTAATCTCATGGAGAAGATGATGAAGCCACAAAATTTCAGTAGTGACTGTGACAATCACACGATATTTTGATTCAGCACTAGATCGAGAGACGACGGTTTGTTTCTTGCTGCGTCATGAGATTAAGTTCCTTTTCAGAAAAATGGCAAAGCCAGACGTTGATTTCCGGGTAGCTAAGCAACCATCATAGTCAGCATCACAGAAGATCTCAATATTCAGATGATCGTGATGTGAATACCGAAGATCATGAGCAGAGTCTTTTCTAATATGTTTGGCAATGCGAAGGACAACATCTAATTGAGATTTTGTGGGATGTTCCATGAATTGCCTCTGGGCCGCTGACCACTATTCGGGTCAGGTCGGCCCGGCCCGAACAACCTCATGAGGCGGCCCGAACAACCTCATGAGGCGGCCTGAGCCCGGCCTCGGGCCGTCCCAAACTTTCGGGTTGGGCCGGGCTTTTTCGGGCCGGGCCGGACTTTTTCAAGTTGGGCCATGGTGGGTTTTTATTATTTTCAAAATAATTGTTTGTTTTAAAAAAAAATTATTATTTTTTTAACATTTATTTAAAACGTTTTTTAACATTTATTTTTAAATGCATGTTTTTTAGATGTATTTTTTTAAATGTTTAATATGTTTTTTGTAAAAATGTTTATTTTATTTTTTATTAACATTTTACAGTGGGTGGATGTGTTATTTTTTTTGTCTAAATAGATTTATATATGTGAATCTATATATATTATGTGCAAATCGTAAAAAAAATAAATGAGGAGTTGGAGGATTCACAATATGGTGAGTTTAAAACATTGTTATTCAAACATTTTTTTTAACTTATTTATAATTTTTTTAAGCGTTTGTGATTTTTTTTTATTTAAACATTTTTATTTAAACCGTTTTTTTAACATCTATTTAAAACATTTTTTTACATTTATCTTTAAATGATTAATTTAAAATGTTTTTTAATTTTTTTAAACGCGTGCTTTTTTACATGTATTTTTTAACACATTTAACTTTTTTTAAAAAAATTAATATAAAAAGTTTTTTAAGTGTTTGTTTAAAAAAAATTAATTTAAATGTTTGTTTTAAAAACCTTTTTTAAACCTTTTTATTTGAACCGTTTTTTAACATTTGTTTAAAACAATTTTTACATTTATTGTTAGATATTTAATTTAAAACGTTTTTTAACGCATGTTTTTTACATGTATTTTGTTTAAACATGTTTTATGTACACATATTTTTTATTAACATTTTACAGTGGGTGAATATGTTATTTTTTTCAAAATAGATTTATATATGTGTGTAAATTTATATATATTATGTGCAAATTGAAAAAAAATTAATGAAGAATTGGAGGATGCACAACAATGGGTGAGTTTAAAGTGTTGTTATTTAAACATTTTTTATCATTTATTTAAAACATTTTTTACATTTATTTTTTAACATGTTTATGAAAAGTATTTTTAAGCGTTTGTTTAATTTAAAACATTTTTTTAAACAATTTTTATTTTTTTTAAACTCATGTTTTTTACATGTATTTTTATTAAGCGTTCAACATTTTTTTATAAGAACGTTTATTTTCAATTTTATTAACATTTTACAGCGGGATGATATATTATTTTTCTAATGAGAGGTTGGGGGGGTGCAACGGTGGGTGGGTTATTTTTTTTTTCTAAATAGATTTATATATGTATATATAGTATATATAATATATGTAAGTTTCATCATATTAAAAAAATAATAATGTGGTTGGGGGTGTGTGAACATCATTTTGTGGGTAGTTATTTTTTTTGTTAATATATATATATATATATATATATATATATATATAGAAAATTCTAAAAAATAATTAGGGGTTGGGAGGTGCGTCGTCGTGGGCGAGTTAATTTTTTTTCTAAATAGATTTATATATAATATATACAAGTTGCAACATACTTAAAAAAAGTAATGAGGTGGGGGGCGTGCACCAACATCATTAGGTGAGTGTTATTTTTTTTATTAATATACAATATTAAATCATTGATATATATATATATATATATTATTAATAGCTTTGCTTATATATATATATTATATTAAAACCTTTATATATATATATATATATATATATATATTATTAATGGATTTTCAAAAGTCACACTTAAATGATATACATTATTAATGACTTTGTTTATATATATATATATATATATATTGTATCATATCATTGATATATATATTATTAATAGATTTGTTTATATATATATATACATATATATAATATGCAAGTTTCATCATATTTAAAAAAAAATCAATGAGGTTGGGGTGTGTGTGTGAACATCATTGGGTGAGTGTTATTTTTTTTGTTAATATATAATAAGTTATTAAATATATATAATGTTAAATGATTGATATATAAAAGTTGAGACCGAAGACTCAGTTAATTCGGGGAAGGAGCTACAGTACAAAGAAAATCATACAACAAACAGTATAGGGATGAACTCGGCGAGACTCGAACTCGAGACCTCGTCGAGACCCACATGAACAACTACCAACTGAGCTGCACATGCAACAAGCAGTACAAGGATGAACTCGATGAGACTCGAACTCGAGACCTCGTCGAGACCCACAGGAGCAGCTACCAACTGAGCTGCACCCTGGGGGCATAAATGATTGATATATATAATATGAGAAAATTGTAAAAATAAAAATTAAGGGTTGTGGGGTGCGCCGCAGTGGGCAGGTTATTTTTTTTTCTAAATAGATTTATATATGTATAGTATATATAATATATGCAAGCTGCAACATACTTAAAAAATTAATGAGGTTGAAGAACGTGCACGAACATCATTAGGTGAGTGTTATTTTTTTAATTAATATACAACAAGTTATTATATATACATAATATTAAATCATTGATATATATATATATATTAATAGCTTTGTTTGCATATATATATTATATTAAATCATTTATATATATGTATGTATATTATTGATGGATTTTTAAAAGCCACACTTAATTGATATATATTATTAATGGCTTTGTTTATATATATACATATATAATTTGATATCGTCACACACACACACACACAATATATACACACACACACACACACATTATAATCATATATAATAATAGTTATATGTATATATATTATTTTTTGTTAATATATAATGATATATATACATATATATACAGTCTAACAGGCGCAGCACCTGGGCCAGTTGGTCCAGGTGCAGCCTTGGAAGCCTGAGGTCGGGGGATATATAATAATAGTTATATGTATATATATTATTTTTTGTTAATATATAATGATATATATACATATATATATAGTCTAATAGGCGCAGCACCTGGGCTAGTTGGTCCAGGTGCAGCCTTGGAAGCCTGAGGTCGGGGGATCAAATCTCCCAACCAGCAGCTTCCCGTTATATTTTTTTACAGCGGACCGGGCTTCGTACGGGCCAGTAGGGTGGGCTTTTTCGGGCCGACCCGACCTGGCCCGCATGCCTTCTTGGATAGGCCCAGACCCGGCCTGATGAACCTATAGCCCGAGCCCGGCCTGGCCCGACGCAGGTTTTGTCGGGCCGGGCCGCTCGGGCTTTCGGGCCGGGCCTCTTGGGATTTCGGGCCGCCGGGCCAAAATTACACCCTTATGGTGTATGGATACGTCGGCCGCCGCACCAACACTGGACTCCCTGAGGCTGAAAGTCGAACACACATTATAATTATATATAATAATAGTTATATGTAAATATATTATTTTTTGTTAATATATAATGATATATATACATATATATACAGTCTAACAGGCGCAGCACCTGGGCCAGTTGGTCCAGGTGCAGCCTTGGAAGCCTGAGGTCGGGGGATCAAATCTCCCAACCAGCAGCTTCCCGTTATATTTTTTTACAGCGGACCGGGCTTCGTACGGGCCAGTAGGGTGGGCTTTTTCGGGCCGTCCCGGCCTGGCCCGCATGCCTTCTTGGATAGGCCCAGACCCGGCCTGATGAACCTATAACCCAAGCCCGGCCTGACCCGACGCAGGTTTTGTCGGGCCGGGCCGCTCGGGCTTTCGGGCCGGGCCTCTTGGGCTTTCGGGCCGCCGGACCAAAATTACACCCCTATGGTGTATGGATACGTCGGCCGCCGCACCAACACTGGACTCCCTGAGGCTGAAAGTCGAACTCGAAACATTCAACAATGTTTCCCCAAAACAAAACCAAAGGCTCCCAATCTTTAAGGTAGAAACGATCACCTTTGATACCACTTTGTCACAACCTGTCCCTCGGGGCCCGTGTCGTGACTACCCAAAGCCCGCCTCCCGACGACCAGGGGCTGACAACTAGCGCCGAAGACATTATCTTGTAAGTGGGAAACATTTGCCTGAGTACCTGTACGCACACACGCACACACACATCCAAACCACAATGCTGAAAAGTAAACAAGCATGCCACTAAGACAACCACTGAGAGTAAAGGTACAAAACATGGAAGTAAAGGGGCCAAAATACAAGCCCAATTAAAAGAGAAGTATAAGCTTCTAAAGCCCATCTGCGGTAACCTGAAGGGCAGGTGAATGGGGTGCCACCTGAAGTTGTAGAAGTACGACTTGTCTGTCGGATCTCACTGGGCACCGCCTCATGTTGGACCACCAAGGTCTTTGTCGAAACATTTGTCATCTGCACAAGACACAAAACGTGCGGGCGGAGCCTGTAACGACCCGAAATTTTGAATAAATCTTGTTTCCTAATTTTGTGTGTTATTTTTTTTATACTCAACAAAAATGTTTCATTTGATAACATGAGTATAATTAAAATGAGACCGTTGGGTTTTGACTATTATATGACCATTGGTCAATATAACCGCTGAAAACTAAACGTTTTGATTATTGTCTCTAAATACAAGTAATCTTGGTTAATTATTATAGAAAGAAGATTCGATGGCCTCATCCAGTAGTCTTGGACCGATCGAAGCCCATCTAACAGAACTTGGGAAGGAGGCAGCACCACTGAGATTTGCTCTGGACCAAACCCAAGCCGAACTTCATCGTGTGAAGTTAGAACGGAATCGCCTTCGCGAGAAGTTCAAACTGATAGAAATTACTACTCGTGCGATGTTGGCCGAGCCTCCCTCGGATTCTCTCGCCTTAGCACACCTTACACTTAGGTCCTATGCTGGTGTGATAAGGGGCTATGTAAGGAGACCGTAACTGCCTTGTGTAATCCTTTGTATTAAATAAAAAATGGGATTTCTTCTTATGATAATGTTTATGAATTTTCAAAATGACCGGATAAATATAGTATGCATATTTTTGATGAATTTTAGAAAAAGGATATTTTAAAAGTGTTTATGTAAACCTTAAATAATTAAAAATGTGTAATGATTTTCAAAAAATGGTCTTCTACAATTATGTTCAGTATGAAATTTAGAGTCTAATAAGATCAACTTAATTTTTGATGAATAGTAAATTATGAATAGTGATTTTATGCTTATGATTAGTAATGTGACCAAATAGATTAGTAATCTCACTTAAAGAAAATATTAATATAATCTAGGCACCTTGATTAAGTAATGTGATTCAATAAAATGGTTAAATAACGGTTTCATATATTATTATTCAAGTATTAGTTTTTTCGGGTGAATAGTGTTTTTTAATTAAAAATTAAATTATAAATATTTAGAAAATTATTTTTATAAAATGGATTTCATTTTTGAACTCAGAACATCGATATTATGTTAAGGTAATTTTTGGGTTTTTTTCTGAAAAAATGAATTTTCGGTGAATAGTGTATTTATTTAAAAATTAAATTAAAAATATTTAGAAAATTATTTTTATAAAATGGAGTTCATTTTTGAAATCAAAGCATTGATATTTGGTTAAGGTGAAATTTTGGGATTTTTCTGAGAAAGTTGAATTTTCAGTGAATAGTAAAAATACAGTTTTAGGGTTTCGGTATGTTTAATGACATCATAACTGTGTCATGATGATGTCATGAGATATTTTATGGGTTGTCCGACCAAAGGTGATTAATTATTGTATTGGGGGCCCCATGTGGCCTAACTCCATGGGAAGTACCATGGGAGGGCCCATGCTTTTGAGAAAACCACTTTTGAGGTGTCCCTTGGCCATTAATGTCTTGTCCCCTCACTTTCCCTATAAATACCAAGCAATCCTCTCATCCTTTCGACTCCCCACTCTCCCCCAACGAAGTTCTAGTCTCATTACCTCCCAAGGAGTCCTCCCAAGGTGCCCCCAAGCCCTCAAGGTCCCAACCTTTGAGTTTTAAGAGTTACGTTTTAAGGTAAGGGATCCGACCTCTCTCTTCTTTTCAAGTAATCTCTTTTATGTCATTTCTTTTATACTCCATGTTCTTATGTTGGAGGATGTTCTTATATATTCATATTACTCCCCTTTTCATGTTCATATGATGAGAGACCCCATCTTGCTCTCATCAATTCGTTTTAAGAATGTTTAAGTGGCGCCGTTAGACTGCCGAATTTTTAAGGGGATTCTTTCACCCTTCTCATTCTTTTCAAAGTTCTACTTTCATGTCAAGTCTTTCAAGTTCCTTTTTAATTATGTTGGGGTATGATCTCTAAATCTATCATACTGAACTTTTATGTTCATATTATTAGAGACCCTATTTGATCTCGTCAATCCATTTTTAGAAGTTTTAAGTGACGCCGTTAGGCTGCCGAATTTTCATAAGAGAAATCTAATTTTTGTCTTCCTTCCCTGTTTTTCATTTCAAATGGTATGTCCTTGAAATTTCATTACCATGTTCATGTATCCTTCTTATTATGTCCCTCTACTGTTTTATGGGTCATTTATGAATGTTTGACCCATGTCCCCTCTCTTTTCAATGTTTTCTAAAACCCCGAAACATAGCCGTTATGCTGTAGAATTTTCATCTCAAAATACCTCTCTCTTTTCTCAAAATTATTTTATGTTATAAAGTGAATACTCAAAGCTCTTATTTCTACAGGGGTATTCACATATATACCAAAATGTTCTATTTTAAATTCTGGGATTTACATACATGAAACCCGCTCTCCCCTTCCGTGGGTTTAAAGTGACGTAAAGATCATGTCTTTAAAGCAGTTTTTAAAACGTTATGATTATGAAATGAAACCCATTTATTTTATGCTATATGAGTTATTTATGAAATGTTTGATGATGATATATGTGGCTCACATGATAACAAAGGTAAATTTAAGGGTGCGCCCTGATAGCGCTCCAATGCATTGGGTAATGATGTAACCACTAGAGATTACAATTTTCACGATATCTTGGTGAATAACCTTGGTAATTTTCAAATGACACCTTGGGGATGGACCTTGGTGATATGTTCATGATTGTCTATGTTAAATGATGTAGCCACATCTTAAAGTTATGAAAAATGTTATTTTTATTATGATATTCCACATGATTTCTTTCTCATGCCTTAAAGTTCTTTTTCATGACATAGTTGATGTATCTCAAGTTCACATGTTAAATGTTTCTCTTGTTTCCTTACTGGGCCTTCTTCTCACCCTTTCTTTTGATGTATTTCCCCAGGTTATGAGATGCAGTAATGATCCTAGGATGAATTTAAGGAGAAACCTTTCAAGTGTTTAAGAAGAATGTTTTATGTTGTTTTCATGTATTATGTTCCTGGTTTCCAAGACACTAAACCTTAAAGATCCTCAGTTTTGTGTAATGTAATGAAAGTTTATGTTATAAAAATGCAGGATGCTATAGAGCCCGTGCAAGGGTGAGTAACACAATACTCAGTAAGGACCCCAAAACACAAAGGTAATACCATGAAGGAAAGTATACACAAAGTAAACTACCAAATAGGTACACGAAGTGTAGATGCTAAGAAGTACAATAGAGAGAGAGAGAGTCACTAGAGTCATCTCATGTAGGTATAATCTAAAGAAAGGAAAGAAAGACTAACAGTCGTAACGCTTAACACCTTGTATTGCTGAAGCACTCATCCCTAATGAGTGCTTAGGGATGCCAGATCACTTAGACCCGCTCATCTCATGGGCCAACCGAATCACTTAGACCTGCTCACCTCTTGGGCTAACCAGATCACTTAGACCCGCTCACCTCTTGGGCCAACCAGATCACTTACACCCACTCACCTCTTGGTCCAACCAAATCACTTAGACCCGCTCACCTCTTGGGCCAACCCGATCACTTAGACCCACTCACCTCTTGGGCCAACCAGATCACTTAGACCCGCTCACCTCTTGGGCCAACCAGATCACTTAGACCCGCTCACCTCTTAGGCCAACCATATCACTTAGACCCGCTCACCTCTTGGTCCAACCAGATCACTTAGACACGCTTAGATCTTGGGCCAACTGGATCACTTAGACCCGCTCAGCTCTTGGTCGAACCTGATCACTTCGACCCGCTCACCTCTTGGGCCAACCAGATCACTTAGATCCACTCACCTCTTGGGCCAACCTGATCACTTAGACCCGCTCACCTCTTAGGCCAACCAGATCACTTAGACCTGCTCAACTCTTGGGCTAACCAGATCACTTAGACTTGCTCATCTCTTGGGCCAACCAGACCACTTAGACCCACTCATAGCGCGCTTGATTCCAGGAGAGTCTACTCCTCAAGCCATCAGTCACATCTCAACTCCCACCTAAGTCCACTTAGTGTATACCAAAATGACCTCCTCATCGTGAGGGTCCTAGAGCCGCAAACAACTCTCCAATCGGACACATGGTTTGACAATTATACCCGTTTTAGTAAAAAGGGGCTGGTCGGGTCTGGGTCTGGTCCGACTCGGCCCGGGGTCCCCTGACCTTACCTGGGTCCGCCGAACCGACCTGGGTCCGACTCGACCCGGATCCGACCTGGCCCGCTGGGCTTCTCGGGGTGGCCCGTCTTCTCTATCCCGACCCACTGTTGCGGGCCGGTTCAGTCTCCGCCGAGCGCGGTGACGACCGCGTCCCCTCCACGTCACGTGACCGACAGGTGGTCGACCACCTCCCCCGCACGCGGTCCTGCGGACCGCGTGCTGTCACCGACCCGCGACCTGACCATGGGTCTCTCGGCCTGACGCGGCGCCCCGCTGGCCGCGTCCTCCTCCACTTCGGTGTGCCATCGGCGCGCGCCGCCTCTCACACATAACTGGCACACCAACAGTTTCTTCCGTGGGCCACCAGACTTGCTCCGGTGGTCTGTTCTTCGATCCTGAGGGTGTTTTGAAGTCCTCAGATCGTCGTCTCGCTTTCCGTGGGCTCCAACTCGTCTTTCTGTCGATTCGTTCGCGCTTGGAACCTCCCAAAAAAGTTTGACGTGACCACATGGGTCTGTTGGTGAAGAACACGAGGGGTGGGGGAGATCACAAGGAACACCCAAAGCGACGAACGTTGGCCCAATTCGTTTGGTCTTCGTTCATTGTGTTAGAAAAAAGGGAAGATATCGAACAATTATTAATTCATATCCCCCTATATTTAATCCCCACAAAAGAGTTCCCAAACCTTCAAGAACGATCGACCCACGAATCAACTTGTTAGCGAGTTGATCCACATTTGTCGTTTATAAAGGAGCGGGGAAGGGAAAATCACTTAAAAAAGAACCCCTTACCTCGAGGTTGGATCGTTCGATGGCGAAGATCAGAGTAGCACCGTCATCGCCCATCGTTCCTCGATCCTCAATCCGTCGTTGGTGGCGATTCGTCGTTCGTCGCTCGCCAACGCAAATCCTCCAAAGGTTCTGAGTAATCCTAGATCTTTTTCCCATGACCCCGTATTCGATTAATCCATTAAAAGGAGGAAACATGTTTTAGCGTTTCTGTTACGCTGATTCGTAGCGTCGTTACACTGTTTCATTTATGAAACAACGTTTCTATTACGCTTCAGTTTTAAAGTCGTTAAGCCGTTTCATTTATGAAATGAAACAACCAACATGACATTGCGTCGCAACGAAACAATTGTGAATAAAATAAACTTTTTAAGTTTATTTTATTCTTCCTTAAAACGCCTGAAAATAAACTTCTTCCCTCCACCTGTGCTGGTCGAGGTTAGGTCCTTCCTTAGGTAATGTCATCGTTCCGAACACAACGATGCCCTCATATTTTTAATTCGAGAACCCGTTTAGAAGCTGCCAAAACCGCGCACACGCGTTATTTTAAATAAACTTAAATAAAGTTCAAAAACTTATTCCGGCCTCACCGGGCCTCAGAATCAAGTGCTGTTTGAGCGCTTGACCTCGAAATAATCTCATAAAAAAATTTACATGGAATTTCTGAGACATTACACCGATAATATCGATGAAGAGATCGATCAGAATAGAGAAGAAGAATTAGAGCTCGAGCCAAGCTTGTTTATCACTTCATCTAACAGATCATCATCATCATTCTGGCCATCGTCAAAATTTAGGGAGCTTCGGACCAGGGAATCACTGAGTCTGAAATTATGAAATCAATGCCGAGTTTGGAGTTTGAAGTTCATCTAGATCTTCACATTGATGCTCGAGTGTATATGAACTTCATTGTTGCAGGTTGGTAATTGAAGATGTTGAAGTTGGAAACCAATGTGATCCTGAGCTACATGAAGATGATAGACTAAAGCTAAGAAAAAGTAGGAAGTCCCTAGCTTGAGGATTTCACTTGATAAATATTTGATCTCAATCGAAGTTAAAGACGTGTTGTATGTTGTTTGGTGTTCCTTGTGCAAGGATGATTTGAAGATTGTGAGGCCTCATTCCTTTCCATTATTGTGGCTACAATATTGAATTTTGATGCACCCCATGTGATCAATCTAATGCCTCGATGAAATATTAGGTGCTGCACACCTAGGTGCATTCACAACTCCATGAAGCCACCTTAATTCCATGCTTGCCTAGTGTTCGAGAAAATTCCCAACCCAATGCAAGACGACTTCAAGCAACATCCGAAGGCCTTTGTTTATTACTTAATCATATAACCAAATCAGTCCATGCTTGATTGATCTAACCCGAGATGCACAAACCTCATTATAGTGTTGCACCACTCGAGAAATTCCACATGATGCATAAAAAATCTATGGCTTCCATTCTCAAGCAAAAGTCCCATGTAGGACCTGAACAAAACCCTATTTTTAGTTGCATTAGATCAACATGCCCAATTGAAGGCATCGATCCCATAATTGAGTATATTGGGAAGCCTAATTTTTTAGAGGCCCAAGCCTGCTCTACTGAAGCCCACCAAGAAAAACAGGCCCATTCAAATTCCACTAAAGACCCAAGCCAATTCCAACACAAGCATCATCTTCCTCCTCACAGGGGAATACCCAACAAAACCCATTTTCCATAAGAACCGTGGAGCATCAGAGAATTTCACCCTCAATTCTTTTGGAAGGCTTATATGCTTTTATAAGATTATTTTTGAGATGTGATTACCTGGTGAAATCTAGATCCTTGAGCTTAATTTGTGGCAGAATAAAAGAAAAGGGTCTTGATGCAGAAATTGAGGATTATTATTAAAGGCACTAAGATCCACTACTGAAAAAATACCCTTTACCAATGGTTTGGAACCATTGGTATAGGCCTCCAAACCGTTGGTATAGCCTATACCAATGGTTTGGAGGACCGTGGCCAAGTAAGCCGTGACGATAGGTCTATACCAACAGTTTTGAAAACCATTGGTATAAGTAATATGAAAATCTATACCAACAGTTCCATAAAACCGTTGGTATATGTATTTCAAAAAAAAAAACATTCAGTGAGATTTGATCCCAGGACCTCTAGTTTATAATTGAACGACCTAACCACTAACCTAACATGACTTTTGTGAACATAATTTCATAAATATATATATATATATATATTATCATAATTATTTTAAATTTTGATTTATATAATGTTCTCGGTAAGAATATTTGATAAAAAATCAAAGAACCTATACCAATGGTTTTGAGAACCGTTGGTATAGGTCCTTTGATTTTTGGACCTATACCAATGGTTTTGGACAAACCGTTGGTATAGGGGGGACCTATACCAACGGTTTGGCCAAACCGTTGGTATTGGGTCTCTATAATGGACCTATACCAACGGTTTGGCCAAAAACCGTTGGTATAGGTGCACTATAATGGACCTATACCAACGGTTTGTCCAAAACCGTTGGTATTGGTCCATATAAGTGACCTATACCAACGGTTTTGGCCAAACCGTTGGTATAGGTCTAAATTAATGAACTATACCAACAGTTTGGCCAAAACCGTTGGTATAAGTCATATTTCCAGTAGTGATTGTTGGAAAAAGTGATATGTTCTATGCACATGAGAGAAGCCATTAAAGCACGAAGAACATTTGATCATTCTCTTATAAATGGGGAACTATTAATTGAGAGAGGGGGCTTCTCCCGAGTCTCCAATGATTCTTTAATAAAGGGGAACTACCGCTACCTATTATTATTTTTCTTTTTTCCGTAATAACTCTAGTGATGAAGCACTACACCCTTAGTGGCTGAGTTGAGGAGATTCTTCTTACCACATATTAATGAATTCCACATTTTGAATTCATCTTCCCTCTTTCACATGATCGCATGCGCAAACCACTTAGGTTCTCTCCATTGCTTGCGATTGTGAGCAGTGGGTCGATTTAAGGATGATTGGAGATCTATGATCATTAAATTGGGTGAGATTAGAGGTTGCAGTGATCATTACATCCCTCTGATTAAACCGAAACTTCTAGGTGAGGGTAATCTAGTGACGTTTCACTTGATTAGAGAGAAAACAATAGAGTATTAAAATAAAATAATGATTTAATAGGAAAGGTAAGGGGATATCCAAGGCCAAGACACTTCTTTTAAATTGAATTTAATCCAATCCAATTCAACTATTGATTTCACACACTAAACCTATTAAATAATACAAAACACATCCAAAACACTCTTCTCTATGAAGATAACCCAATTCCACTCTTTCTATATTAAATTCAGGTTCAAAATTTTATTTGCTGGTGGTCTTGTGACAGGCCATTCATCAACCTGGAGCCGTTATTAGGGATGCCAATGCTGTGTTTTACTTTTGTTAAAAATTATTTCAACAGATGCCCAGATCTGATTCATCTCACCTCACTAGTTTTGATCCACATGTTGAACGAACTATACTGGAAAGACTCAGAACTTTAAAAATCATTGAAAAAATAGCGAGATAAAGAATTTTTCACAATTCCATTGATTGAATCTCCCTCCTTATCTTATTCCTCCATAAGAGTGATGCTAAGAAGCAAAAACATGGGAGAAAATCTAGCTCAATTAGATAGGGCCTTGAGAGAACTATATGCACCCAGATTTAACATTAATAATTTAATTCAGCAACTCAATAATTGACAATACTTTAAGATTAAAATTGGAACGATCCAATTCCTGCTTACGTTTCATGGTTTGGTGGGAGAGGATCCTAATTGACACTTCAGATAATTTAGTGACATTTACTATAAATTAAAACCTAGAGGAGTTCAAGAAGAACAATTCATCTAGAAGGATTTCCCATTCTTCCTTGAAGGGTCTTATAAGGAGTGACTCTACAACCTCTAACCTGGAGAGATCACCACCTGGGATGAACTTCACAAATACTTCCTTCAAAAATATTTCCCTGTATTAAAGAGTTCCTAGCTGAGGAAGGAGGTATATACAATCAATCAAGTAGAGAAAACCTTTATGAGCTTTGGGAAAGATTTAAGCGATTAATAACATCCTTCTCAGGTTTGAGGGGGCGGTCAAGAGATCCTCATGAACTATAGGTTAGATACTCCTTCCCTAGTTATCCTTTTATAGATTGAGGTCCTTTTGAGGTGTTGGATGCTTTCCTCATTGGCCTGTTCCAGGTGAATTCAACATCGACCTCTCTTCTATTGGATCGATGTTGTCCTGCCTTCATCGCGATTCCCTTGTAAGTGGACGATGGCTTCAAATGGGGTTGTTGGGTGGACCGACGGTACTTCATCAGACCAAGGTGCTGGTTGATGGTTTTAGGAGGATTTTGCATATTTTGATTCAACAAGATCAGCGATATCCTCAGGCTTCTTCCATTGATGTGAGACATTGAACTTAGAGTGCAGGGCGACTGATCTCGGGCATAAGGTGTTGTTGAGGTGTCAGTGTTCTAGGTGTGAGAGACGACAACCTCAGGCGGTGGCTGCTGTCAGGCATGGGGACGACCTCGATCAGGATGCCATTGGCCATCCTAGTGTGTGGTCAAAAGTGATCCATCTTTGAGACCCCATTCAATCGGTCTATGTCATTATCTCTGGTAGGTTTGTCTTGGAGGATGCATCATCCACTGTTTGTGGGAAGTAGCGGTGTTATCGACAGTGATGGATATAGAGGTGTCGATGGGGAAAACATGATGGTGCTGCTTCGGGCAGCAGTGGGACAGGTTGGGAGGTTTCTCTAACTAGGGTTTCTTTGGGACCCTGGGCTTTTGGAACATCATTTTGGTCTTCAGGCCATGAGACCTCCGGGTCATTAATAGTGGGTAGTAGGTGGCATGCCAGGGATCGGGCGAACAATGCAGTGCAATAGGAAGGTAGTGTAGAGACATTGTTGGGTGGGAGAACTCGATTAGAGGGATGATCATGATGGCACTTACACTACTGAATTACGAATTATTTACGATGGGCCATTTGTGACGGGGACCTGTCGCAAACGACCCATTGCTGAAAAACGTGTTGCAAATACATTTTTTTTTGTGACGGGGGTTTCCCTGTCGTAAAAAACCATTGACAGATTTATATATATAGTTATTTTCAATTGTGATGGTACAAGAACCCCATCACATATAATTTTAAAAATTATTTGTGAAGAGATTAGTTTCCCATCGCAAATATTTTTTTTTAAAATTAAAAAAAACAAAAAAAAAATGAAAAAAATATAAAGCATCACAATAATATAAAAAAATAGAAAACTATATAATAATATAAAAAAAAACACAGTATATAAAACTGTAAATTTTAGAATTAATAAAAATATTTACAAAAAAGTGTTTATTCAAATGTTTAACACAATAAATGTATATATAAAGTACATAAATCACTGGGGATGGGGTGATCATCTGGAGGAAGAGGTGGTGGAGGGAACTCCACCCCTATGCACTATGCCAAACGCCGCATGTACTCCATCATCTACCACTACTGCTACTCATGTGCTCTACACAGATCCTCTTGCTACTGCTCATGCTGTTAACAAAACTTTTTATGCTCTCTATGTAGGGTCTCTATAACCTCATCCTGAGCTCGCAGCTTCTCCTCATACTATGTAGCCGATGATGAAGACTCTCTACGAGCTCCCCTCAAGTTGAACATCGATATCACAACAGTACCATAATAACTCTCAGGTGTGAATCAATAGTCGATACCTACAACTTGGCTTTTCTCAAAGGCATACTAAGTCACCTACATTCATGCCAAGTCATCAAATCCCGCTTTATTGGTGGCCTGACCCTCAGTCTCGGTATGACTCTCATCATGGGTGTGAGAAGTCACAGTCTCATATGACTCCTTCAAATGCAATTTGAAATTAAAATAGTTAAAATATTTTTTTAGTTAATTTTAAAACTAAAAAAAAACACTAACCAAAATCTGGTGCTGTCATCCGCTAATAATATATCTAGTGACAAGGTCCATGTATATCCTCTTCTAAACATCAAAATCTATAATATCGGGCTGCTTAACCGCCTATATGAAAAATAAAATAAATAGTTTACATTTAAAGTTATATAAATTATTAAGTAAAAGTACTTACCAGATGTTGTCGATGAATACTAAATGTACTATTACCAGCTCTATGGGTGACCTCCTATCTCCCCTGGTTCTGCTAACCTAATGATGATCCTCTCTTAAAACTGTCTGCCAACCAATATGAGCACAATCCATCCCAAACCCGAGAGGTGATGTAATCAAGTTGATGGCTATAGCAAGACTGATAAAAAACCGTGACTCCATCTTTCTTTATGTATCTCTTCCTCATATTTCACAAAACTGATGACATTGGTCATACATACAAGCCTTCTAGGCCTCCCAGATAGAGGTCCTCATGCTATCATCGATGAAATACCATAAACCCTACAAATAATTAATAACAACAAGTTAATAATTAAATAAATTTCAAAATAACCATTATATATTTACATAACATCCAATGATCAAACTTGCGCCGCCAAACATTAATGGGAATATGATTCCACGTCACCTGTGGAAACATAATTTCATAGAATAAAACTCCCCTGTCCAATAACTATATATGAAAAACTATGGGAAAAAATAAGAGATAATAAAACAATTAGTACATAAATAAATTAATGAAAATAAAAGATAATAAAAATTAACTAAATTACACAATTGAACATACCTCTTCATGTGTGGATCAAAATATAGATGTGGACGTCTCTCAAGAATAGGGTCGAAGATCATCAATCTTGAAAGACCACAACCCCTCCGAGTCAATGCACCACCTACAACCTGAGGGTCTGATGACATATCATCAGGATCATCACCAGGTAGTACGACGTCCTGGAGGTCACAAAAGATCTCATAATAAGTCTCGTCAGCCATCTGAAACATGAAAAAAAAGTTGTCAGCAAATAACTGAAGATGAGTATTATATATATATATATATATTGACTATAGCCAATAAGTAGTTGTGTCATTCTTCATCTTCATCCTCATCTTCGTATATGACAACGTCAATATCTTCATCTTCCTCCTCAATATCATCAATTTCCATAGAAGTTTTAGCTATATCATCACTTGTCAATTCAAATTCATTTGTTACATCATCAACATCATCATCACCATCGACCCATAACTATATAGTGACATCATCGATATTCATGTCTCTTCGTTGAAGAGATGTATTTGGAGCTATCTCTTGAAAATTTTAATTCCTTACTCTTCAATAAAACTACATTCACTTTGCATAAATTTATTTTCATGAGATTTCATTTTTATAATGCTCCATCAATCAACTCTCTTGAAGCAACATAATAATTTGCACAATATATTTGTTGCACTTGATGAGACAATAAAAATGGTACATTTACTATAGGAAGGCTTTTATATTTAATATCGACGATTCCATGACATAGATAAACACACAATTTTCTATCGGTATCAAACCATTGACATTTAAACATCATTACATAATTCTGTCTCTGATAACACGATTCAATTATTGCATTTAGCATGCCATAAAATTCAACTTCAATTTCTCTATGATGAGATCCTCTCAAGAAAACACCGCCATTCATTGTTTTTTTGATTCACTATATGTACGTGTATGAAATCTAAAACCATTCACCACATATGAATTATAATATTTAACCATTTTTGATGGTGGTTTACTCAATACACACAATCAATTATCAATTTTATCAGCATGTTGCGATACTTGAAAAATTGAAAAACAATTAACAATATAACGAATAATAAATTGATTTCATATGTTAAACAATAAATAATTTACTTTGCCAATCTTTGAAACTAGTAGGAAAAATTGTGTTGCTGATGTTCTTCAAGAGAAACTAGTGTAATTTGTGGAAAATATTTCTTGATATGATCATCATATAATCTAAAAATAAAACAATATTAATTTATTTTTTTTAAAAAATATTAAAGAATATGTGGTAGTAGCACTCACTATACAAATCATGTCATTTCTTCATAGTTGAGTAGAACATATGTATGATCCCTGTGATGTTCATCATTTGAAATCCATTATTCACAAACTCCACCAAAACTAAGTTCAGGTTGATTAAAAATTGATAATTGAATGTTTAGTGCATCCACAACATTTTCCTCATTATGACCCATTCAGTAATGTTTTGAAGGATATTTAAGTTGGAAATAATGGGAGAATAAAAAAGAAATTTCCTCTCATAAATAAGCTTCTGCAATTGAACCTTAAACTAATACTTTGTTATATACCTTTTTCAATAGTTTTTTTATGAATCTCTCATATGAGTACATCCATAGGATCTATACCATCCCTCTACATTTTTCTTCATGCGGAAAATGTAATATTAAATGTTTAATTGAATCAAGGAATGTCAAGGGAATTTTTTTCCAACTTACATAAAATTAAAACATCTTTTTGCAGTCTACATAAAATTAAAATAACTTTTTGCAGTATACTAAGTTCATCATAGTCTGTTGTCACCACATAGATGTCTAAAAAAAATATATTTATGTCAGCGAATCCCAAATCAAAGAATTCAACAAACCACTAAATCCAATTGGTAGAAGTCTTTCGAATATAACATGAAAATCATGAATTTTTAATCTAATATTATGACTATTTCTAACACATCTAGAAAAATTGGAAACATCACCATTTGGTAGTCTCAAATCCACAATCCACTAACAAAATAATAAATGGTTATCTTTGGAAAGTGTATAAGTCACTTTTGGATTCATTAACTTCTGTGATCTATCATTTTTAAATAAATCAAGTTCAAGTCGCCTACAAATTTGGGCAAGATCTAATTACACCTTTACATTATTTTTGATCTTACTAGGTGTGTCCAAAAATGTATAAAATATATTATCAAAACAGTTATTCTCAATATACATGACATCCAACATGTGATAGACCAACATAAAATATTCAAAAAAATACTTTGTTTAATCCAATTTTTATCTTTCCCAAAGCCATCTATTTTTTGTTGGTTTATAGTTAGTCCAAATGTAATGAGAGGTAATGAGGAGGTAATAGATTTTAAATCAATACCTGAGATCATTTCTGGAGGTCCGTCTCTTTCAATTTTACCTTTTCTAAAATGATTTATATTTTTTTGGAAAAGATGACCAATAGGAAGAAATCTACTATGATAGTTGAAAAACAAGGTTTTCTCCCATTGATAAGAATAAATGCTTTTTTGTCACTCATGCAGTACATACATGATTTTGGAATATGTTTACTCTATCCAGATAACATGCCATATGTTGGAAAGTCACTAATTATCCACATTAATGCAACTTTCATTAGGAAATTCTATTTCGCAAGAACATCATATGTACCGATACCATTACTCTATAATAAATTCAACTCATAGATCAATGGCCTTAAATAAACATTGATATTATTTTTTGGATGTCCTAGAATTAATAATGTTAAAAAGATATATGATTTATTCATCAACATCTAATGAGGTAAGTTGTATAGAGTTATAAAGATAGGTCGACAAGAATATTGACTATCATAAAAACCAAATAAATAAAAACCATCAATAAAAAGACCCTATCACATATTATGGGCTTCTAAAGAAAAAAGAGGATTTACACGGTCAAGATGTTTCCATGAATCCCCATCATAATGATGATTTACGATTTTACTGATTGAAATATTGGATTTGTGCCATGATATCGATGACACCGTGTTCTAAGACATAAATAAATTTTACAGTCTGGGTGTAAGTGAGAAATACTTCAATTGTTTAATAGTAATCAATCTAGACTTCCCTAATTGAGCCCATTTGTACCTTGATTGTCCATATGGAGGACAACTAACTAATAAATCATTTTCACCATAATATAAGATGCAATCATTTGAAAATGCATGAATCTTTTGATAACCAAGACCCAAATTATGAACCAGCCTCTTTCTCTTATATAAATTTGTAGAAAACACATTTCCTTCAGGTAACCGTGATTTAGCCAAAAATAATATCTGATCAAAATAGATATTTTACATTCTATTATGTGATTTAATAACTATAAATTTTGTAACCACTTCAAATTTTCTTATCTTACAACTAAGATATAAGGCATCCTCATCAGACTTCAGCAACTCAAAAAACCAAGATGGTTCTAACTCGAGAGTAAAATAAATATCATCACGAGTTTTAATTTATTGAAAAGATGGACCAACAACCACTACTACAAAAATGGGCTTTATCAGCACTCAAAATAGGCTTTAACAGCGTTAAAAAAGCACTGTAAAGCTCAACGCTGATATAGGGGGGCCCTTTTATCAGTGCTCCGAAAAGCGCTCATAAATGCCCCTTTTATCAGTGCTAAAAAAAAGTGCTGATAAAAGACTCCTTTATCAATGCTTTTTTAGCGCTGAAAAAATGGACCTTTATCAGCGCGTTTAAAAAGCGCTGATAAAAGTCAAAAAAAAAAATAATTATATAATGTAGGGAGAGCTTTTAACAGCGCTTGACATCCCCCCTTTATCAGTGCTAGGCGGACCCCCCTCACACTCTCCCATGCACTGCCCTTCCCGCGCATCCTCACATGCGCCCAACCCTTTGCTTCCACCCAAACTCAAACCTGCGACCTCCCCCCTTTCGCAGCTGCACCTTTACCACTAAGCCATTTCGTTTTTTTCTCTATTTAATGATATATCTATTTATTTTTATATATATAGTTATATTTATTCGTATATTGATATAGATTCATATTAATATAAATATATTTATTCATATATTAGTATATATATATATTCATTTGTATATTAATATATATATATATATATATTTAGTTATAATTTTTTATCCGTATATTTATTTGTATATTAATATATACTTATAAGATTAGTTTTAAATACATTTATGAAAAAATATGTTTTTTATGTGTTCCTATAAATAAATAAATAAATAAATACATACATACATATATACAACACACACACACACAGACACACACACACACACAGACATATATATATTTATGAATAAATACATATATATGTATATTTGAAAAGCCACAGAATGTTAAAACGACCATAAATTATAATCTAGCAATGAAAAATGGGCGGGGCGGAGCGGGGCGGGCCAAGCCCGTGCGTGCTTGAGCCCATGCGGTCTAGACCCGCAAAAACCCACATAAAAATGGGTGGATTTATCAAGCCCGCCCCGCCCCGCAGCGGATGCGGGTAAGCCTGCAGGCAACCCGCATTCAATATTATTTTTTATTTAAATAAAAAATTATGAAAAAAATTATGAAATACACAATAAATAAATTATTAAACTTTGTCGGAGGAGGAGTCCTGCTGCATTACGGTGATGCTGGCGGCAGATTCTGTGGTGGTAGAGAGAGGAGGGTGGTCGCAGAGGAAGTGGCGAAGTCAAGGGTAGGGGAGGAGGCGCCGGAGGTGAGGGTCGTGCGGGGGAGGGATCTGGGACGGGGGGGGGGGGGTGTAGTTTCGGTAGTGGTCGCAGAGGGAGGAGGCGGTGAAGGCAGGGCGGGGGTCGCAGAGGAGGTCGGGACGGCGGTCGTGGAGGCCGGGGCAGCGGTGAAGGCAGGGCAGGGGTCGGGGAGGAGGCCGGTGAAGGCGGGGCATGGGTCGGGGAGGAGGTCGGTGAAGGTGGGGCGGGGGTCGCGGAGGAGGTCGGGGCGACGGTGAAGGCGGGACAGGGGTCACAGAGGAGGCCGGGGCGGCGGTGAAGGTGGGGCGGGGGGTCACGGAGGAGGCCGAGATGGGCCGGTGAAAGTGAAGGTGGGGAGGGGTTCAGGCGGCGGAGGTTGGGGTGGCGGGAGAAGGAGGGAGGGCGGGGCCGGGAGGGAGGGGGTATCGTCGCAGTGAAGTCGGGGGCAGGGGTCACGACGGTGAAGTCGGGGGGCTGGGGGGTCACAGAGGGAGGAGTGGAGTCAGGGCCGGGGTCGCAGGTGGCGGGAGGAGGCCGAGCCAAGAAAGAAGGGTGGCAAAGCGGAGTCAGTAGGAAAACTGAAAAAGAAAGAAAGAGGAGGGGAAGAGGATGTTGGGAATACCATCCCGCGTTAGGAGATATTGGGAAAAGAGATATTGGTAAAAGAGGGGGCGCACGCTGTAACGGGAATACCATCCCATGCATGTGTTGGAGCATTGGGTTATGGTAATAGAAGGCGCACGTGGGTTCCTCTGCACACGGGTTGTGTGAGATCTGAAAATTCAATAATTATTATAAAAAATTCAAAGTAGCCTGCGGGCCAGCCCATATCTGTGCGGGTAAACCCACACGGGTTGGCTGCCCGTGTGGGCTGTCCATATAAGCCCGCTTAAAATGTTGACTATTTTTAATAAACTCGCCCCGCCTCAAGCCCGCTTAGCCCGCGGGCCCGCAACCCGTTTTACACCGCTATTATAATCTAGAAGCTTGTTTCAACTCCACAACCAATCAAATCGAAGAAAATGAAACAATATTCAATATGATATGTGTTACAGGCCTAACGGACATCCGGATCAGAAGTTATACTTGTTTGAATGTTAACAAATCGGGGTATCCCGACTAAAAACTCAGTTTTAGAGGACTTATGGGCCTTTTTTGGCCTTGAAAAATGTGATATAAGCTTTTCTTTAGTCATTAGCACGTAGAGCTCTTCACAAACTTCGATTTGATATGCTGTAGATCTCAAACGGACACCCGGATCAAAAGTTATGGTCGTTTGAAGTTTGAGTTACATTTTCAACTTATTTTAGATATTTTATTAATTGTTTTGATTTTTTGTGTCTTTAAATTGTTATTAAATGATTTTTAATCAATAATAATTAGAAAATTATTTATTAATAATATTTTTTTAAATATTTTAAATCCATTTTCACTAAATTTTTTATATATTAAATGTAATAGTCTATTTATACGTATTTAAAACATATTTAAAAAATATATATTATATTTATATCAATATAAATATACTTATATAACAATAATTTATTTTTCATGATTTTTTTGAAACATAAAATTTATCACCGGTAGGAAAAATCACTGATAAATCCCCCCTTTATCAGCGCTACTAAAAAAAGCACTGATAAAGGGGTCCCCTTTATCAGCGCTAAAAAAATCACTGATAAAGGGGTCCCCTTTATCATCGCTAAAAAAAAGCGCTGATAAAGGGGGACCTTTATCGGTGCTAAAAAAAAGCACTGATAAAGGGGGCCTTTATCAGCGCTTTTTTTAGGGCTTATAAAGGCCCCCTTTATCTGCGTTTTTAGCACTGATAAAAGGGTAGCGCTTCCCTTGTTTGTTTTTGTAGTAGTGAACATCATCTGCTAAATTTAGAAATCATGATAGATCTGAAACCAAATTATTAATATCTTATTCAGAAATGATTTCACCATATTGATACTAAAAAATATAATCTTTTCGAAAACCAAAATGAAATAGATGACCCCAACATTGTCAAATGTGTTAAACCTCCTCAGAACACATTTCTTACATGGATACTTAATTATCCCTTTAGAAACAAATTATGGTTTTGATGATGAAAATGATAAAAAAAATTAAACACCCTCAATATATATAGGATTTATACTAGAACCATTTGGATTCCTACAATGATTTATCCAATCACGATCATGTAATAAAGATTGTTGTCGATTTCCTTGTTCCATATTTCTCTAAAAAATAGAATTTTTTATGATTAATTTGATATAAGAAAAACATGATAAAAAAAGTGTATTTTTTTTAAAATTATAATTTAATTGTAAATATTTTCAATTTTATCTATTTATCGCCAATTTTTACTAATTAGTGCTCATTTTAACAAATTACCTTTGATTATCACTAATTAGAGGTAATTTTTACTAATTATAAGTAACTTTTATTATTTATCATTTTTTTGTAGTCACTACTAATTATAAAAAATTATTACTAACTACCATTAATTTTATGTAATTATCACTAATTTTTACTAAATGCCTCTAATTTTTACTAAGTGCCACTAATTTTTACTAAGTGCTGATAATTTTTACTAAGCACCGCTAAATATTACTAATTGTCGCTAATTATTACTAATTACTAATAATTATTACTAATTGATGCTAATTATTACTAAGTACTGCTAATTTTATGTAATTATCGCCAATTATTACTAAGTGTCGCCAATTATTTCCGAGTACCACCAATTTTTACTAATTTACGCAAATTTTTACTAACTGTTGCTAATTATTACTAATTGCTGCTAATCATTACTAATTTCCACTAATTATTACTAAGTGCCACTAATTTTTACTGAGTTTCACTAAGTACCACTTTTTTACCAAGTACCGCTAAGTACCGCTAATTTTTAGTAATTAAAGCTAATTTTTAGTAATTACCACTAATTTTTACTAAGTTCTGCTAATTTTTACTAAGTGCCACTAATTATTACTAAGTGAAGCTAATTATACTAAGTGCTACTAATTTTTACTAAGTGTTGCTAATTTTTACTAAGTGTCGCTAATTTTTACTAATTACCACTAATTTTTAATAATTACCGCTAATTTTATATATTTACTACAAATTTTATGTAATTACCTCTAATTTTATATAATTATCGCTAATTTTTACTAAGCACCGCTAATTTTTACTAATTGCTGCTAATTATTACTAATTGCTGCTAATTATTACTAAGTGCCGCTAATTTTTCCTAATTTCTACTAATTTTTACTAAGTGTTGCTAATTATAACTAATTTCCACTAATGTTTCCCAATTACCACTAATTTTTACTAAGTGGTACTAATTTTAACTAATTACTACTAATTAATACTAATTTCCACCAATCGCCACTAATTATTAATAAGTGCCACTAATTTTTACTAAGTGCCGCTAATGTTTACTAATTACCGCTAATTTGTACTAATTAACACTAATTACCACAAATTTTTACCAAGTTTCGCTAATTACTGCTAATTTTTACTAAAGACCGCTAATTTTTAATAATTATCACTATTTTTTACTAAGTACCGATAATTTTTAGTAATTACCTCTAATTGCTGCTAATGTTTACTAATTACCGCTAATTTTTACTAAATACCTTTAATTATTACTATTTACCATTAATTTTGTAGTAATTATCGCTAATTTTTACTAATCAATGCTGATTTTTAGTAATTATCACCGATTTCTTTTAATTACCTCCGATTTCTAATAATTACAACTCATTTATAATAATTATCGCTCATTTCTAATAATTATCACTAATTTTTACTAATTATCGCTAATTTGTACTCATTACCGCTAATTTCTACTAATTGTTTTATAATTATTAATATTTACCATTAATTCTTAAAAATTAGTATTAATTGCTAAAATTATTAATTACTAATTACTGTTGATTAATACAAGTTACTTTAAAAAATTATTATTTATTACTAAGATCTATAAATTATTACCAAGTTTTATTAATTTTTGCTCGTTTATCTTAATTTTACAAATTGCCGCTTGTTACTGCTAATTTTTACTAATTATCGGATTTTTATACTATTGCTAATTTCTAATAATTAACACATATTTCTAATAATATATGCTAATTTATAATAATTACCGTTAAATAATGATAATTAAAACTACATACTAATAATTAAAATTAATAACTACTAATTCAAACTAATTATTTCTAATTAAAAATAATTATTAATAATTAAAACTAAATACTTTTAATTTAAAATAATTACTACTACTTAAAACCAATTAGTGCAAAATAAAACTAAATAATTCTATTTAAAACTAACTACATTTAATTAATAATAATTATTACTAATATAAAATATACCAAATTAACTAAAAATTAAAAACATTAAATAAATACCTTAAAACTGAACTTTTTTTCGAATGCAAATCTAAAAATTTTCTTCCCTGTAAAATTTAAAGCTTTTAAAAATTTAAGGAGAAGGAGAGGAGAGGAGGAAAAGAGAGTAGAGGAAGAGGAGGAGAAAGTGAAAAAAATTCAGGGGAGGGGGGGGGGTATATAGGTTAGATAATTTGTGATGACCCTCCCTTCATAAATAGTAATATTTGTGATGGGACCCATCACAAATAGTACCCACCATAAATAACTATGTCGACGGTAAAAAAAGTTATTTATGATGAGTCTCGTTGCAAATACCCTTCCACCGACAGTTTATTTACAATAAAATTTAATTCTAGTCCCAAATAACTAATAATGAAAGGAGGTATTTGTGAAGAGACCCATCACAAATACTCTTCTGCCTATAACTTATTTGTGACAGGAAGTCAATCCCATCACAAATAACAATACCACCGGAAGGTAATTGCGACGGAAATATACTCTCGTCACAATTACCTTTCCCACAACTTGGTGTGCAAGCTGTGCCAAAAGGTATCTGTGATGATAATTTTTCCCGTCGCAAATAGTCCTTGTCAATGGGCTATTTGTGATGGGTGATGATCCCATTGTAAATAGCCCATCACAAATGCCCATTTTTTCCATAGTGTTATCATCTATCATTCCGTACCTATGGAGTGGGATGGAGGGGTGCCCTGCCATGTGACATTCTCACTTGGGATTGGTCTAAGGATGTAGAGCATCAGGCAGGTGATGGGCCACACTAGCATCATTAGGTGGGTGTCTTGAAAGAGAGATGGGTGTGTTGACACCAATCATCTGGCCCTCCTCCCACAATGTGGATGGAGGGGTGTTCTTCCTCATTGCATCAGTCCAACATGATGTAACGTTTCATGGTGGGGGGGGGGGTAATGTATTTTTCAGACTGGGATCATGGTGCGATATCTTCTAGAAGGGGGCGACGTGACGTTTGAATGGTGACATGATATGATGCAAAATTCTCACTCAGGGCCTTAGGGTCATGTTTAGTCCTTCAGGATGCTGGGCCTTCAGGCCATGCTGCATTGGGTCTATGGTCCTCTAGGCCTTCAAGTCATGTAAGGGTCATCTCTCAACTCAGTTTAAAAGAGAAATTTCTTTTTTTTAATAAAAGGGGCCTCGATCCCAACCTATTTAAAAAAATAATATCCTTCATACACTATCCATATGAAGAGAATCATTCCCTAGTATTCTTTTACCAAGGATTGATGAAAAGTGGCCAAAACCTTTTGAATACTTTCTATGGAGGAGCACTAATCGACAAGTCCCCTACCAAAGTCTGAGATACAATAGAAAAAATCTCCCAAAACTCCCAATATTTCGGTAAAATAACTACAACAAGGAGAGTGCATGAGGTAAATGGTTCTAACTATACTTTATTTGAAAATTAAATAGAAGAACTAATAACTATCACGAGATAGTCCATTTCGAACAAAGTTCCAGAGACTACACTCACTGCACCCTATTGGGTTTTCCAAATCTGTCATTCCCTAGAGCATTACACTAATAGTTCCTTATAGGTGAAAGAAAGCTATGATTCAATGTACCAAATATAATACCAAAAATAACCAAGCCATGATCAAGGATGTAGAGAGTATTCCAACATTCAATATATAACTAGAAACTAACAACCTCAGAGACCTCCCTTCCAAATAGGTTTTTAACAAAATTTCAAGCTACCACCCTTTTAGTGACATGGCTCTTAACCTTTTACAAGATTCTAACCAAGGTAATATCAAGAAACTTCAATGGAGGGCATGACAAAATAGCTTATGAAGTCCAACAACACTCATGATTTAGAGTTGAAAGAGTTGAAAGGACAAGTCAGTAAGATTCTATCTACTATCAATGAACTAAAAACCAAGGATTAGGTACACTTACTACTCAATAAATTCCTAACCCCAAAGGAAATATTAATTATATTTCATTAAGGAGTGGAAAGAAGCTAGGAGTCAGCGAAGAAGCACCATCTCAAGCTGAAGCTGGAAGTGGACAACCCACTGAACATGAATAAGATATCTTAGAAAAAGATCCCTAAGAAGAAGGACATGTGTAAACTCCCCCATTGAAGAAGGAAAATGGAAAATCCAAGATGGAATACCCAACTCATCCCCAACCGCCCTCCCCTATAAGGATCAAAACCCCCAAGAGAACCAGTGAATACACATTACAATAAGAGATCATGAATATATTAAAAAAGGTAGAGATCGACATCCCTTTATTAGAAGTCATATGAAAAATCCCAAGGTATGAAAAATTTATCAAAGACATGTGCATTGGGATGAGGATTATACAAGGACATGAAGAGGTAGATTTAGGTAGAAATGTATCTACCCTTATTACCACATAGATACCTAGGAAATTCCAATATCTAGGTACTGTCACTATCCCTTACACTGTAGGAGAACTCACTTTTTTCCAATGCCATGTATGACTTGGGAGAATTAATTAATATAATGAATTAATTTTTTTACTCTTACCTATAGATAGATTAACTCAAATCCACCCAAGTGATTGTTCAACTTTCTAACCAAACCACTGCCTATCCAGTTGGAATTCTAGAAGATTTACTGGTAAGTGTGAAAGTATTTTTGTACCCTACTGATTTTTACATCATGAATATGGAAGAATATAAAGGTAAATATCACTCCCTTATCATTCTAGGTAGGCTTTTTCTAAAGACTCCCCAAAAAATAATATATGTTGATGAGGTAACTATTTCAATGAATTTTGGAGAGCAGACGATGAATTTTAATATTCTTGATTTAATGAGATTCCCCCATGACGAACAATCTATTTTTACATCGAACCATTTCAAATTGTCTTGTTATTATAAGGAAGGAATTGAAAAAAGTTGATGACATAATTCAATTAGGAGAATACCTAGAAACACCTGATCTCATTAATGATTTTTTTTAAATGAGTTAAATCTGGAAGCTGTGATGTGTGTTGATGAAAGCTATTTCAATGGGAGTTATTTTGATAATTTAATCAAGATTGTCATTGAAACTTATTCTTTACATATTCAAGATGAAAACATATATAATATCAAGTTAAAACCATCACTAGAATAACCCCATTTACTAGAATTGAAACTATCTACACCCAATATTAAATATGCTTATTTAAAGGTAAATATGAAAATAACAGTCATAATTTAAAAAAATTTAAATCCCACTAAATAACACTAAATTCTGTAGATTCAATAATAAAATATTAGGGCCCTAGGAATTCCCCCTTATTGGATTTTCTATGTGAAACATTTTCATTTTCCTGTTGAGATGCAACATAAAGCCTAATGGGATATCAAGAGAGTCAACCTGGAATTTGAAAAAAACAGAGGAAAAAGGAATCTATAGATGATGAAACTTAAGGAATTGAGGAGGGTTGCATATAAGAACACCCCACCATATAAGAAGAAAGTCATATTAATCCATGATATAATCATTTAGAAAATAATCTTAGAATAGGGAGACAAAGTGCTATTAATCCTCTCAAGGATGAAGCTCATGCCTGGTAATCTTCATTCTAAATGGATTGGACTATACATAGTAACTAATACTTTTCTATTTGGTAAAGAGGAGATTAAGGGAGTCGAATCCCAAAACCCATTCAAAGTGAATGGATAATAGGTGAAAAAATACTATGAATATTTTTAGAAAGAACCAATAGAGGAGTTCAAACTCCTCCCTGTCACCATTAAATAAAGGAATAACATGTTGTCTCTTTACCTCATATTGATTTGGACACTCACTCTTTAAATATATTTTTTTGGAAAAAATGATAAAATTAATTGGAATTGTATTTGAGATTGCTGTGGGGGAGAGGGAAAAGTGTCATATGATGTAAATACTTTTTTCTATATTCTTTTATTTCTCTGTTCTTTTAGATTAAAATAAAATAGATTACAGTGTTAAACACCTACTTTTAGAGCATGTACATACTTTTTCTATTTGTTTTTTTAACTTTTTAATGTGTTTTTGAGATAGGAAAACTTGAGATGAATGATGTAATACCTTGGAAAAATACTATGCTATATGTAAATAGATTTCATTAGTTCTAAAATTTATAGAGTTGGATGATTTCAGAGTGAATTTACCATCGATTTCATGGAAGTATTTAATTTAGTATTATGAAAAGAGCTGTAAATTAAAAAGAACATAGTGGAACCAAAATCATATCCTGAGGGAACTAGACTAATGAAATCAAACCTAAGTAACTCGGCCTTAATGATTGAGTAGACCTCAGGGATCCTCCCCAAAATAAAATCAGATAAATCATATGAACTAGAGTAAAATAGCAGATCTGATCTGATCTAGAAGTCTTCCTAAGTTAACATAAACACATGTGTGTGTTATCCATAAAATAAGAGTTAGAGAGACATAAGATCTGGCTTCCCAATAATTTCTTCTATGACTTTATTATTAAAATTATTCATAGGGGATACCTTCTATCTTGGGATGGTTTAGTTTTGGGTTTAGATACACTCATTCAATAATTTTTTTGCACAATGTGGCTGAGAAAAAATTCAATAAGTGCTAATTGACAAAGAGGATAAATAGGTTTGGGGAGTTTTGAACTTGGATGAAGAAATGATAGATGATATATCTGAATGTCATTTATGTAGTATCAATGAAGTGTGAAAATGAACCTTGGAAAATAGCTCTGGGGAAAGGGATTTGGGAAGTTCCCACTTGTTAAAATTTTGATTTTACTAGGATCCATTCTATTTAAAACTGAAACTAGAACTTTTGTGTGAATTGAAGTGAGACATTAAATTAAATTCATAAAGAAGATGAGATATTTTAGACAATTAAGGAATCTGTAATTATCTTCTTCTTTGACTTGTGTACTTAAGTCTAGGAAAGATTCTCTTTTCAAATAATTGAATTCACTGAATTTCTTGAGAGTGTAATAGTTTAAGTGTGGGAGAGTGATGCAATACAAATATTTCAATTTTTTATTTTATTTTTCAATGATAAATCCCCTCAAAACAATCTAAAACCAGGAAATTAATTTATTTTTTATTACTTTTTTAAAAAAAGAACTTAATTTTTTAAATAGCTAAAAATCACGGGTTTTAACCGCATCACCCATTCTTTACATTTAATTGAACCGACCATAATTTTGGAATGAAACTAATAACATGTTTTTGAATTTTATCTACCATTGTTTAAATCATTTTTTTGAAATTAAATTGTTAAAATAATCGAAATTGGATTTTTAAAATTTTCAATTAAATTATAAAAATAATTTAATTGTTTATTTTATTATATGAAAATATGGAAATATCCTATACTGAGTTTTGATTTTCTATTCTATAGGTTGAATCTGGAAAAAAATTTCAAGGTTGGATCGATCGTGAGATGAAGTGGTTTTGTGGCCAGTTGATTAACCACAACAATCGACCACACATTGAGAAGGAAAGCGACCACAAGAAGAGACCTCACGGTCAATCTCGAAACCATATATGAAAAAATGGAAAAGTCAAGAAGCTAGTTAATGAAAAAATTCAATCTAATGTAAGAGAACATTTCCATTGATTGTGCCTCCTCTTCACCTCCAAGCTTCCTTACCACCATCAATCTATCATAGACCCTTTTCAAGGTTTATCTATCAATTGAAAAGTTACCTACATAGTCAATCCATCGATTGTTCATTATCATTGAAGCTGTTGTGAGTCTTTACTCCAACATACCACAAGGTTATCTTCAATAGACCATGAAAAACCTATTGACCCATCGCATGAAGGCCTCATGCTACTGCACCCCTTCTCCTAATTCAAAGCCGCATGAGCTGTGACAATTTTATGCAGACAGAGATACCAACCAAAAATGAAGAACCAGAATTTTCTGGTTGAAGATGACATCTCAGGTCCAAAAAAAATCCATTCAAAGCTAGTACATGATTATTGAGTGAATATCGAATGTATAGAACCTTGGTAAAGAGATCGATCAGAAAAAAGAATAATCATATCCTGATATGAGATTTTTTATCACTTCATCTGATGAATCATCATCATCATTCTATCCATCGTTAAAATCTATGGATCTTTAGAACAGATAATCATTGAGTATAAAATTATTAAATCAATACTGAAAATAGAGTTTTAAGTTCACTCAGATCTTTACGTTGATGCTTGAGTTCTCCCAAACTTCACTATTGCAAGTTGGTAATTGAGGATCCTAAAGTTGGAAACTAGTGTAATCCTGAGCTACATGAAGATAATGGATTGAAGCCGAGAACAAGAAAAATGACCTGAGCTTGAGGAGTGTAGTTGATGGATATTTGATCATGATCAAAGTTGAAGACATGTTATACTTTTTTGGTGTTCCTTATGCAGGGATGGTTTGAACATTTTAGGGCCTTGATCCTTTCCATTACTACAACCATGAGATTAAATTTTGATTCACCCCATGTGCTTGATCTAATGCCTCAATAAAATCTCAGGTGCTATAAAAAACGGTGCACTCATAACTCCATGAAGCCACCTTAATTCCATACCTTCCTAGTGTTTGATAAAATTCCCAACCCATTGCAATCCAACTCTAAGAAACATTTGAATCCATCTATTTAGTGATTGATCATATACCATAATCATTCTAGGCCCAATTGATCCAACTTGATATGTACAAACCTAATTGTATTATTGCACCACTCAATTAGTTCCACATGATGCACGAAAACTCCATGGCTTTTATTCCTGATCAATAGTCCCATGTAAGACCTGATCGAACCCCTATTTCTAGCCACATTAGATCATCATGACCAATCAAAGGCACCAAGCCCACAACTGAGTATGTCAAGAATCCCGATTCTTTATAGGCCCAAGCCTAGTCTACTAAAGCCCACTAAACAAATAAGTCCCATTTAAATTCCACTAAATACCCAATCCATAGCTAGTATAAACATCATCTCCCCCCTAGTGGGGGCACACCTAGTAGAAACCATTTTCCATTGGAACCATGGAGTATTAGAGCATCTCACCTCTAATTCTTCTGGAGGGCATACGAAACTTGATCATAGGAGGAGAGTGATTTTATAAGATTATTTTTGAGATGTGATCACTTGATGAAATTTAGATCCTTGATCTTTATACGTGGTAGAATCAAAGAAATGGGATCAACATAGAAATTGATTAATATTCACAAAGGCACTGGAATCATTAAAAAAATAGATTCATGCCACACATGTGAGAGAAGCTATTAAATTATGAGGAACCTTTGATAATTATTCTTTAAATGAGGAAATATTCATTAAGAGAGGGGGCTACTCACAAGTCTTTGATCATTCTTCAATCAAGAGGAATTACTACTACTTACTATTTTCATTTTATTTATGCTATAATAACTCTAGTGATGGTACACTAATCCCTTAGTGGATGATCCGAGGAGATTTTAATTATCCTATGTTAATGAATTCCATTATTTAATTTTTTTATCCATTATATTAATCTCTTTGGATTTATTCAAACATTTTGGAAATTAAGAGATTTAATCATTTCCTCACATTGTGAATTCATATTCCCTCTTTCATTAGATCACACACACATACCACCTAGGTTCTATCCATTGATTATAATCATGAGCAGTGGGTCCGTTTAAGAGTGATTAGAGATCTCCAATAACCGGGCTAGGTGAGATCATATATTTCAGTGATTATTTCATCCTCTTATTAAACCAAAACATCTAGGTGAGGGTAATAGGGTGAGGTTTCACTTGATTAGAGAGAAAATATGAGATTATTAAAATAAAATAATAATTCAATAGGAAAGGTAAGGTGATATATGAGGTCACAACACTTATTTTAAATTAAATTTATTCCAGTATAATTAAACTTCTGATTTCACACATCGATCCTATTAAACAAGATAAAATCACATCCAAAACACCCTCCTCTCCAAAGAAAACCCAAATGTAATATTTCTGTATTAAATCTAGATTTAAAATTTCATTTTCTAGTGGCCCCATGAAATCCCGTTCATTACATCCCTACTGCACAAACTCCCAGACCTTACAACACCCCTAGAACCAAATTTATCCAAACACAATTATATTTCATGATCCCTTGGGCCATGAAGTGACCACGTAATTTGTTAAATCTTCCAAAATTCACTCTTTTATTTCTCCAAACTCAAAAAATTCAAAGAAAGAAAAATACACTAAACTAAATATGTATCTATGACATCATGGGTGTTATAGCTCATCACCATGACACTTTTTTTCTCCCATGAATCCATTATTTTTATTGATCATAAAATATATGAGACCATTTCTCCCTCATTAAAGCCTCATTCTCCCAAGTCCTATGGTTATCTCTGCCATGCTTTCATAGAAAATAGACTACGTGAATGGATTTTCCACAAAATACAGTGTTTAGATGATAAAAAATTCAAATATGTTTCTCCACCACCATGAAAATGGGTTTCAGATCATAGTCTTGTCATTTAACCACATGATATGGATTGATATAATACTTCTTCAACTAGGATATATGGAATACATCATGAATTGAAATTATTTGAGAAGGTATAGCTTACTAATATACCACTTTTATGGGTTGTTCCACAATTTTAAAAATCTTTATATACCCTGACATGAGTTTAACATGCTTTCCCAACCTCCTATGTCCTAGTCAAGGAGAAAATTTGAGAAATATTTGATCACCAACTAAAAACTAAAGAGAATGACAACTAAAATCGACATATGATTTCAAAAGTCACTATATTGTTTCCAATATTTTACAAATTAAATAAATCTTACTTTTTATCTCCTGAATGATGCTTGATCCTAATAAAGTGCATTTACCCACTTCATCCCAACAAAGAGGGGACCAATATTACCGACCATAAAAAACCTTAAATGGATCCATCTTAATATATTATTGGTAAATGTTGTTATAAGAAACTCAACCAATGACAAATGGTTCTCCCATGATCCTCTAAAGTCAAGTATGCAAGCATAGAGTATGTCATCAAGAACTTGAATAACTTTCTCTATATTAAAATTGATCTATGGATGGTATACTGTGTTAGGCTTAGCCGTGATACCATTTCTTCCCAAAGAACATTCCAAAACTGAGAATTAAAATGAGGGTCTCGGTTAGAAAAAATAGTAGATGGTACTCCATGAAACATCATGATATTATGAACATAAATATTTCTAATCTCTTCCACATTCATACTCTCCTTTATAGGGTAAAAATGGTCTAATTTAGTCAAATAATCAAAGATGTCCCATATAGAATTCTTTCCATGAGGATATTGAGTCTGATTATGAAATCCATAGATATCTCATCGCACCTTCAAACTAGAATGAGAATTAGCCGCAATAAACTAGCATCTTATGATACTCAAAATTCACCTTTTGAAAAGTTTTGAAGTAAAATACAAACTCAAAAACTCCATTACTCATTCCTTACCACCAATATTGGTGTTTGAGATCATAAAAAATCTTAGTGGAAACCTAACTTGAATGATGGTCATCCCTTAAACATCTTTTCTCAAGTATCTGGAAACCACCAATCTCTTTCTAAAACAAATATTATCATCTATATATAGAGACCAATCACATGTAGACTTGTAAAAATGGGATTGGGACTATAGGATTTTCAATCCAACCCATATATACAGTGTGATCTAACTTAAAAAATTCAGCCTATTTTATAAACATGCTTAAATAGACAAATCAAATTAATCCTGCACGCATGTGTGCTGGCCCATATAGACTAGGTCTAGCCCAAAAGCCTATAAATAAATGTATATTATTTATTTAATAAATTTTATAGTATTTAAATCTTAAATAAAAATAGAGTTTTCCTTATGACCCCACCCCTTAGGGGTGGACAAATTTTGATTTCGATTATAACCAAACCTAAAATCAATAACCATTTGATTTTTTGGTTATCATTTTAAAAAATAAATCCAATAACCATTTTTATTATTTTTTTAGTTTCAGTTATCAATTTTCTCTAACCATTACATTAAACATTATGTAACTAAAAATTATCACCCTAACCATGTTGGATAAAAATTCAAAATCAAAAATAAATTCTTAAATTTTATAAAAAATAAATCGTTTTAAAATAAATATAAATCTATTAACATTTTTTATGGTTATAACCAACCTCACATGCCATTTAAAATATTAAATTAATATAAATTGAAAAAAATTATAAATTCAGTTATTTATTTATTTTTTAGTTATTGAAATTAATAACCAAAACAAACCAAATTTATTTAATTATTATCCAAATAATTTTTTTACTAACCAAAAACCATATCAGTATAAACATTCCGTTAACTAACCATTTGATCACCCCAACACCCCCACCCATGTATGCCTCTCTCATTGATGGGATCACTCCCAATTTTTGACACCGCATGTGGCCTACCTCCTCGACAGAGACCCCCAATCCTCTAATTCTTCTCTCCTTTTGAGAGAACCAATGTTAATGGATGAACCTTAATGACGATTTAACAAGACTTGGTGGGGACATGTATACTATGTAGGTCCTCACACCCTCAGAAACACTTCACGTGGACTCATAATACATCATGCTAGATTCATTGACAGACCCAACCATTTATTTATGAGAACGTATGCACCACCCTCCTGAGTGGAACCTCTCCCTTCTCTCATAAATTATCCTCTCTATGCCATGGAGGGTCTAATACACCTCTCAAGGCCAGTTTCCATTGGAACATTGGCTCTACTGGAACTTATAACTCAATTTCCACCGGGACAACCAAACTTCCAATGGAAACTAGTCTTGAAAAGTGTATTGGATTCTAAATGGCATGGAGAGGATTATTGTCCCTCCTCTCTACCTATCGCCCCACCTGCCTCTAAAAAATGTCAACCATTGAGTATACAGAACCTAATTTTGATAATTGTTTAAATAACCTAATAATTTTTATTTTTTATATACCTAATAAGGTTAAAAAGTCATAGTAAACCACCCTCAATCAGAAGGGTGACCCTGAGGATGACCAACATGGACATAAAATCACATTATAAAAATATTTTTATGTATGTATGTATGTATGCATGTGTGTGTAGTATGTGTATATATTATGGGTTTTCAAAAAAAAAAGGATACCCATAGGGATTTCTCAACCCATATAAAAAATGGGATGGGATTTTAAACTTTATATTATATGAAAACTGGGAAAAATAGGTAGATCCATGATGAGCCCAAGACCATTTAGACCCATATCACCTATTTTTCATGCCTGATCACATGGGGTCCCTTCATCATTTATAATTTATATAATATGATGAAACTTTGGATTAGATACCTACTCTTGTATAATTTTATCATCCAAAGAAGGTGTCACTGACATACTTGCCAAGAATACATGACCCTTATCCTCTTTCACATCTAGGTGCGTTTAAAACCGCCATCAATTTCCACTCTTTATCAAAATATTTCACTAAAAATTATTACTAATATAATTGAATACTACATTTTCCTTACTCACTGTATAATCCAAATCAAATTAAAATTTCCTAAGATGCTATACTTAGTGTTGCTACCTATGAAGTGAATAGGAAATTGATGTACCACTGAGAATGGGGAGTTGAATTAGTGGTACTATAGTTTTATAATTTATTTTCTTTGAAATAAACCTCTGATCACTTGTTAGAGTCTGATCTCAATGACATAAAATATTTTTACAAGGTTCTCCCCCCAAGTAGGGTGACTACATCCTTACTGTGGCCAGGTTGATCCGAGCCACATATTCTCCACTAGAAATCAATTACAAATTACAAGTGGGGATGGTCAGGTATCACCCTGAAACCAATAAGGGTAGGTGTCAACCAATTCGCATTACAATGTCTTCTGAAAAAAGATTATATTTATTCACACCAGTTTACTAACAAAAAGAAAACACAATAACTCTGATAAAGAATTTAATATGATCCTAAAATAAAAAATATTCTTTCTCTTTAATTCACTATAATATGATGATACCATGCTTGGTCACTAATTTGAGTGACTATATAGCTGGGTATCAATAAACTCCAACACACCACTGTATAATAAAACTGATTCACACTACTGATCTTTCTCTGCGTGAAAATGTTCACTTTTAATTCACTATCTCATGCACACATTGCACTTTGCATCACATGTACACATCATACTTTTCATCACATGCATACACTGTATTTTTCATATTCAAATAAAACTGGATGTACACATTGGATGCTCAAACTATTTTAATGTAATTGATATGCATGCACACATTACGCACTCCATGAGCATATAATCGGATGCAAAAACCTCTTGTGCACAAATTCAAATGAAATAGACTAAATTCATGAAAGGTATTCTTAAAGAGATACTTTGTGTGAAACCAGAATCACACAATGTCTTGAATAAGTTCATGCAAACCAGGAGTATGCACTTAAAGATATAGTACACCCTGAATGGCTTGAAGAAAAATAATTCCTTCACCTATCACCTTGAATGTGCACTTCAAAAGTAAATAACTCACGGAAAATAAATTTCCTTCACGCAAACAAAGAATGGTGAGCCTCTCTTCACAAAAACACTCCTTACATGATTCACTGAGTCTCTCTCAAGATTTCTCAAACTCTTCCGAAGGAGAAATAACCACATACCACAAATGATCCCATCATCGAGTATTTATAAGCATCATACAATGACCCCATACCTTCTATAAACACGACTCATTTTCATCATCGTCTCATACGAACACTGCCTCTTTTAGGGAATGTTTTTTTATTCTATGGAGTGTGAACAAAAAAAACATTCCCTAAAAGTTTTAAACATTTTTCATCTATTTGCACATGTCATTGAACAAACTACCATCTCCACAATCGTTACATTTGAGTTTGACAACAAATAAAAGCAAATAAAAAATCATCAATGACTTCACAGGTTCTTCAATCCCCCCTTTGGATTTGTTTTCAACAATATCATTTATCTTCTGAAGATATCAATGATATCCCCCACAAACCTTTAACTAACTCCCCCTTTTTCCAAAAACAACAACTCTAGATTTACAAAAGATAAGAAGAAAATTACATATTCTTCTCCCCCTTGACATCAAAATCTAAAGCAAAGTGGTGTAAGCCCCAACAATCTCCAAGTGAGAGGGGAAGACTGAACATGGAGTTTTATCTTTAATTCCTCAAACCTTTCTCTCAGTATAACTTTAGTGAATATATCATCTATATAATATTTTGTATAAATGTACTCCAATTTAACATCTCCATTAACAACTCTCTCTTTCATAAAATGACATTTAATATCAATATGGTTTGATATGGAGTGTTGCACTGGATTATTTGAGAGATTAATTGCACTATGATTATCACAAGAAAATTTCAATGGTATTTCAACATTCACCTTTAAATATTCAATATGTTCTTTCATCCATAACATTTGAGTACAAGCATTAGTAGTAGAAACATACTCAACTTCAGCTATACTTAAAGTCACAGAATTCTATTTTTTACTGTTCCAACTCACACAAATTTCTATCAAAAAGAAAGTTCCTCTTGATGTTGATTTACGATCATTTCAGTCTTCGGCCCAATCAACATCAGTGAATCCTAGTAAATTAAAATATCCAATTATTTTATATATCAAACCATAATTTGTCATTCCTTTGATATACCTAATAATTCTTTTAGCAGTGATAATGTGTGATTCTTTTGGATCAATTTGATATCTAGAACTTAAAGTTACTAAATATACAATATATGGTCTTGATTCCGTAAGATATAGAAGGATACCAATTAATTTTCTAAAATCCTTCTGATTAACACTCTTTCCCAGTTCATCTTTGCTGATTTTTACACCAAATGTAATAGGTGTGGAAAATTCCTTCAATTATTACATGATAAAATTATTCAATAAATCCTTGGAATATTTTTATTTTGAAATAAATATATAGACTTTATTTTATCGGTCTTGTAGTCCTAGAAATAAATTCATCTCTCCAAGCATTGAAATTTCAAAGTACATCTTCATTTGATTATAAAATTCTTAACATGCACATTCCTTATCAGCTACAAAAATTATGTCATCAACATACACAACAATAATAAGTATACCTATTTTCAAATCCTTTACATATAAGTTACTATCAAATTTTCATTTAGAAAAGTTAAATTGCTTCAGGAAACTATCCAGTTTAGAATACCAAGCTCAAGGATCCTGTTTCATCCCATACTAGGCTCTCTTCAGCTTACACACTATAGTTCCATCAGTATCAAGTATAATCCCTTTAAGTTGCTCAATGAAAACTTTTTCTTCAAGATCTCTATTCAAGAATGAAGACTTCACATCCATATGATAAACTTTATTGTGTCTGTGAGCTAAAACTGCAAGAAGCATTATGATAGCTTCCAATATTGCCACAGGTGCAAAATTTTCCTCAAAATATACACCTTCCACCTATGAATAACCATTACAGACTAGCCTAGATTTATTTCTTGATACTTCACCTTTCTCATTGAGTTTATTTCTAAACATCTATTTTGTTCCTATTAAATTATTTCTTTTAGGTCTAGGAACAAGATCCCAAGTGCTATTTTTCTTGATCTGATTTAGCTCTTCATTTATAGAATTTATCTATTCATCATGTTCAATAGATTCTCCAAATATCTTTGGTTCAAAATTAGAAATGAGATCTGTTTGATTTTAAATTATTAGTCTTCTTCTAGTATGTACTTGAGCTTTATGCTTTCCAATAATATTTTCTGAATCAACATGTTTTTTCAATTTCTGATGCTTTGTTTCTTCTATTTTAGCAACTTCATCATCATCACTGGTTTTATTTCAGTCAAAATCAACTATATTTGGTTCATGCAAAATATTCTCTTCATTTTCTTCTCCAGAAATCTATGTTTTGTCAAATTAAATTTTCAAAATCAGCTACATTTTTTTGAGTCATAATTGAACTGATTTTTAAAAATATTTACATCACAATAGTATACCAATTTGTGTAAATTTTTATTCCAACATCTATACCCTTTTCCATTTGAAATATAACCCATGAAGATCCCTTCTTCAGCTTTCTCATTGAATTTTCCCAGATTTTCATTCTTCATTTTTATCATGCATTGACTACCAAACACTTTAAAATATTTCATCATTGGATTCTTATTGTAACACATATCATATGGAGTTATGTTGGAATATGGTATCAGTAAACATCAGTTCTGTATATGCACAACTATACACATTTCTTCTCTCCAGTAGAAGTTTGAAAGTTTATATTCTGCTAGCATTGTTCTTCCCATATCAACCAGACTTCCATTATTTCTCTCTGCAACTCCATTATATTGAGGAGTATAAGGAGTACTGTATTGATGTTTAATTCCATGATTTTAAAGATATGATTAAAAATAATTACTAGTGAACTCCCCACCATTATCTGTTCTCAGTTTTTTGATATAGATTCCCAGCTCTTTCTATGCTTGTCTTCTGTAGAACTTGAACATTTCAATTGCTTTTGAATTGTTCTTAATAAACATAAAATTTTTCATCCATGTGAAATCATAAATGAACATTATAAAATAGAGTTCACCACTGGTAGACTTATGTCTCACAGGTCCATAAATATCAGAGTGAATAAGCTCAAGTGGTATAAAAGACTGAATCTCAACTCTTCTTTGAGAAACCTGCACAAGCTTACCCTTTTGATAGGTTTCACATACGGTTTCTCTTTCTCTTTTTAGATGAGGAAGAACCCTTATGATATTATTCCTCAAAATATTACTTAGATTGTTTTGAACAATATGACCAAGTCTTCTATGCCACAAATTGTTTTCTTATTTCTCACTTAAGTAATAAGAATTTGTAGCATCACCAATTTTGAATATATTACCACTTATTCTTTATCCCTTGATGAAAACTCTTAAACACTTTCAATTTTTGAGGATACAAGAATATTTTTTGAAAATAACTTTGTTACCATCATCAAAAAGTTTTCTCACACTCAAAAAATTATTTTTAAGACCTTCAAAAAAAAGAACATCTTTGGGTTTCAGTTTATAGACTTTAATCTCAACAATACCAACACCTTTGATTTTCAAAGAACTTTCATTTCAAAAATTAACTTCTCCTTCATTGTGTTCTTCAATGTTCCTGAATATTTTTTTATAGCCTGTCATGTGAGAGTAACAACCACTATCAAGAATCCATGGTTTGTCTCTTTTGCTAGCCTTCAAAGAAACTTCAACAACAAAATATTTTTCTTCTATTTTTGATACTTGATTTTGTTCACCCTTATCATTATTAGTAAGCTGAACAAGAAGAAAAACCATACATTTATCAGAATTATGACCCTTTTGATCACATCTTCCACAAATTTCTTCTAAATAGTCAAATCTATTCTGAACGGATAGATTTTTTGTACTCTTCTTGACTGCTTTTTTCTTGACTGATCTTATTTTTTTCTTTTCAAGTCTTCTTCCACTAGACTCATACGTACTCCAAGGAAGTGACATGTTGTACCAACAAGAATAAGATTTGTTCCCTAAAATTTCATAGCACTAGAAATAACAATTAAATATGTATCTTCCATATTGTCCAGGATTCTGTGTAGGATACTGTTGTTGATGTATTTCTACAAACTGATCTTTTCTCTATCTTAAGGTGATAACTTCCTTAGAAGTTTTCACACATTTCTTTATCATAGAGAAATGTTTACCATTGTTTTTAGCAGCCCAGATTTTCCCATTGTTGTCAATATAACCTACATTATTAGAAATAATAGATTTACATTGAATTTTAGTAAAAGAGGATGTGACCCGTTTCTTTGGGAAAATTTTCTTAGATGCCTGAGATGTTTCATCTTTAACCTTTGAAGCTTTGTTAAAATCCTCAATGATCTTATTTAATGAATTTTTATCTTTGAGATACTTTATTTGAATATTATCCAATTATTTATCCTTTAAATCCACTTTCTCAAATAGATCATTCAGTATTTTTCCTTGCTCTACAAATTTCAACTTTAGACTACTGATCTCATCAATGTAAGAATCTTATATTTTAACCTATTTCTTCAACAATATAATTTTTTTATTATTTTTGTATTATGCTCTAAGAAAGCTTCAATCTTTGATTTCAACACATGTATCATGTATGAAACTTCATCATCATCTTCATCACCACTTGAAGTTTCATCAGATTTCCCAATTTAAGCCATAAAGTTTCTAAATTTTTCTGGAACCTTTTCTTTAGAAAGACCACCTGAGGAAGAATATTCTTTATCTTCTTTACTCAACATGATTCTTCTTTTCCTTTGAAATTTTTTCTTGTTCTCAGCTATTTTTGGATAGTCTTTTGAATGTTTTCCCCATTTATTTTTTTGAGATATTTCAACTTGATCATCACTCTCATATTCATAACTTTTATTCTCTGGAAAATTTATTTAAAAATGTCTTATTCCTCCATAATTGAACCATTTTAATGGAAGCATACCTTTGTAATTTCCCTTTCCCTTTTTGAGGTATCTTGAGATAAGAGACATGATTTTATTACATTCATCATCCTTCACCTCTTCATCTTCAAATTCACTCGAATTTTCATTTTCTTATTCTTTAATCTTTAGTCTACTCATGGACTTGAATTCCATTTCTTCCTTATCCTTTTTCTTGATAACTAGATCCTTCCTCATCTCATAGTTGAGTAAAGTATTATGAAACTCATAAAGAGACATATCTTTTTTTCTTCCAGTGCTGAAATGTTCAATTCAAATATATCTGGAAAGTTTATCATTAAATTTTTAACAATATTTTAATCCTACATATTTTATCCAAACCCTTTGATATGGATAACAACTTCATCAACTCTGGTAAAATAATCATCCACATTCTCATCTTCTGTCATTCTAATATCTTCAAATTTAGCCCTCTAGATTTGCAACTTGGATTCTTTGATCTTGAAATTTCCTTTATACATTTTTTCAAGTTTATCCCACATCTCCTTGGTTGTTTTAAGTCCCATAACTTTAGTAAATACTTTATCATATAAGGATGATAAAATTTCATTTATGGATTTTCCATCAAATTTTATATTTATTTTTTTGCCAAACATCATGGGAGAATCTTTTTCTAAACGAGGAAAACAAACAATCACTACATCATAAACATCTAATACTTGTGATAGTAAGAAAGGAATCATTAAGTTCCTCCATCCATAAAAGTTCTTGCCATAAAAAATTGGAACATCCCTACTGTTGACTGAATTCAAATTCTCCATCATTGTTTTAAAAAATCCTTCATAGGTAACCTACTCTGATACCACTTGAAGTGACCAGGAAAGTGATGTAACACTGAGAAGGGGGGTTGAATCAGTGGTATTATAGTTTTATAATTTCTTTTATTTGAAATAAACCTCTGATGACTTGTTAGAGTCTAATCTCAACAACACAAAATATTTTTACAAGGTTCACCCCCAAGTAGGGTGACTACATCCTTACTGTGGTCAGGTTGATCCGAGCCACATATTATCCACTAGAAATAAATTAAAAATTTAAAGTGGGGATGTTCAGGCATCACCCTGAAACCAATAAGGGTAGGTGTCAACCAATTCCTGTTATAATGTCTCCTGACAAAAGATTATACTGATTCACACCAGTTTACTAACACAAAGAAAACACAAAAACTCTAAGAAAGACTTCAATATTCTCTTGTAATAAAAAATAGTCTTTATATTTAAGACACTATAATATGATGATACTGCGCTTTCTCACTAATTCCAGATACTCTATAGATGAGTATCAATAAACTGCAATATACTACTATATACTACAACTGATTCACACGACTGATCTTTCTCTGTGTGAAAATGTTCACTTTCAATTCACTATCTCATGCACACAGTACACTTTACATCATATACACACATTATACTTTTCATCACATGAATACACTATATTTTTCATATTAAAATAAAATTGGATGTACACACCGGATGCTCAAACTATTTCATGGAACTGATATGCATGCACACCTTACGCACTCCTTGAGAATATATCTGGATGAAAAAACCTATTGCATGAAAATTAAAATTAAGCAAACTAAATGCGTGCAAGGTCTTCTAAAAGAGATACTCTGTGTGATACCACAATCACATAATGTATTGAATTTGTTCATGAAAACTAGGAGTATTCACTTGAAGATATATTTCTTCCTGAATGGCTTCGTGAAAAAGAATTTTTTCACGTAGTACCTTGAGTGTGTACTGAAAAAGTCAAGAACTCGCACAAAATATATTTACTTCATGAAAACAAATAATGACATGAATCTCTTCACAAAAACACTCCTTACACAATTCACTAAGTCTCACTCAAGATTTCTCAAACTCTTACAGATAAGAGATAACCAAAAAATGAAAATGATCCCATCCATGAGTATTTATAGGCATCATGCAATGACCCTGGAACTTCTAGAAACATGACAACTAATTTTCATCATCATCTCATACAAACATTTCCTCTATTCCATGAAAAAAATAAACACCATATTCCAATTTAAAAATTTTTATCATCACTATAAATAAACATTTTTATCTTCATTTTTTATGAAAACATAGTTTCATAATGTTTCAATCAGCCTCAGATTTTCAGAGTGATAAAACAATGAAAGAAGGCCTTGGATCAAGCTCGGGAAAACTTGGCATGGAGATTCAACTATATTGGACTTACAAATGAGGCTTTATAGAAAAGATGAGGATGCATGGAGATCATAAATCCCAGATTCTTAGTTTGATTAAGATTGGTGGTCCTGATTCTTTCTGCATTTTTAAAACCATACTAAACAGATCAATGACTAGGATATTCAGATCATTTGATCGAAAAGATCCTATTTATTCAACAATATCCCACATCAAAATAGACCAAATTCCTACAATACTTTATAATACAAATCATGATAGACTTTTCTCATAATTATCATCCTCCCTCCTCAGTACTACACGTACCAATTCTCTACGGGTACAATCTTACGCCCCACCTCCTCCGCCATGCTGCACAGTATGGTGGTGCTTCGCCGATGATCCAATGAACCTCTAAAGGTGTTCTCTTCAGCCCTTAATTCAACCTTTGGTATTGCTCAGGATACTCCCCTAGGATATGGTTGAACCTCTATGGCCCAACATAGGTAGGGGTCGAGTTGGATAGAGCTTGCAAGTAGGTTAGCCAATTTTTTTATTGAACTCCAATAAAAAATTAACCATATTCCATAGAACAAAAACCATTTTCTAAACCCTCATGCTCTATAGACCAAAAAAACATTCCCTAAATGTTGTAAACATTGTGCATCCATTTTCACATGTCACTGGAACAAAATAATATCTCCACAATCATCGCATTTTAGGTTGAAAATAAATAAAAACAAATAAAAAATAATCAATGAATTCATGGTTTCTTCAACATAAGGATCATATATTTCTAAAAAAATACACTTTAGACTCTTATGATCTATATAAACTATAAATTTCTCCTCAAATAGGTAATTTTACCAAGTTTTCAATGCATGTATCACACCAAATAAATCAAGGTCTTGGTTGAGGTTGTTCCTTTTACAAGGGAACAATTAGAGAGATCCATACGCAAATAAATGATTATGTTTCATTAATATACAAACTAAACCATCCCGTGGCATAAAAATACACTGTGTAACCCTCACTGAGCTTAGGAAGAATCATTATAGGATAAAATTTCAATCGTTTTTTTAACTTATCAAAAAACTTTTAGCACTAACCATTACATGATAGTTTTACTCCCTACTGTGTCAAAGTAGTCAATTGAGAGCCCAGTTTATAGAAATACTAAAAAAACCACCTGTAATATTCAGCTAGACCTAAGAAAATTCTGATTTAAAACATAAGATATCATGGATTCAATCTTTTCAAGGTCCACTAAAAATATAATTTTAAAATTTATATGACCTAGGAATTTGACTTCCTAAATCTAGAATTGAAATTTTGATAATTCCACACATATGATATGGTTCTTCAAAGATATCAAAATGAACTCAATATGGTCCTCATGATCTTATTTTTTCTTTCAATAAACCATGATATTTTCTAAAAACACAAAAAAAGTATAGATATATATGTGAAAGATATGATTCATTAGTGACATAAAGTCTACAAGAGGACTTTGAAGGACCATTGCCTGAGCTAATAAAAAACATCATCAATATTAAGTAATAGGTATTTCTTTTTGATGGTCACTTGATTAAGCTTTCAATAATCAATATAAAGTTTGATACTTATATCAATATTATTTGTAAAGAGATCTGAAGATGGCCATAGTGACATAATTGGATATATAAAACCCTTTCCCTCAATATCTTCAAGATGGACTTTCAATTTTTTCATCTCATTTGAGGCCAAGGTAATGAAACGAGACTTGTCCTTGGAAGAAAATTGATAGAAAATTTAATTTCCCTATAATATATAAATTATGATTAATCATCTAGAAAAAACTTTGGACACCTATCCACAACTATAAGAAGTTGACATCGAGACCCCCTTTGATGGAATATAGAAGAAATATTGAAAAATATCACGATACAATCCTTATATCTATAAGAATAGGTCATGTTCTACCCAATCAAGGATCCTAATCACCTTATAATACATGAGTGTTACCATTAGGAGAAAGAAACTAGACATTCAAATGATAACAATACATAATAGATATTGATCCAATCATCAAATACATACCAAATATGAGCTAGAATACATCCATATCAAGAACTAGGAAATCTAACATGACCTCAATGTCAATGATCACCACATGAAATGAGGGTCATTTGAAACCCCGATCCATTTTATTTCCAGAGGAGTTTTGTTCTCTATCACATAAGGAATATGTAACGCCATGACCCTAGTTACCCAGATTCGGTGCATTATTACATAACATTTGCATGATCACAAGGGATCAAATACCGAAAGACAGATCAGTTTAGTATCCATATAAATACTAGATACATTCATAAGTTTTACATTACATTATAAAATGAAAAACTACAACAATATAGTCTCAATAGGCCACACTCATATCCCTTAGACTATCCCTACAGGTCAGTAATAATATACTTCTTCACATCCTGGGAAAAGTAAAACAAAGAAAGGGGTGAGATCAGATGCTCAGTAAGGATAACAATATAGCAGAAACATTCATAAATAAGCATAAATATTTAAGGCAATGTAAGACTAAAACAAAATCCTTTTAAACTTGAACTTTAGAATAATATGGAAAAGTTAAAATCAAATAATTCCATTTACTTATTCACATAGATATTCTACTAGTTGAATAATCACATGCAATATCAATAGCCACTTTCATAATGATGGAATGTATAATGCCAAACTTCATAGCCACATATTCAAGGCCTTGTGACAAGATTACAAATAAGATTTTGTCAAGGCCTTGTTCCAATACACTAGTTTATCTCATGAAACCTACCAATGCATCGAGGATCTATAGTGGGCTCCACCCATCACTTACTAAGTCCAATTCATTCCTCATATGAAAAGGTTTAAACATAACATAAACATTCATATTAAAACTAGCATACGAAATGTCAATAATTTATCCATAAACCATGAATGGTATAAAAATAACACATCTACAGTCAAACATATCACAAAACCTTGAATACAATATAGAATTTTTGTATCATAATAATTCAACTTCAAATAAGCTCACAATCCATCAAAGGATGTTGACATAGATGAAATCAATACTTTTTTAGAGAAATATATCTTTCGATTTTGAAATAATTTAAAAGTCAAATAATTATAAAAGAAAACATTTATTTTGAAAATATTCTTATATTATTGTAAGGTAAACTTTGAGTATGTTATAATTGCAGAAAATAGCCACACCCACCGTATAAGTTAAAAAAACATTCTTACCTTAATTTTGTCGAAAAGGTCATAAGGTACCTTGTTCGGAAAACGACGGAAAGATTACTTTCAAACCATTTTATAAAAATTAAAAAAAGGATATAAATGAATTTAACCCATAGTACATTAAATAGTAAAAATGTTTTGGAATACATTTTTAAGAAACATGGATGTGGATGATAAAGAGGTCCCAGTAGATACTTACGTAAAAACAAGCTCGGATAATAAAGAGATTGTGAAATTAACCCTTACTTTGTACTTTTCCTTGGCCGAGGGTAGGTTAAACTCCTGTATAATGGTAAAATAATAGTTATTAAATTATAAAAGAACCATATACATTAATATGATATCATATATGATCTTCTAATATTGATTTTTTAATGATATTTTAGTAGTATCATTGTTTCGGGTGTTAACTGATTCGTTTTCCTTTATATTCTTGGTTATGTAAGACATGTTTGTTATGGATAGGATTTATTTTATTCATATACATAATTATATTATGTTCATAAACATTATTTTTAATCATAAAATGAAAATTATTCTTGAATGATTACGATGGGGAATGAATCTCATCACGTTCGTGGAGACGGTAATCCGTACGTACGCACGATCGACAATATCATCGTTTTGATATTAAAATAGTATATAATTGGATGTTATATAATATATAAATAATAATTATCATGTTATATTTATTATTTAAATCATTTATTCTCATCATTATACCCAACCAAATGATGAAGTGTTTGAATAACAAACTACACCACGACGTGGAGACGGTAATCCGTACGTACGCACATATGGTGAATTTTTCATTTATAGGATGGATAGAATAAGGAATATGGTTGTACCATTTTTATAATAACATCATAGTATATTGAATATACTGGAGTTATTATTTTAGAATATAAACAACAAAGAAAGAGGAAGTGGAAGAAGAAAATAACTTGAAAGAGGTGATGAAATATTTACCTCTTCTTCGGGTCCTTCATTTTGATTTGATCAAAAGGGATCCTTAGGTTGGATTTATGACTAAATAAAGTTCTATAGGATTAAGAGAGTACATTTTAGAAGATATTTTGGCAGGGGTTAGCCGAGCCAAATGGCTTTGAAGGTGTGAATTTGAGAGAAGGGGAAGTGTCCTTTTATAAGAGAGGTGAGGGTCACTTTAGGAAAATCTTGAAATATTATTTTATAATAAAATAATTTTCGGTTTCTAATGGTTAAAAAATGAATTATTTAAATTATAATGTGGTTATGGGTTGAAAAACTTTCAACCAATAGGTTTTAGACAGATTTGGGTCACTATATTAACCTTATCTTTTAGATTTAACTCTTAGTTAAATAGTTTGACATTTACCATGTCTCTTTGTATTTTTATATTATATGGTTAATAAACTTACTATAAACTTCCAAGAGAACCCCAAGTGGTTAATTAATGACATATATAATATTATTTAAGCCCTTTGGATGAACCTTATATTTTTAGGAATATAATACCAATTAATAATATAATATTTATTTTAAAAACTCTTTTCTGTCAATTTTGACACTATTTGGTATTTTGTTGTTGTTAAATTCATAACAACATTATTACTTTGAAAAAAATTCATTTAATCAAACATAACATGTCATATTAACCTATAAAATTAATTTAATTCATTAAAAGTCTCAAATTAGATTTATTTGGATATTTATAATATCAATTATTTTAATCTTTCATTAATAAGCTTATTACTGCATCATCATTGTGTCATAAATAAATTTAATTATTTAAAGTATAAAAATTATAAATAAAATACCATTATTTAGGAAATATTTTTATCTTTCTAATGAATATATATAGTTGAATGTATCTTATGTATAACCCTATATTAAAAATGGTTTAGTTATTAAATTTTGATTTTAACTCTTTTAACTCTTCTTTAAATAAAATAATAATAAATATCCTAATCTAATCCAGGTGGACCTAAAGGATCAAATTTTATTCATAAGGTTTTTTTGGTCGAATTACACTTATCCAATAGAATTAGGACATGTGTTAGGGTAATCATTTTTACCCTTAATTACCCTATTTACTTTTAACTGTGGTAAATAAAAGTAAAAAGTGAATATTCACAAAAAATTATTTTCATCTTATTGAACCAAATTTTACTTACTGATATTAACCATGTCTCTCAGATTTTTTGAATTCAACTCATAGAAGCAGTAAAATTAAGTTTTATACAAATTTGCAAATGCTCCTAGGAGGTGGGTAAAAGACAATAAAAAGTTTGATAAAATTTTATAAAATGACTCAAATGAATTATGTTGAACATATATAGGTATTATGTATCTATTTTGACCTTAAATAAATTAAAAATAAAATAACTAATTATTTAAATAAAAATTTGGTTTTAACCAATAACGCTGTGTTTTTCCACTATTCATCAAAAATTGAAAGTTTTCAGAAAAATACCAAAAATTCACCCTAAGCTAATTTCGACATTCTTAATCCAAAAATGAAGTCCATTTTGAAAGATAAAATTTATAAAATTTTAAAAAGTGGGTATTACTATTCCTAACGGCTAGTTTGATTGGTCACAGTTTGTTAGAATCTCAAAGTTGTGTACAATGCAAGCTATTGCATTATTCAAAGGGAAATGTACCATGGAATCTTGGGGTGTTACATTCTTCCCTCCTTCAAATAATTTCGTCCTCTAAATTTATATAAAACTACCACACAAAAAGATTTGGGTGGTTCTTAATCATAAGTTCCTATGGTTCCCACGTTGCCTCTTCCATCTTATGGTCTCTCCATAGAAATTTTACCAGATGAGTCGTCCAGTTTCTCAGCACTTGTTCTCTTGTATCAAGAATTTTAATAGGCTCTTCACAATAAGATAGTCCGGGTTCTAGTTCAATTTCCTCACAGGTGAGTACATGCATTGGTTCAAGCATGTATTTTCTTAACAGTGATACATGGAACACATCATGAACTTTGGAGAGACTTGGAGACATTTCCAAACGATAAGATAAAACTCCAATTCGTTATAGAATTTCAAAAGTTCTGATGTACATGGGACTCAATTTAACCTTATTACCGAAACATATAACATCTTTCCATGGAGATACCTTCAAGAAAACATGATCTCCTACCTGAAATTACAAATCCTTACTTCGGTTATCGGCATAGCTCTTCTGACTACTTTGGGCTGCTTTGATGTGTGGTTGGATAACCTTTACCTTTTCCATCGTTTCCTCAACAAGTTCTGGGCCTACGAGTTTTCTTTCTGCAACTTTATCCCAACAAGTTGGTGTGCGACATCTCTTTCAATATAACGCTTCATACGGTGCCATATAAATACTTGAATGGAAGCTATTTTTATAGGAAAATTCTACCAGAGGTAAATATTGATCCTACATACCTTGAAAGTCAAGTGACCAAGATCTCAACATGTCTTCTAAGGTTTGAATAGTCTGTTCTGATTGTCCATCAGTTTGAGGGTGGTAGGCATTGTGCAAATGAAGTTCAGTATCTAGGGCTTTCTAAAGAATTTTCCAGAATCTTGATGTAAAATGGGGATCACAATCAGAAAAAATCGATAAGGGTACTCCATGAAGTCTTAAAAATTCATTGATATATAGTCTTTCTAGATGTTCAAGTGGAAAATCTTCTCTTATAGCAAGAAAATGTGCTGACTTGGTAAGAAGATCAACAATGACCCATATTGTATCATTCCTTCTAGGAGTCTTTGGTAGCCCCATGACAAAGTCCATTGTAATATTATACTATTTCCACTTAGGCATGGGAAGTGGTTGCATTACTCCTCCAGGCTGTTGCCTTCCTGCTTTCACTTGTTGACAAACCATACATCTTGACACAAAATCAGCGATCTCCCTCATCATGTTGTCCCACCAAAAATGTTCTTTTAAATCTCTATACATCTTAGTTATACCAGGGTGTATAGAGAAATTGGAGCTATGAGCATCATCCAATAATTCCCTTTTTAGATCAGGTATATCAGAAACACAATGTATCTTCCCAAATTTTAAAATTCCATCTTTATATATGAAGTCACACAATCTCTCATCATTCAAAGCTTTAATCTTCTTTTGAAACTCCTCATCATCTGCCTGAGAACTTTTTATCCTTTCTAGTAATGATGGTTTGGAAACCATTTGAAAAAGTATTGATGTTTCACCTTCCATGATTATTCCCATATCCATTTTCACTAGATCCATGAAAATATAATCCCTTTCAACTCTCATCTTGTTCAAAACTCCATGATCCTTTCTGCTCAAAGCATCTTCCACCTTATTTTCCTTTCCTGGGTGGTAGTGTATTGTACAATCATAATCCTTGAGTAGTTAAAGCCATCGCCTTTTCCTCATGTTGATTTCTTTTTGTGAGAAAATATACTTCAAACTCTTGTGATAAATATAAATCTCACATTTTTCACTATAGAGATAGTGTCTCCATATTTTCAGAGAAAAGATTACAGCTACTAACTCAATATCATTAGTAGGATAGTTTTTCTTATAAATTTTTAGCTGTCGTGATGCATAGGCAATAACTCTATCATTCTGCATAAGGACACAACCAAGTCCTTTCTTTGAAGCATCACTATAAATAAAAAACCCATCGTTCCCTGATGGTGGAGTCAAGATAGGATCATTGACTAATCTTCTCTTCAATTCTTCAAAACATTCTTGACACTCTTTTTCCCAAACAAATTTAACCCCTTTAAGTGTGAGCTTGGTTAATGGGTTAGCCAATCGGGAAAAATTATGGACAAAATGCCGATAATAACCTACTAAACCAATAAAACTACATACCTAAGTTATACTCATTGGTGATGGCCATTCTTGGATTGCCTTGGTATTTTAAGGATCAATAGAGATTCCATACTTAGAGAAAATATGGCCAAGAAAAGAAATCTCTTGAATCCAGAATTCACACTTGTTAAACTTTCCATACAATTCATTTCTTCTGAGGTTTTTCATAATAGTGCGCAAGTGATTTTCATGATCTTCGTAGATTTTGGAGTATACCAAGATATCATCAATAAATACCACTACAAATTCATCAAGATATTCCTTGAAAACTCTGTTCATTAGATCCATGAAAACAAAGGGTGAATTAGTCAATCCAAAAGGCATTACTGTAAACTCGTAATGCCCATACCTGGTTAAAAATACTATTTTCGGAATGTCTTCCTTCTTCACACACAAATGATTATATCCAGATCGAAGGTCAATATTTGAAAAATATTTAGCTCCATGAAGCTGGTCAAATAAATCATCAATGTGAGGTAGGGGATACTTGTTATAACATTAATCTTCCTATAGTCAATGTTATTGTTATAACATTGATCTTCCTATAGTCAATACACAACCTCATAGATACATCTTTCTTCTTAACAAAAAGGACAGGGGATCCCCATGGGGAAACACTTGGGCGAATAAATCCCTCATTACCCAATTCCTCTAGTTGTTTATTTAGTTCTACTAATTCCATAGTGGCCATTCTATAAGGGGTCTTCGATATGGGCCTTGAACCAGGAATTAAATCAATGGAAAACTCCATTTCTTATTCTGGAGGATGTACAGGTAAATCCTATGGAAACACATCAACATATTCTTGCACAATAGGTATGTCCTCTATTTGAACATTCTTTTCCTCTCCCATAATTATTTCATTCTCATCCTCCCCAATAATTGAATTTAGTAGAGCTACTGGGGGTGGATCCAGATAAGAATCAGGTGGTGACGTTTCTACTCTAAAGATAAGGTACTCCTTATCATCATCAAAAATTGAAACCTTCTTCTTCTTATAACAAATTTTCACATCATGGTCTGAAATCCAATCCATACCAAGGATTATATCAAATTAAATCATGGGTATGACGATGAGATCAGTAGATAAGGAAAATTTATATGCCCTAATGGGAACTGATTCACAAAACTTTGTTGCGATGATACTTCCATTAAGTGTTTTGACTGAAAACTCCCTTGTTAAGTCAAATTGAAAATATCTAATTTTCTTAGAAAACTGCAAAGATATGAAACAATGCGATGATCCCGAATCAAATAAAGAATTTTCTAAACTTGAGGAAACCATTAAATTACCTGCCACCACGTCTTTTGGAGCTTCAACCTCAATAGTAGTGATTACATAAGCCTGTCCTTGCTCCCTTGGACTTTTCTGAGGTAAGTTCCCCTGTCTCTTAGGACATTAATTTGAATAATTCCCCTTTTCTCTACAATTGTAGCATTCATTAGCCTCTTTCTTCCCCTTGCAATCACGAGCTTGGTGAACTTTTTCACCACACTTGTAACAGACTAGCATTACCTTCAGGAAAGTACCAGGGTGTTTCTCCCCACATTTACCACATGATGGATATTCAACTTTTCCCTTCTTCTCCTTATTTCCATTTCCAGAGTGTTCAACAGATCTCTTCTTCTCCTGCTTTGCTTTAAAATCATAAGACTTAGATAATTATTTTTCTATCTTGATAGCACATGAGACAATATCTTTGTATGACGAGAAGGATTGTGAGACTAATGATCGATGAAGAAATGGTTTTAAACCATCAAAAAATCGATCAATCTTACTCCTGGGGTTACGTATATAATCTGCTGCATGCCTTGCTAACCTTGTAAAGTTAGCCTCATATTTTACGACATTCTCATCCTCTTTTTGCCTCAGAATAAGAAGTTGTCTTTTTCATATCTGCTCGATGGTCACGAGGAAAGTATTTTTCTAAGAAAATATCCATAAAATCACTCCATTCCATATTTTATACTTCATCATCTTCTTTTTTGTTTTGAATCAATGACCACCATTGATCTGCATCTCCCATGAGGCGATAAACTTCCATGACGACTTTTTCCCTTTAACTACTCCCCAAAGCATGAAATATTTTATCTAAGGAATTTATCCATTTCTCACCTACTAATGGATTTGTACTCCCATTTAATGGTGGTGGTTATTTCCTCATTAAGAGGTCTAACATTGATCCTCCATGTTGTGGATCAGGGTGCTACATACGGGTAAGGTTATTATTCATAACCTGAATGAGTTGTCCGAGTATGGTGATAAGATGATCAGCACTAGTTGCTTCACCTGCTCCACTATAATTATATTTAGTAGGATGGAAATCCCTACATGGATTACGTGCATTGATACAGTTTCCATTCCTTCCACTAGGCACTATTTCTAAATAATGGCATACACTAGATAAGTTAATGAATTGCAACGCATAAATCCAAATTTGTAAAACACTTAACATAAATTGTTCTGTTTATGGATATAATCCATAATCATAAAAATGTTTTCTTTGAGGAAGTATATAATCATAAACCCTTCATAATGGTTTGTAAATAAAATGAGAATTATCCTAAGCATATCCCCTGAGAGTGTCGTAACCAAGAGAGTAACAAGGCCCGTTGTCGTGCACCAGTTCTTGTTCGAGTCTAGATCAAAGCAGTGTTTTCAGGTTTTACCCTTAGGTACATCTGTGCCAGAGTCTCCTCTACCTGCTCGTATCCAGACAGGGATGTATTGCTTGGAAAACTCACAAAATCTCTACAGTACCAAAATTCTAGGAAGTTCTTCAATATTAATCCTCAAAGTCTATCTTAGGGTAATGTTATCTAATTAGAGCTTTTCTAAATCTAGTTTCCAAGGTTTGTACTAAACTTATTCTAATACCAATTATAATGCCCCGACCCTAGTTACCCAGAGTTGGTGCATTATTACATAACATTGGCATGATCACAAGGGATCAAATCCCAAAAGACCGATTAGTTTAGTAACCTTGTAAATACTACATATATTCACAAGTTTTACATTACATTATAAAATGAGAAACTAAAACAATATAGTCTCTATATGACACACTCATATCCCTTATACTATCCCTGTAGGTTAGTCATAATATACTTCTTCACATCCTGGGAAAAATAAAACATAGAAAGGAGTGAGCTCAGATGCTATGTAAGGATAACAATATAGCGGAAACATTCATAAATAAGTATAAAAATTTAAGGCAATGTAAGACTAAAACAAAAGCCTTTTAAACTTGAACTTTAGCATAATATGGCAAAGATAAAATCAAATAATTCCATATACTTATTCACATGGATATTCTACTAGTCGAATAATCACATGCAATATCAATAGCCACTTTCATAATGATGGAATTCATAATTCCAGAATTTATAGCCACATAGTCAAGGCCTTATGCCAAGACTACAAATAAGATTTTTTCAAGGCCTTGTGCCAATACATTAGTTTGTCTCATAAGACCTATCGATTCATCGATGAGCTATAGTAGGCTCCACCCGTCACTTACTAAGTCCAATTCATTTCTCATATGAAAAGGTTTAAACATAACATAAACATTAGTATTACAACTATCATATGAAATGTCAGTAATTTATCCATAAACCATGAATGGTATAAAAATTACACATCCACAGTCAAACATATCAGAAAATCTTCAATACAAAATGGAAGTTTTGTATTATAATAAATCAACTTCAAATAAGATCACAATCCATCAAAGGATGTTGACATAGATGAAATCAAAACTTTTTTTAAAAAAAATATCTCTTTCTATTTTGAAATAATTTAAAAGTCATATAATTATAAAATAAAACATTTATTTTGAAAATATTCTTATAAGATTGTAAGGGAAACTTTGATGATGTTATAATGGCGGAAAATAGCCGCACCCGCCGTATAAGTTAAAAAAACATTCTTACCTTAATTTTGTTGAAAAGGTCATAAAGTACCTTGTTCGGAAAATGACAGAAAGATTCCTTTCAAACCATTTTATAAAAATACAAAAAAGGGTATAAATGAATTTAAACCATAGTCTAGTAAATAGTAAAAATGTTTTGGAATACATTTTTAAGAAACATGGATGTTGATGATAAAGAGGTCCCAGTAGATACTTACGTAAAAACAACCTTGGATAATAAAGAGATTGTGAAATTAACCCTTAAGTTGTACTTTTACTTGGTAGAGGGTAGGTTAAACTCCTGTATAATGGTAAAATAATTGTTATTAAATTATAAAATAACCATATACATTAATATTATATCATATATGATCTTCTAATATTGATTTGTTAATGATATTTTAGTAGTATCATTGTTTCGGGTGTTAACTGATTCGTTTTACTTTATATGCTTGGTTACATAAGCCATGTTTGTTATGGATATGATGTATTTTATTCATATAAATAATGATATTATGTTCATAAACATTATTTTTAATCATAAAATGATAATTATTCTTGAATGATTATGATGGGGAATGAATCTCATCGCATTTGTGGAGACGATAATCCGTACGTACACACGAGAGACAATATCATTGTTTTGATATTAATATCATATATAATTTGATGTTAAATCATATATAAAGAATAATTATCATGTTATATTTATTATTTACATCATTTATACTCATTATTATACCCATCCAAAGGATGAAGTGTTTGAATAAAAAACTACACCACGACGTGGAGATGGTAATCCATACGTACTCACGTATGATGACTTTTTCATTTATAGGATGGATAGAATAATGAATATGGTTGTACCATTTTTATGATAACATCACAGTATATAGAAGACATTGGAGTTAGTATTTTAGAATGGAAACAACAAATAAAGAGGAAGTGAAAGAAGAAAAGAACTTGAAAGAGGTGATGAAATATTTACCTCTTCTTCGGGTTCTTCCTTTTGATTTGATCAAAAGGGATCCTTAGGTTGGATTTATAACTAAAGGAAGGCCTCTAGGATTAAGGGAGGACAGTTGAGAAGATATTTGGGTAGGGGTTAGCCGAGCCAAATGACGTTGAAGGTGTTAATTTGAGATAAGGGGAAGTGTCTTTTTATAAGAGAGGTGATGGTCACTTTAAGAAAATCTTAAAATATTATTTTATAATAAAATCATTTTCGGTTTCTAATGGCTCTAAAATGAATTATTTTAATTCTAAGGTGGGTATGGGTCGAAAAAATTTCAACCAATAGGTTTTATATAGGTTTGGGACACTATATTAACCTTATCTTTTAGATTTAACTCTTAGTTAAATAGTTTGACATTTACCATGTCTCTTTGTATTTTTATATTATATGGTTAATAAACTTACTATAAACTTACAAGAGAATCCCAAGTGGTTCATTAATGACATATATAATATTATTTAAGCCCTTTGGATGAACCTTAGATTTTTAGGAATATAATACCAAATAATAATATAATATTTTTTTAAAAACTCTTTTATGTCAATTTTGACACTATTTGGTATTTTGTTTTTGTTAAATTTATAAAAGCATTATTAATTTGAACAAAATTCATTTAATCAAACCTAAAATTTCATATTAAACTAGAAAATTAATGTAATTCATTAAAAGTCTCAAATTAGATTTATTTGGATATTTATAATTTCAATTATTTTAATCTTTCATTAATAAGGTTATTACTGCATCATCATTGTGTCATAAATAAATTTAATTATTTAATTTCTAAAAATTATAAATAAAATACCATTATGTAGGAAATCTTTTTAGTTTTATAATGAATATTTATATTTTAATTTATCTTATGTGTAACCCTATATTAAAAATGGTTTAGTTATTAAACTTTGATTTTTACTTTTTTAACTCTTCTTTAAATAAAATAATAATAAATGTCCTAATCTAATCCAGGTGGACTTAAAAGATCAAATTTTATTCCTAAGGTTGTTTTTGGTCAAATTACGCTTATCCAATAGAATTAGGACATGTGTTAGGGTAATCGTTTTTACCCTTATTTACCCTATTTACTTTTAACCGTTGTAAATAAAAGTAAAAAGTTACTATTCACCAAAAATTATTTTCATATTATTGAACCACATTTTACTTACTAATATTAACCGTGTCTCTCGGATTTTTGAAATTCAACTCACAGAAGCGGTAAAATTAAGTTTTATACAAATTTTCAAATGCTCCTAGGAGGTGGGTAAAAGACGGTAAAAAGTTCAATAAAATTTTATAAAATGACTCCAATGATTTACGTTGAAAATATATAGGTATTATATATCTATTTTGACCTAAAATAAAATAAAATAAAATAACTAATTATTTAAATAAAAAGTCAGTTTTAACCAATAACGCAGTGTTTTTCCACTATTCCTAAAAAATTGAAAGCTTTCAAAAAAATACCAAAAATTACCCTAAGCTAATTTTGATATTCCGAATCCAAAAATGAAGTCCATTTTGAAAGATAAAATTTATAAAATTTCAAAAAGTGCATATTAATATTCATAACGACAAGTTTGATTGGTCGCGGTGTGTTAGAATCTCGAAGTTGCATACAATGCAAGCTATTGAATTATTCAAAGGGAAACATACTGTGGAAGCTTGGGGTGTTACATTCTTCCCTCCTTCAAATAATTTCTTCCTCGAAATTTCTATAACACTACCGCACAAAAATATTTATGTGGTTCTTCATCATAAGTTCCTCTGGTTCCCACGTTGCCTCTTCCATCTTATGGTTTATCCATAGAACTTTTACCAGAAGAGTCATCTAGTTTCTCAACACTTATTATATTATATCAAGAATTTTGATAGGCTCTTCACAATAAGATAGATCAGGTTCTAGTTCAATTTCCTCAAAGGTGAGTACATGAATTGGGTCAGGCATGTATTTTCTTAATAGTGATACATGGAACACATCATGAACTTTGGAGAGACTTGTAGGCATTGCCAAATGATAATCTACAACTCCAATTTGTTCTAGAATTTCAAAAGGTCCGATGTACCTGGGACTCAATTTACCCTTCTTACTGAAATGTATAACACCCTTCCATGGAGATACCTTCAAGAAAACATAATATCCTACCAGAAATTCCAAATCCTTCCTTCAGTTATTGGCATAGATCTTTTGCCTACTTTGGGATACTTTGATGTGGGTTTGGATAACCTCCACCTTTTCTATCATTTCCTCAACAAGTTCTGGGCCTATGAGTTTTCTTTCACCAACATCATCCCAACAAGTTGGTGTGCGATATCTATTTCCATATAACGCTTCATATAGTTCCATCTAAATACTTGAATGAAAGCTATTGTTATAGGAAAATTCTACCAGAGGTAAATATTGATCCCACATACCTTGAAAGTCAAGTGAGCAAGATCTCAACATGTCTTCTAAGGTTGGAATAGTCGGTTCTGATTGTCCATCAGTTTGAGGGTGGAAGGCAGTGCTCAAATAAAGTTCAGTATCCAGGGCTTTCTGAAGACTTTTCCAGAATCTTGATGTAAAATGACGATCACGATCAGAAACAATCGACAAGGGTACTCCATGAAGTCTTACAACTTCATTAATATATAGTTTTTCTAGACTTTCAAGTGGTAAATAATCTCTTATAGCATGAAAATGTGCTGACTTGGTAATACAATAAACAATGACTCATATTGCATCATTCCTTCTAGGAATCTTTGGTAGCCCCATGACAAAGTCCATAGTAATATTATCCCATTTACACTCAGGTATGACAAGAGGTTTCATGACTCCTCCAGGCTGTTGCCTTCCAGCTTTCACTTGTTGACAAACCATACATCTTGACACAAAATCAGCAATCTCCCTCTTCATTTTTTCCCACCAAAAATGTTCTTTTAAATATCTATACATCTTAGTGCTACCAGGGTGTATAGAGAAATTGGAGCTATGAGCATCATCCAATAAATCCCTTTTTAGATCAGGTATATCGGAAACACAAAGTCTCTTCCCAAATTTCAAAATTCCATCTTTATATATGAAGTCACTCAATCTCCCATAATTCACAGCTTTAATCTTCTTTTGAAACTTCTCATCATGAGCTTGAGAACTTTTTATCCTTTCTAGTAAAGATGGTTTAGAAACCATTTGAAAAATTATTGATGTTTCACATTCCTTGATTATTCCCATATCCATTTTCACCAGATCCATGAAAATAGGATCCCTTTCAACTCTCATCTTGTTCAAAACTCCATGATTCTTTCTACTCAAAGAATTTTCCACCTTATTTTCCTTCCCCAGGTGGTAGTGTATTGTGAAATAATAATCCTTGAGTAGTTCAAGCCATCACCTTTGCCTCATGTTGAGTTCTTTTTGTGAGAAAATATACTTCAAACTCTTGTGATCAATATAAATCTCACATTTTTCACCATAGAGATAGTGTCTACATATATTCAGAGAAAAGATTACAAATTCTAACTGAAGATCATGAGTAGGATAGTTTTTCTTATGAATTTTTAGCTGTTGTGATGCATAGACAATAACTCTATCATTCTGCATAAGGACACAACCAAGTCCTTTCTTTGAAGTATCACTATAAATAACAAACCTATCATTCCTTGATGGTATAGTCAAGATAGAATCATTGACTAATATTCTCTTCAATTCTTCAAAAACATTATTTACACTCTTTTTTCAAAACAAATTTAACCCCTTTACATGTGAGCTTGGTTAATGTTTCAGCCAATCGGGAAAAATTATGGACAAAATGCCGATAATAACTTACTAAACCAATAAAACTGCATACCTCGATATACTCATCGATGCTGGCCATTCTTGGATTGCCTTGGTATTTGAAGGATCAATAGAGATTATATCCTTAGAGACAATGTGGACAAGAAAAGAAATCTCTTGAATCCAGAATTCACACTTGATAAACTTTCCATATAATTCATTTCTTATGAGGTTTTTCAGAATAGTGCGCAAGTGATTTTCATGATCTTTGTAGATTTTGGAATATACCAAGATATCATCAATAAATACCACTAAAAAGTCATCAATATATTCCTTGAAAACTCTATTCATTAGATCCATAAAAACAGAGGGTGCATTAGTGAATTCAAAAGGCATTACTATAAACTTGTAATGTCTGTACCTGGTTCGAAATGCTATTTTCGGAATGTATTCCTTCTTCACACACAACTGATGATATCCATATTGAAGGTAAATCTTTGAAAAATATTTAGCTCCATGAAGTTGGTCAAATAAATTATCAATTTGAGGTAGGGGATACTTTTTATTTATTGTTATAACATTGATCTCCCTGTAGTCAATGCACAACCTCTTATATCCATCTTTATTATTAACAAAAAGGACAGGGGCTCCCCATGGGGAAACACTACGGTGAATAAATCCCTTATTACTCAATTAATTTTGTTGTTTCTTTGGTTCCACTAATTCCATAGTGTCCATTCTATAAGGGGTCTTCGATATGGGTCCTGAACCAGGAATTAAATCAATGAAAAACTCAATTTATCATTCTGGAGGATGTCCAGGTAAATCCTCTGGAAACACATCAACATATTCTTGCACAATAGGTATGTCCTCTATTCAAACATTATTTTCCTCTCCCATAATTATTTCATTCTCATCCTCCCCAATAATTTAATTTAGAAGAGCTACTGGGGGTGGATCTAGATAAGAATCAGGTGGTGACGTTTCTGATCTAAAGATAAGGTACTCCTTATCATCATCGAAAATTGTAACCTCCTTTTTATTACAATAAATTTTCACATAATGGTCTGAAAGGGAATCCATAAAGAGGATTATATCAAATTCAATCATGGGTATGATGATGAGATTAGAAGATAAAGAACATTTATTTTCCCTAATGGAAACTGATTCAAAAAACTTTATTGCGATGATACTTCTCTTAGGTGTTTTGACTGAAAACTCCATTGTTAAGTAAAATTAAAAATATCTATTTTTTTAGCAAACTGGGAATATATAAAACCATGTGATGATCCAGAATCAAATAAATCATTTTCTAAACTTGATTAAACCATTAAATTACTTTCCACCACGTCTTTTAGAGCTTCAACCTCAGTAGTAGTGATTTCATAAGCTTGGCCTTTCTCCCTTGTCCTTTTATGAGGTAAGTTCCCTTGGCGCTTAGGACATTAATCTACATAATGCCCCATTTCTATACAATTGTAGCATTCAATAACCTCTTCCTTCCCCTTGCAATCACGATCTTGGTGGCCTTTTTCACTACACTTGTAACAGACTCCCATTCCCTTCAGGCAAGTACCCGGGTGTTTCTTCCCACATTTACCACATGATGGATATTCAAATTTTCCCTTCTTCTTCTTATTTCCATTTCCAGAGTGTTCAGTAGATCTCTTCTTCTCCTGCTTTGCTTTAAAGTCGTAAGACTTAGAGAATTATTTCTCTGTCTTGATTGCACATGAGACAATATCTTCGTATGATGAGAAGGATTGTGAGAATAATGCTCGATGAAGAAATGGTTTTAACCCATCAAAGAATCGATCAATATTACTTTTTGGGTTACGTATATAATCTGTTGCATACCATGCTAACCTTGTAAAGTTAGCCTCATATTTTGCGACATTCTCATCCTATTTTTTCCTCAGACTCAGAAATTGTCTTTCCATATCCGCTCGATGGTCACGAGGAAAGTACTTTTCTAAGAAAATCTCTTTAAACTCCCTCCATTCCATATTTGATACTTCATCATCTTTTTTTTTGTGTTTTGAATCAATGAACACCATTGATCTGCATCTCTCGTGAGGCGATAAACTGCCATGACAACTTTTTACCTTTCGCTACTCCCCAAATCATGAAATATTTTCTCTAAGGAATTTATCCATTGCTTAGCTACTAATGGATTTGTACTCCCATTGAATGTTGGTGGTTTTTTCCTCATGAAGTGGTCTAACATTTATCCTCTGTGTTGTGGATCAGGGTGCTCCATATGGGTAAGGTTATTATTCATAACCTGAGTGAGTTGTTCGAGTATGGTGATAAGTTGATCAGCACCAGTTTCTTCACTAGCTCCACTATAATTATCTTGAGTAGGAGAGAAATCCCTATATGGATTACATGCGTTGATATGGTTTCCATTTCTTCCATTAGGAACCATTTATAAACAATGGAATACATTAGATTAGTTTATGAATCACAATGTATAATTCAAAACTTGTAAAAAAATTAAAATAAATTGAACAGTTTATGGATATAATCCATAATCATAATAATATTTTCTTTGAGGAAGTATATACTCATAAACCCTTCATAATGGTTTGTAAAGAAAATGAGAATTATCCTAATCATATCCCCTGGGAGTGTTGTAACCAAGAGTGTAGCAAGACCCATTGTCATGAACCAGTTACCATTCGAGTCTAGATCAAAGTGGTATTTTCTGGTTTTACCCCTAGGTACATATATGCCAGATCCGCCTCTACCTACTCATATCCAGATAGGGATGTATTACTTGGAAAACTCACAAAATATCTACAGTACCAAAATTCTAGGAAGTTATTCTATATTAATCCTCAAAGTCTATCTTAGGGTAATGTTCTCTAATTAGAGTTTTTCTAAATATAGCTTCCAAGGTTTGTACTAAACTTCCTATGATACCAAATTTAATACCCCAACCCTAGTTACACAGATTCGGTGCATTATTACAAAACATTGGCATGATCACAAGGGATAAAATCCCGAACGATCGATCAGTTTAGTAGCCTTGAAAATATAAGATACATTCATAAGTTTTACACTAAATTATAAAATGAAAAACTACAACAACATAGTCTCCATAGGCCATACTCATATTCCTTAGACTATCTCTGCAGGTCAGTCATAATATACTTCTTCGCATCCTGGGAAAAATAAAACATAGAAAGGGGTGAGCTCAGATGCTCAGTAAGGATAACAATATAGCGGAAACATTCATAAATAATCACAAACATTTAAGGCAATGTAAGACTAAAATAAAAGCCTTTTAAACTTGAACTTCAGCATAATATGGAAAAGATAAAATCAAATAATTCCATTTAATTATTCACATGGATATTCTACTAGTCGAATAATCACATGCAATATCAATAGCCACTTTCATAATGATGGAATGCATAATGCTAGACTTCATAGCCACATAGTCAAGGCCTTATTCCAAGACTACAAATAAGATTTTTTCATGGACTTTTTCCAATACACTAGTTTGTCTCATGAGACATATTGATGCATCGAGGAGCTATAGTGGGCTCCACCCGTCACTTACTAAGTCCAATTCATTCCTCATATGAAAAGGTTTAAACATAACATAAACATTCGTATTAAAACTAGCATATGAAATGTCAATACTTTATCTATATACCATGAATGGTATAAAAATAACACAGACATAGTAAAACATATCAGAAAACCTTCAATACAATATTGAAGTTTTTTATCATAATAAATCAACTTCAAATAATCTCACAATCTATCAAAGGATGTTGACATAGATGAAATCAAAACTTTTTTTAGAGAAATATCTCTTTCTATTTTGAAATCATTTAAAAGTCATATAATTATAAAATAAAAAATTTATTTTAAAAATATTCTTATAAGATTTTAAGGGAAACTTCAACGATGTTACAACGGCATAAAATATCCGTACCCACCATATAAGTTAAAAAAACATTCTTACCTTAATTTTGTCGAAAAGGTCATAAGGTACCTTGTTCGGAAAACGACTGAAAGATTATTTTTAAACCATTTTATAGAAATTAAAAAAAGGGTATAAATGAATTTAACCCACAGTCAAGTAAAGAATAAATTTTTTTTGGATTACATTTTTAAGAAACATGGATGTGGATGATAAAGAGGTCCCAGTAGATACTTATGTAAAAACAACCTCGGATAATAAAGAGATTGTAAAATTAACCCTTACATTGTACTTTTCCTTGGTCGAGGTTAGGTTAACCTCATGTATATTGGTAAAATAATTGTTATTAAATTATACAAGAACCATATACATTAATATGATATCATATATGACCTTTTAATATTGATTTGTTAATGATATTTTAGTAGTATCATTATTTCGGGTGTTAATTGATTCGTTTTCCTTTATATGCTTGGTTACGTAAGCCATGTTTTTTATGGATAGAATTTAATTTATTCATATACAGAATGATATTATGTCCATAAAAATTATTTTTAATCATAAAATAAAAATTATTCTTGAATGATTATGATGGGGAATGAATCTCATCGTGTTTGTGGAGACGGTAATCTGTACGTACGCACGGGCGACAATATCATTGTTTTGATATTAAAATCGTATATAATTGGATGTTATATCATATATAAAGAATTATTATCATGTTATATTTATTATTTAAATCATTTATACTCATTATTATTCCCATCCAAATGATGAAGTGTTTGAATAACAAACTACACCACGACGTGGAGACGGTAATTCGTACGTACGCACGTATGGTGACTTTGTCATTTATAGGATGGATAGAATAATGAATATGGTTGTACCATTTTTATAATAACATCACAGTATATATACGATACTGAATTTATTATTTTATAATGGAAACAACAAAGAAATAGGAAATGGAAGAAGAAAAGAACTTGAAAGAGGTGATGAAATATTTACCTCTTCTTCGGGTTCTTCCTTTTGATTTGATCAAAAGGGATCCTTAGGTTGTATTTATGACTAAAGGAAGGCCTCTAGGATGAAGGTAGGACAACTTAGAGGATATTTGGGTAGGGTTTGGCTGAGCCAAATGGCTTTGAAGGTGTTAATTTGAGAGAAGGGGAAGTGTCCTTTTATAAGAGAGGTGAGGGTCACTTTAGGAAAATCTTGAAATATTATTTTATAATAAAATCATTTTTAGTTTCTAATGGCTCAAAAATGAATTATTTAAATTATAAGGTGATTATGGGTCTAAAACCTCTCAACTAATAGGTTTTATATAGGTTTGGGTCACTATATTAACCTTATCTTTTAGATTTAACTCTTAGTTAAATAGTTTGACATTTACCATGTCTCTTTGTATTTTTATATTATATGGTTAATAAACTTACTATAAACTTCCAATAGAACCCCAAGTAGTTCATTGATGACATATATAATATTATTTAATACTTTTGGCTGAACCTTATATTTTTAGGAATATAATACCAATTAATAATATAATATTTGTTTTAAAAACTCTTTTGTGTCAATTTTGACACTATTTGGTATTTTGTTGTTGTTAAATTCATAACAACATTATTACTTTGAAAAAAATTCATTTAATCAAACATAAAATGTCATATTAACCTATAAAATTAATTTAATTCATTAAAAGTCTCAAATTTTATTTATTTGGATATTTATAATATCAATTATTTTAATCTTTCATTAATAAGGTAATTACTGCATCATCATTGTGTCATAAATAAATTTAATTATTTAATGTCTAAAAATTATAAATAAAATAAAATTATGTAGTAAATCTTTTTATATTTATAATTAATATTTATAGTCAAATTTATCTTATGTATAACCCTATATTAAAAATGGTTTAGTTATTAAACTTTTATTTTTACTCTTTTAACTCTTCTTTAAATAAAATAATAATAAATGTCCTAATCTAATACAAGTGGACCTAAAGGATCATATTTTATTCCTAAGGTTGTTTTTGGTCTAATTGCACTTATCTAATAGTATTAGGACATGTGTTAGGGTAATCATTTTTATCCTTAATTACCCTATTTACTTTTAACCGTGGTAAATAAAAGTAAAAAGTTACTATTCACCAAAAAATTATTTTCATCTTATTGAACCAAATTTTACTTACTGATATTAACCGTGTCTCTCGGATTTTTGAAATTCAATTCACAGAAGCGGTAAAATTAAGTTTTATACAAATCTGCAAATGCTCACAGGAGGTGGGTAAAATACGGTAAAAAGTTCGATAAAATTTTATAAAATGACTCCAATAAATTACGTTGAACATATATAGGTATTATGTATCTATTTTTACCTAAAATAAATTAAATTAAAATAATTAATTATTTAAATAAAAAGTCAGTTTTAACTAATAACACAGTGTTTTTCCACTATTTATCAAAAATTGAAAGTTTTCCGAAAAATACCAAAAATTCACCCTAAGCTAATTTTGATATTTTGAATCAAAAAATGAAGTCCATTTGAAAGATAAAATTTATAAAATTTCAAAAAGTGGGTATTACTATTCATAACGGCTAGTTTGATTGGTCGCGGTGTGTTAGAATCTCAAAGTTGCGTACAATGCAAGCTATTTCATTATTCAAAGGGAAATGTACCGTGGAAGCTTGGGGTGTTACAGAATAAGATCCACTCACAAAATAAATTAATCAAAAAATTTAAATTATTTTAAATTATGTGAGGAACCTATATCAAATAAAATAAAATATATAGAATAAGTAATATACATGATACCACTAATAATCACTAGACTAGATTCTAACTCTATAGTTACATACTCTACTACATATAAATACCTAGATTTGGTCCTACCTTGATTCATAATTCTAGGATGAGAATCACCCTTCATTTGAATTAATTCTTCCCATCTTTGAGAATGGGTCCCATATCCCTTAGAAGTATCAGATTTCATTTGAAATCCCTTGGTAAAGGAATCACCAACCTTGTTTCCCTAAGGAGGAAGACACTTACATAATCACTATAGGTGGCCTAATCATCCACATTAACGAAAAGATTTTATAGTCTATTTTAAATTCGACTTATAATGACTAAGATTCCCACAATAGAAGCATGTCAAAGGTTTATACCTTAATAAATCATAGGGAATGAGGTTAGGATGTTACTGAATACTCCCACCACTCCCCCATCAAGATTTGTTATACTTCCTTTCTGACCAGAAGAAGAATTGTGGCTTTCACCATCAGCAGTTGGAGCATCTCTCATACCAATCATTATTTCCTTAGCCATTTTCCATTACTACCTTATTGAAAATTTCAACATATGTGGGCAGGCCAAAGAGAATGACATTCGACCGAATATCTATTCATAAGACCACCAAAAATCGATAAGCTATGAGAGTGTTATTGGAGACATGATCAAGAGTGAACATGGTCAGTTCAAAAAAACAAGTAGCACATTCCATCATCGAACAATCCCCTTAAAGAAGAGTCACAAATTTCCCAGACATATCCATCTTCAAGGTTTCAATATATATCTGTTTACTGAACATAAATTTTAAACATTTTTAGGTAAAGTTTTCATGCAACTTAAATTAAACAATCGACTCTCACAATTTATGTCTTTGGAACTTTAAAATTTAAGTGGATCATTTTACTTTAGAAGTCTTAATTATTTGAAGAAAATCAATAAAACATTCAATTTTCTCTAGTCAATCTTATGGATCTTGAGACCCTCTATCTCTATATAAAATAGAAAGATTCCATTGAGTGAATTTTTGATCACAATACATCATTCAAGTTAAATCTCACCCACCTTACCTTCCCAAAGACTAAATGGTATGAATGAATAATTTGACAAAATTTAAATCCATAAGAGGGTTTTCTTATGGAAAGTTATCGATATATCTCTATCTATGGTTCATTTGTGTCCTTCTAGGAGATATTTTCTATAACACCGAGTGAAAAAATAAATAAAAAATTGATCAATATTCAAAGTTAAATAAAATCAAATATCACTCAAATAAACTAAATTAACACACTACACAAATTTTCTTCAATATATCTATTTTTTAATAAAAAACAATAGAAAAAATTGAAATCATAAAGAACCAAATTATCTTAAAATTTAAGGGTTTTTATAGATTCACAGTCTAGTATGAATGATCTCAAGACCATGATACAACCATGAAACTGCTACTAGAGTCATCTGTGAATATTACATGCCCCCTGCATGGTCTGTATCTCATAGATAATGACTCTAAAACCTAAGTTTTCCCAATGTTTTTCTCTAAATACTTATAATTTTTCAAAAGTCCATAGGGCTTCCATATAAATAATAACAACATAATTTTAGATCAAAACACCTAAAAAATAAATGATTTTTTTGAATCCAAGCTACACATCTTGACCACCCATGAAAACTCATGGTTTAACATTAGAAAGAGTTGGATAGACACTCTCTCGCATCAACCATTTGATTTTAGGTGAAACTATATCTATTATACCTTTACTACCCAAATAAAAACGGGTCTTTGATACCATTTTTTAAACAACTAACCTAAGTTTACTTAACACATACATTGACCAGGAGAACCACATGGCCTAAAGCATGTTCCCAATCTCTATAGGATGACAATAATAAATGGAGTTATTAAACATACAATTTGGGAATCATTTCCCCCTTTAAATTCATAAAACATCACATTTTATCCTTACCTATAATCTGACATGGAATATATATATGTTGGATATCTTTTCTAAGAAATAAACAATTATTTGAATAAAAAATCCAACCAAATAAGGCATAAGAAATATAAACCATGTAAATATACAATATAATAATTTCCAATAAAATGTATAAAGTGATACATAATAAGTTAGGTTATAAATTAGAATAAAATGTGAGGAAATGACCAATGTGGCCAATACATAATACATTTCCATAATAATCACCAAGTCCCAAAATTACCAATGAACTATCTCTATGTGACTTGAGGTCACTACCCGAGTATCACCATCACCAAAACATGAATAAGTCATCTAAGAAGCATCACTAAAAGAAAATGATCCTTTTCCTTTACCTTGACCAGATAATACCACGTCTACATGAATATGAGGTCATGTATGTCGGGTGTGAGTTAATTCCCAGTAGGATACCATATTAATACATGAAATTTATTTTCATGAGACAAAATCATAATGTTATTTTGAAAATAAAGATTAAAAAAATACCGTTGTTACATTTTTATTGTAAGAAAAACAAATCAAAAAATACATTATCCTTTCATTTTACATTGATGAAACATAAACATACAATATAAAAAATCACAATATAATGTAAATCATATCATGAGATAACACTCTCAAGCTTATAGAGGAAATTTAGATCCTCCCTAAGTGGTCCCATCTATCAACTTATGATGCGATCTTATAGACACAGACCCCAATTTACCCTCACTAGACTCATTGGGTTTCAATCCTCTAATCAGGGTATGAACTAAACCAAGGGGATACTATCCAAGGTATAATCATCACTGGTGCATCACTCATTATCAATTTCCCACATAGCTACCCAAGGCTCTCATGTAAAGACAATCAATCTCAAACATAAATAAAACTAATCAAATACAATCAAGTAAACTCACATATCACATCCCAAACACCCTTTAAGCAATAACCTAGTTATCCATCCCATACCAAAATGATCAATATTACCAATCAATCAATTATGAAAATAACATCAAGGTATATAAATAAATGAGAGAATCAAAAATCAATATTAATATCAACAATTATAGGCATACCTTTATAAATTGTAACATGAAGAAACACTATGAAATTACCTTTTTAAAAATCAAAAAACATCCAAAACATATTTTATAAATATATTTTAATCATATCAATTCTAAAATACCTTTTTAAAAGAAACATTATGTGCATGAAAGATAATTATAGAAATGAAACCCTTGAATATTATTTAAATATCATTTATCTCAAACAAAAAAGATTAAAAAACATTAGAATCCATTTATAATTCCATAAAATATCACTTATATAAGTAATATATTAATAAATAAAACACTTATAAATATCAAGTACCAATAGTACATCAAATAAAAATAATTGCATAAAAATAACCACCTAAAATCGATGGAATAAATGTGCCTTCTTTTAATAATGGAATATTAAAATAAGAAATAAGCTCCATGAACCCTATACATCAAAAACCATATTATTTAGACTAACCCAAACCTTAGGTTTTCCCCCCATGGCTAGTTAGAGAAAAGGAAATGGAGAAGAAAAGAAGTGAATTGGAGAATAAGGAAATGAAAGAGAAATGAAAATATTAACTTGTTAGAACAATTTTTAGAGGTCAAAGGTAGGGGATAAAAAATAAAAATAATAGAAAAATAATAAAATATATATTTTTTGGAAATTTGGTTGACCTGACTACAAAATTTCTAGGACCATGAAGTGACTGTGAAATACCCCCATATCAAAATTTCTACCACTATAGAGTCATGCTGCATGATCACCTAGACTATTTAGATTGGTAAATCTTTTAAAATTATTTATTTTCTTACTCCAAAGTCAATAATTTCAAATAAAAAAAAATAAAATAAAATAAATACTTATCCGTGACATCATGGGTGTTACATAACAAATTTGAGAGGCTGGTTTCCTATGAACACCAAAAACATCAAGAAATTTAGTAATCATAAGTTCAAACAATGTATTATTAAATTATTTCTTTTGAATCTTAGAAACCCTCATAATATTTATATGAAATTACATAATGCAAGTTTTCAAGGGTAAATCCTACCCATTAAACTTGATACCATTCATAGTATTCCAAATATAATAAAAAATAGATGAAATATCAATTAATAAGATATTTTTGACTTACTTATTGTTAGAAAGGAATAAAATATGATGAATAATTGAATAAATACCATTATTAGTTGGGATATTTTAGTAAAATATATCACCAATGTAATTCAAAAAAGAAACATCAAATGCACAATGTAGGAATAAGTGAAGAACAATTTTAGATTACTTATCACAAAGATAGCACATAGACACTGAATGAAAACCAATATCTTGCAAGTTAAAATCAGAAAAGTACATGTTATACCAAAATTTACAAACCATATTATACTAGCTAGGAATGATAAATATTTATCATAGAAACTTTGGCCATATTGTAACATTGATAGACAACCCACATACAAATCCATAATAAAGATTCAATGTGAGTATTTTAAGCCATTTTAGCCACTCGACTGGAGTATCTTGATAAAACTATAAAATTTCTATTTTGATATAAAATATAAATATTTAAGAAACCAAACAAATTATATGGGTTTTGTGTAAAAAAAAAATGACAAATTTCATTACATAATCTAGAATATAGTTGGTATAATAAATTAGTAAATAAATACAATAATTATGCCAAGAATTGATATTTTCATATCCTTATGGTATCCACTTTGAGTGTAGACTAAGTTTAAAAAAATAATCATATATCATAATCTAATTGGATGAATTCAGGAAAAAGTAATTCCACATTTCCAATATTTTAATAACCCTTTCCTTAACAAATAATGAAGAATATTTGTAATCAGATAAAAGATGTCAAGTCTAATTTTCTATGAGGCCTAAAATAGTTTAGGATATGTGATCCCATGGGCATTTATAGCATTGAAAATAGTTATGAATCTCCATATTCATATAATTAAGCAAGGAGAGACCTCTAGAAAAGCATAAATGCTACTCAAGCTATAAAGGGATCCAGCGTGATCTCCATCAAACACATGTGTCTATATACCTATTTCTATTAGTCTACATCATATTAAAGAATAAATTCTCATATTTTTTCCTTTTTCCAAGAAATAGAGTGACATGAAACATGGAATATGTCAATCCCACATATCTAACTCATATGTTCTCAATTCTCAGAGTATAGACTAAACTGACTAATGAATACATCACATGTCATTAATCCTTATGGATAATCACATCACATGTACCTTATCTGGATAAATATATAATATCTATTTGTTGATGCATACTCTCATAGTCTATATCAATCAAGGTCCCTGATGTCATACTCATCATACGAGAAGAAAAATCCCATCTTGGTTAAGCTCTAACTGATGACATGATCAAAAACATACCCAACCACCCCCGTATTAGCTACGTCAATATGTAGACTTGCATAAGTAGGGTATAAAAGTATGTAGGTTATAATTCTAGGTATTTATCTAACCTTAGGTAATGGGGACTCAAATATGATCCATGTACACCTAGTATACCAAAGACATCTATATGACACTCCATGTGGTATACTTATTAAGAAATCTAGTGCACCAAAAGAATCATATTCTTTGTCTTGTACCTCATAAACATATTATATACTGATATAAAAAATTCCTACTCATGCAAACCTTAAAATTTCATCATAACCTATAATACTCTACAATGAACATCAATTATGGATAAACTCAAAGTCATACTTTGAGAGGTTAATTATAATTTCACTTCATAAAATTTATATCTATATATACATTTATGTTGAAAATATGAAAGAATGATAAAATGGGGGTTTCCTTTAATATGATACATTTTAATATTCTTAAACATGATACATTTTAATATTCTTACACTCTTTAAGAATATTTGACAAAACCAATATAAGCACTGGTTTTTCATATCATATATAATAAACTACTAGATTATCCTTATGTTTTCTACACTTTAAACATTTAGTTAAATCATTAAATCATATGTAATACACTCCACATATCTATGTAACCATTTAATAAAATCCGCCCACTAACACTTTAGTGAGAAAAATCTATGAAGTAATCCAGTTTGAATAATGTTGAGATTTAGGAATTATATTCATAACTATTCAACTTCCTAAACATATTCAAACTTCTTAACTTCACAAAATCAAATGTTATGATTTAAATTTATATTTTCTACTAAGAACTCTTTATAAGTTCATCATCATCATACTTGTAACCCTATACCATCAATTTTTTCCTTGAAATAATGTAACTACTTATATTATTGTTAACCGGTCCTCCAAACACTCCTTTAAGATAAAATAAAAACCACTTTTCTATGGTAACTAATGTAAATATTTACATTTCTCTTTACCATGAAATCCTAAACTCTTTTAGGATAAAGTGATAACACTTTTATATCCTAAATAATTCAACTATTTACATTTCTCTTTACCACCATACCCTAAACTCTTTTAGGATATCAAATGTAATTAGTTTATTTATTTATTTTGACTAGTATAATACTTTAAGAAATAGTTTATTTCATTTTCATGATAACTAAATTAAGCACTTTAAATTTTTCATTATCATCACATATCCTAAACTTCTTTAGGATATGGAGTGAAAATACATTCTAATTTTATACAAGTATAATCCTTTAAGAAATAGTGATATCTTCTTTATAAATGGTAACTAAATGTAACACTTTACATTTTTCTTTACCATATCATATCCTAAAATATTTAAGGATATTAAGTGGAAAACAATTAAACTTAATATTGGTGTTATACTTTATGTTTTAATTTTTAACTTCTCTAAGTCCAAACATACTCCTACTAGCCCTTTATACATTATATTCTCTTCAAATATTTTTATAAGATACAAAATCCATTTTGTTATAGGAAATATCATTTATTTCCTTTTAGTAGGAACATTTAACAAATAAAATATTATTTCTATACCATATATGGTATTCTATGTATTTTAAATGGATAATTTATTAAAATATACCACCGATGGGTGGTAGGAACACATTTCAACATATTTTAACAAAAAGTTGGATAAACACTTTTATCCTGGATAAATTTTTTTATCCATATATTCTTCTAAATTAATGTTATATAAATTGAAGAATCATAAGCCATGTGTATATTTTTAATCATCTCATACTTGTTCATAACAACTCTTTGTTATTGAAAATATTCTTTTATCACATAATAGAAATGAGATGAAGATACTCATCTTATACTTAGATTAATTTGAGATTGATAAATTCATTTATATTAAAATACATGATGTATTAAATATTTAATTTATCTCATTAATATAAAATAAAACCTTAATCAATTACTCATTTGATTTTGAACTCCTTTATATTTACAACACTTGTAAAATATACATTCAGCATTGTATAATTTTTAAAACAGAATAATTAATTTCTATAACATCCATACCTAACATGGAAATTCCACGAAATCTAAAAAACTCATCCATTTATTTCTTATATAATCTAATCACATTGAATTATTATTCATTCTTACTGAAAACCCTAGGTTTAAATGACCTTGATTGGATTATTGAAGAAACATTTATTAAATTTTCAACTAACTTTTATTCTTTTGGTTTGAACTTTTACTCACTTGTACTATCCATATAGTACCAGAATATAGACATAATATTCCCAGTTCATCCATTCTCAATACTTTTAGAATAGGAAGTAATTTTTTTTGAATTCAATGACATTTTTGGAACATTTACATAAATTAAAATATGATAAATTACTTAATTAGAAAAATCCATTTTTCATATAATGTAATTTAAAACCTCGAATTAATCACTCTATGATTCCATAAGCATCTATATTCACTTATTGAATAACTTAAACACTTGGTTACTAAGTAAATAAATATTCTGAAACATATAATTTTCTTTAAGAACTTTTATTATACCACCAATCTCTCTTAATAACCTTTTCTTAAGTTACCAATCTTAAGAGAAAATTTCATTAATATTCTCTTTATCAAGGTTTAATCATGAAGTTTACTGATGATGATGATGATGATATTTATCTACACAAAAGATTTTTTATCATATGTATATTATGTATTATTAACCATTTAATAAGAACTTTTATTAATTGGGATCCCTCTAAAATGATGACCCCTTTTAAAATCCATCATATCCATTAGTGGGACAAGATCCATATATCACTAAGAAAATGACCTTGCTTTAGTGTGAAACTCACCACTTAGTTATTTAGGTAGGGAATCATTCCAGTCATATTATATATGACTATTAGATATTTTAGTATAAAACCCTTTTTTCAATCCATAATATGGATAAAACTAACTCTATTAGTCTAGTATCCCAACCGCTGGGGTTTCCTAAATAGTGTAACCCAAATAAAATTTCAAAAACGAACTAATTACAAGAAAATATAGGGGATACTCTCTTTGGAATGAAACTACCAAATGATGATCCAGTATCACTCATTAATTTATCTTCATATACAAGATAATCTATAGGCACCCTTCTTTGGTGTGAAACCAATCATTTGGATGATCGAGGCCTTGACAAGTGTTGCTTTGAAAGGAATATCACACTTAGTATTTAAATGGATTTTAATATCACTATCATATCTCATGTTATTCCATTTTATATATTCATGCTTATAGTAATTTATTTTGAAATCCTATTCCCTCCACCACGTCAATATGTTCAAACCATATTGATGTGTAACACTTTAAATAACTCAAAAGTTTGTGTTACACACCCAAAAATAGAATCCAAACATATTCATACATATTTATGTGCATCATATGCATAAGAAATGTAAACACTTGATATAAAAGCATATAATTATATTAAGTCAACAATCACCACATTATTAATCCTAGAGTGATAGATTTCCAACCCCATTCACCAGCTTAAACAAGGCATATGCCTCCAGGTAGGTAGGTAGTCTAACCCCAAGTCCCTCTACCCAAGGATACTTTACTCAAGTGAGAATCCAATTCATAATAACACTAACATAAAATATTCACAAACTATATTCAATAACTAAATTAAAGATAATAAATTTAATCACAAATGGAGGTCAAGGTAGATGAAAACTAAATTCATTATCATACCTAGAAGGTAAATCACAGATCTATTTATAATTAGTTTAACAATTAAACTAAATCATAAAAAATATTAAAATTTCTTAAACAAATCACTAAATATGAAAAATAAGAAATAACATTTAAATAAATAAAAAATTAAAATATTTAGACATGAGATAGAAATATATGAAAAATTCATAAATTGAATCCAATTATAAACCCTTTTATATTTTTCATCTTTAACATTATAGACATTAGATAATTTTGAATATAAACCCTTTTAAATTCATTTCAATCTGAACTCTTTCATATTTATCATTATATGGAATTTTTATTTCAAATATATTATATTTTATGAATTATAAATAATTTAAAATTAAATTTCTATTATGTAAACACTTTATATAATCTAAATATCATATACTTAATTATGATTTAAACCTTGATCATATCAATCATCAAAACACCTTTTGACATGAATTAAATAACACCCAAATAAGGCCCCTTTAATTTGAAAAATTCAAATTAATTAATTATTAAAAATTCATAATTTAAATATAAACATTTTATATTTTGGCCTTATTTTATAATTTATAATCCTTTATAAATTATTTCTTATGATTTTTAAATAGTTTTTTTATTTATAGATCATAAGAATTACCATATAATTTTTTTTAAAATGTATTTAAATATTAACATGTAATATTTAAGGAATATTTAATAAATGTTTCATATATTTTTATTAATTATAAAAAATGTATAATTAATTAATTTATAAACCTTTTATAAATTAAAATATCCCAAAATACATTTTATAATGTTTTATAAAATTTTTATAATTCATTAAAACCATTTTTGAATTTGAAAATAATTTTTTTAAATATATTTTGTTTACCCTTATGTAGAATTTATATTTTTTGTATGGGTATACTAACTTTACCCTTAAATAGACCCTCTACTTAAGGGTAAGACCCTTCTAGAATCACTGTGTAAAGGTAAGACACCATCTTACCTTTATGTTGCTATGAGAAAACTCACTACATAAAGGTATAACCTTTACGTAATTAGAATGCATAAGGGTATAACCTTTATGTAGTAAACACTACATAAGGGTATATAGGGTTTTAATTTTACATGCCCTTCTAGAACCACTGTGTAAGGGTACTACATTGGTTACCAATACACAACTGTAACTCTCATAAGGGTAAGTGACTGGTTACCTTTACACAACCTTAAGTAAACCTCCATTACCTTTACACGAATTTATAAAAAACCCAATTAATCTTACTTTATACCTTTACACAAACCATTTGTTTAAGGGTAACTATACATACTACCTTATGCGAACCCTTCACGTAAAAATAAGCCTCGGGTTTTATTACTTGTCTAAGGGTAATTCTAAGTGACCCTTACATAGACCGATCTACATAAGGGTAAGGCATTATGACTCTTACATAGAAAACTATGCATAAGGGTAAACCCTTGGTTACCCTTATGCATTTTAGCTATGTAAGGGTAAGGTCTTGGTTACCTTTATATATCCCAACTACATAAGGGTAAACCATTTTTTAAAACCAAATTTCCAGAATATGAAAAACATATCTTTGATTTGATTTTCTTCTTCATTTACACACTTAATTACAAAGAATATGATGACGAAATTAGATAGATTTATAAGTATACAAAAAAAATTTAAATCATAACTTTTGATGTTGTAAATTTAAGAAGTTTGAATATGTTCATGAAGTTGGACATTTAGTGATATGATTCCTAAATCTCAGCATTATTTAGACTGACTTACTTCATAGATGTTTCTCACTAAATAGTTAGTGGGAGATTTTTATTAGATGTTCACATAGAGATGTGATGTGGATTGTATATGATTTAATGAGTTAACTAAACCCAGAATGTTTAGTAAACATAAGGCTGGTATGGAATTTTATCATATATGATATGGAAAACCGGTGCTTATATTGGTTTTGTTAAATATTCCTAAAAAGTGTAATAATATTAAAATATATCATGTTTAATAATATTAAAATGTATCATATTAAAGGAAAATTACATTTTATCATTATTTCACATTAGATAAATAAATGTATATATAGATATACATTTCATAAAGTGAAATTATAATTGACCACTCAAAGTGTGACTTTAAGTTTATCACTAACTGATGTTCATCATGGAGTATTATAGGTTATGATGAAATGTTAAGGCCAGTGTGAGTAGGATTTTTGTATAGAGATACAAAATATACTCATAAGGCACAATACAAATAATATGATTCTTTTAGTGCACTAAATGACCTACTAAGTATACCATATAGAGTATCATATAGTTGTATTTGGTATAATAATGGTGAATAGATCATATTTTATACCCCATTAATTGAGGATGGTGAGATACCTATAATGAGAATCTTCATACTTTGATACCCTACTTATGTATGTATACATATTGAATTAGCTAATATAGGGGTGGTTGGGTATTTTTCTGATCATGTTATTGGTTGGAGCTTAACCAAGATGGGATTTTTCCTCTCATATTATGAGTATGAAATTAATTCCCTCAATTGAGATATAATATGGGAGTGTGTAACCATATATAAATATTATATATCTATCCAGATAAGGGACATGTGTTGTACTTATTCTAAAGGATAAATGATAAGTGATGTATTCATCAACTAGTTCAGTCTATACTTTGAGAATTGAAAACAAATTAGTTGGATTTGTGGGATTGAAAAATTACATGTCACATCTCACTCAATGTACTATAAAAAGATAAAATATGATAATTCATGTTCGCATATGATGCAGATTGGTGAAAAAATACATAGTGATACATGTGTTTAATGGATATCACACCAAATCCATTTATAACTTGAGTAAAATTAATGATTTTCTAGAGGATTATCATTTATTACCTATATAAATATAGATATTCATAGTTATTTTCAATTATATAAAGGTCCATAGGGTCATAATTTATGATTGAATGAATGGGGGTTGATTTTGAATTAGAGAGTTTCTCTAAAATTATTTTAGAGTTAATATAAAAGTGTTTGGATGGGTTTTCACAAGGTATTATATATGATGTGACACAAGATAAATCTAATGATAGTTTTCCAAAAGGAGTTTTGGAATATATCAAAAAGAATTTTTGTATATGATCTAAAAAGTTATTGTATATGTTATAATATAAGGTGAAATGGCACAAATTCTTTTAGGCCTTAGTATAAGTGGTAGATTGATGGGAATTTTCCCTAAAAACTTATTTATATATATGTGATATATATATATATATATATTTCATGAAATTTATGATTTTCATGCACATGGTATATTATTATGTAATATTTGATTATGAAAAAAGTAATGAAACTACCGAAATACCTTGGTACCCTGATACCTGAGTCAATACTGACATATCCTAAAGGGAGTTCTTGATCCCCATGGACTAGAGACTTTCACCTGAAATCATACAAAATCAATATAGAATGAGTTTTCCACAAAATAATAGAAGATAAAAGATTAAAAGTCAGTAGGCTCAACACTACAAAAGAGTATAACACCAAAAATAGATAGGTATAACAAAAACCAAAGTAGTAAATTATCAAATTACTAGGAAACTAACAAGATAAAAACTCAAAAATACAATGCAAAAAGTGGATGGAATCTCTACCAGTCACCATCAAGACTCCAGGTCCAAAGGATTAAGAACATTCGCCACCTTCAAGGGGAACTTTCCATTTTCTTGGACCTAGAAAAATATAATCTACAAATGCCCGAAGGTAAAGGTAGGGTGTGAGCTATAAAGCCCAGTTATGTCTCACCAAGTGTTCCATAATCAATACCATAACAATTTACCATTTATGCTATCACTTATAATAAAATAAGGCATGAAATTTCATTTTCATATTTTAAATGAAAACATGATTTCATAATCAATGGATGGAATATACATCAAAATAGATTTCAAATAGGCTTAAATGGACATTTTATATAAAAAAATTATATAAATAATTTTTAATGAATAAAATAGTTAAAAAAATCAATGGAATGTATAATAAAATCAAGTAAAGAAATAACCATGAAAAGGGCCCTATGATATATTAGTTTCTTTGGTAATAGGATCCTTTCACTTCTAATTTATAAGTACAAATCTAAATATACATGCACACTCAAATTATCACCCCATTCAGTGAGCCACTATGAGAAATAAAACTACACCCCATTAGGGGAGCCACTATAGGTAGTCAAGACAAACTTGGTTTAGTTAGTGTTGTTATCTTAAATCCAGATCTAGGGTATCAATATCCTAGCATTAATATCCTCATTACTTTCTAACTAAACAATATTACATGTGCTTAAATAATAAATAAATCAATCAAATTGGAAATTAGTAATTTCTAATCATTTCAAAATATAATTTCCTAATTTTAGTTTTCAACATGCATTTCTCATTTTAAAATAAAATAACTAGTTTTCATCATATCATGACATTTCAAATCATATTTCTATTTAAACAATTTCATCAAGATCAACATCAAATAATTTCATCAAAATTATTTCAAAATCAAGCCATCATTTTTCACAAGTTCACCCCACAATTTCAATTCCATTGAAATTGGGATTTTTCTCAATTTCTATACCAATTTCAAATCAAATATAAAATCATATCAAATACATGTTTTTAAATCAATTAAAAACTCTTTTAAATTTAATCAAAAAATTAAAGGTTTCAATCATAGGGAAAATAATTATGGAACCACCTACCTTTAAATCAAGGAATCAAAATGTACAACACCCATAATGGGGAATGCCAATGAAGAATGAAGGTGTGAAAGATCTAGCAACTCAACCTAGAGTAAATATCCAAAAAATAGAGTTTAGATCCATCAATTAAATGATGATCTATCAAAATATAAGGAGGATAGAAATAGATATTGGGAGAAACCAAATGAGAGGAGATCCACTTTCCTGGAGGATATTGAACGAGATCAATATCACTTCAATCCACCAAGAAAAGGATTTAGAGGAGTCAATTTTACCTCTTGAGATCCTCCAAGAGCCAATAAACCATGTTAGGGTTGAATGGGGGAGATTAAGCTTATTAAATAGAGGGTTTGGAAATTTTAATTAAAATTTTGGAGGAATTAGAAACCACATTCATAGTTTTATGGGGAGGGATTCACAGTTAGATAAACTGTGTGCCCTAACCATGCACCCATATTGGACTTCTAGATGGGATGAATGGTTTAGAAACATAGTTTGATTAACCATGGGACAACCATGAAAATCATCACTATATAAGGGTGCATGATTTTGTGGGGCTTTCCACACAATTAAACAAACCATGCTCTTCCCTTCTAGTGGCTTACAATAGGGCATGCGATTTTCTGGGCCAAACCCCATAGTTTCCCTAACTATGCGCCAACCATGTACAACACAAAGGGATTAAAAATTCTCTAAGTTATCCTATAACAATCCAAAAAAAAGAATCGACTTAAAGGAGATCAAAAAAAGGTTCAAGTAATTCCTAAAAACAAGTAATGCGATGTTACAACCTCCCCACCATAAGAAATTTCTATCCCCAGAAATCCTATCAAGAAGTTTCTATATAAAATAGATGAGGAACTTTATCTATCATAAATGCATAATTCTCCAAAGCATCATGAAAATTAGAACCATGCTTCCATAGTACACAAACCAATGGTATCGTACTACCATGAAGTACCTTTTTCTCAGAATCAATAATCCTAACTAGATGATCAATCATAGATAAATCTGAATCAACATCAAGATCCTCCCAGCTCAAGACATGCGAAGGGTCATAAAGATACTTCTAAAGATGCAATATATGGAACAAATTATGTATAGATGTTAAGTTTGGTGGAAGTGATAAATGATAATACACTTTCCCCACCTACTCAACAACCTCAAAAGGTCCCCCAAATTGAGGTGCAAGATTTCCTTTTTTCTCAATTCATTGATGACCCAAAATAGGTAAAAATATCAAAAACACATAGTAACTAACTAAAAACCCTAAATGTAACCTATAATGATCAACATAATATTTTTACCGACTTTGCACCATCAACATTATCTGAATAACCAACTGAATCTTTGCCACCATTTTTTGGACCAAGCTCAATCCAACCAATTTTTTACCAATATCTGACCAAAATAATGAATATTTACAAGGCTAACCATATAAGGCCTAAAAAGGATCCATATAAGTTTAAAAATGGCAACTGTTTTTATAATCAAACTCAACCAATCCCAAATGGACATCCTAAGCTCCACCAAAATCAAGAACACAAGCACATAAAATGTCCTCAAGAATATTTATATCTAGTTTTGTATAGCCATCTGTCTATAGAGGATATGCTGTGATCAAACATACCTAAGATCCTAGTGCCTCATATAGGCCTCTACAAAAGAAATAAGTAAAACGAGGATCCCTATTAGAGACTATAGCAGAAGGGACACAATGTAATCTGAAAATATCTTGCACAAAAATATGTCCTAAGTCCTCAACTTTGGTTGTATCATGAATGAGTAAGAAGTGATCTGATTTCATCAGCCAATAAATCAAAACTGACATCACATTATTTTTCTAAGGGGTGCATGGAAACCCAAGCACAACGTCCATAGAAATATCATACCACTTCTAAGTTGGAATTGAATGTGACTGAAGTAAACATGAAGGTATTTAGTTCTTGGCCTTGATCTGTTGGAAAGTATAATAATGAGAAACAAAATTAGAAATATCCCACATATCATATAACATCTTCTTGGTACCTGGGAGCACCAACCACTTGTAATTATATAAATCCTCTATTACAACCTTCCTTATAGATTAAGTCACAAAAAAAAAACAATTATAAAAACATAAGATTCCCTCAAAAGAGAATGTCCACTCACCGAGGGTCTCCCCACTATAAAGAGAGTCCATAATATCAAGGAATTCATAATAAAGATATTTATACAAAAGAATCATCTTGGTAAGAGTGGAGTTCAACTGAACACTTTCCAAGACAACCTTGGACTCTTCCTCATGGACTCCTAAATGAAACCATGCAAAAATATCTATCGAGTTCCACTCTTCTGATTATTCTTTCATGGCATGGGTCAGAAGTTTCCTACTCAAATAATTATCAATGAAATTACCCTTAATTGGGGTGTATGCAATTTCAAAATCAAAATACTATAGGTTCTCCTACCAATGAATCTACCCAAGGTTTAAATATTTTTAAGAGAAGATATAACTTAGGCTCTTATGGTCGGAAAACACTGTAAACCTTTCTCTGAAAAGGCAATGTATCTAACTCTTAAGAGCATGCATCACAACTGTGAGTTCAATATCATCGGTCAAATAATTATTTTCATGTGGACTAAGATATCTAGAACCATAAGCCACCACATGATCACCCTATATATGAACACAACCCAAACCTGAACCTGATACATCTCAAAATACCACATATCCCTACTCAGCCTCTGGAAGAGTCAACACTGGCACTGAAGTAAAAATATGTTTCAGCTCAAAAAAAGAACCCTCATTTTTTTCATCCCAAACAAAATTCACCCCCTTTCTAGTTAGAGTAGTCATCGAAGAATACAAATTCAAGAAATCATTTAAAAACTAGTGATAATACCTCACTAAACCCAAGAAACTAAAAATCTTAAAAACATTCCATAGTTTTTCCCATGTCATAATAGATTTCACCTTCTTAGGATCAACTGAAATACCATTTTAAAAGACCAAATTTCCCAAGAATTTTACTTCCTAAATCCATAAATCACATTTCAATATCTTGGTATAGATTTAGTGATTTCTTAACATTTCCATAACTACTCTCAGATAATGCACATGATCCTCCTCAAAATTAGAGTAAACCATAATTTCATCCACAAAGACCACCAAGAACATATCAAGATAATCATGGAATATTATATTCATCAAAACTATAAATACTGCAATAGTATTTTTTATAAAAAATGGCATGAAAAGATACTCATAATGGCCATACCTTCTCTAGAAATAGGTCTTATGAATGTCATATTCTTTAATTAGAAACTATTGATAACCAGATCAAATATCAATCTTCAAGAACCACTTATTCCATTTAAAATGGTAAAAAAATCACCAATTCATGGTAATGGATACCTTTTCTTCATCATAACTCTATTTGGTTTCTAATAATCAACACATAGGTGAAGTTCTCCATCAAATTTCTTAGAAAAGATAACAATCCTTGTCCAAAGTGACATAATCGTGCGTATAAATCCTTTCTCTAACAAATCATCCAACCAAGTCTTCAACTCTTTAATTTTAGATGGTTCTATGTGGTAAGAAGGAATAGACATTGGTTTAGTACTAGGAACTAAATCAATATAAAACTATACCTATCTTACTAGGTTAAAACCATAAAAATCAGAAAGAAACACATTGGGAAACCTGATGAATATTAGAGGGAGATAATCACTCAAGGATTCATACTCCAGATAAAAATAAAAAATATGATATTAATTCCCCCAAATATATATAATAAGTTCTGGATCTACTTGAACTTGGGTCCCATTATCCCTGAAAATCATGACACACCCCATTGGGCATAGTAAAGGAGCCCCATAGAAGATAACATTCAATTTGAGCCTTATTAAAAATGATCAAATCTTTACCAATAATGAAGTAAATAGGTTTCATGTCAAGAACCAAAAAATTCCTAGAAAGTTAAATCTCTGATAAAGAGAAGACACATACATGACAATATAGACTCTTCTCTCTCTTTATTTTGAGGGGCGTAGTAATATCCATCATATAAAATATAAGCTTTAGATGAAGATTTAGTTAGTTCACAATACATGTTGATATAAACAAGTGATATTCACACATATAAAATAAAACAGTCACTAAATATTAATCTATAGTGATGGTACCTCTCACAGTCGCTAGACCTATATTAGCTTCCTCTAGAGACTCTTCCATTGCATGAAGAAGCTTCATTCTGGATGCCTGTGGCTGGAACCCCTTTGACCACAAAGCATCTGATTTTACCACATAACTTTTAGGTGATAATGATACCATGTCATTGAATGGAGTGGAAAACATATGTCATAACTTCTGTAGGTGGCCTAAGTGACCACACAAACAATAGATCTTGGGTGCTTCAGAGTAATCCTTTTTGAATGCCCAATATTTCCACACTAGAATAAAGTTAAAGGGACTCTTACAGGTACTACGAGAGTTCTAGAGGATGTATGATATTCATAACCACCATGAGACTCATCAATCTTCCTCTTTCCTTTAAATTAACTCATAAAACTTTCATTAGGAGAAAAGGAAACTCCCATAAACCCTGAATTACTAGCCAGATCAATCTCAACCATCAAAAACCTATCAAGTACATCATCATATGAAGTGAGATTTAGTAAAAAAAACTATGAAAGTATATTAGGTCAGAGAACCATCTCAAACCACAGAGCCTTAATTTTCTCATTTGATGCAATCTTAGGTGAAAACCGCACAAGCTCGGAAAATCAGTTTTCATACTATGTCATAGCCCCGATGACTTATTGAAGGTTAAAAAACTACATAGTCTTAGATAGAACCATATATTTTAGATATAACTAATTAGTGAAAATAAATCTAAATTCCTTCCACTCTAACCCCTCATGATTTTTCATCATTACCATAAAATTCCACTATCTCCTACTAGGCCCCTTCTTTTTGAAGTTATCACACTTCACCTTAAAATCTCTAGGAATTTATAAGGAATCAAAAAGGAAATCTATATTTTTCAACCAATACTTATCCTCTAGAGGATCATTAGTTCCTTGGAATGTAGGTATATTATGGTGAATAAAATATTGATCATGATTATGAGATTCATTCCTTTGAGGTTCTTCAACTGGAGCCTGAATAATAAAGGGTGCATGTGCCTCTCCTAGAGCTTGGATAACATGAAAAAAATATCAACAAGATTATGATCCATGGGAGGATATTATCACTATGGTTCACAAAAAACTTCTTTATAGGGCCTATTCAAATGTATTCTCAGAGGAATTATGCTACAAAAAATCAATAGACAACACTGAAGACATCATAAGATTACTTAGACCAACAACTCAAATAAGAGCGACAAAAATATCTATCATATATGATAAAATTTAAATATTTTGATTTCAACATACCCAAATAAAAAATCATGAAAAATAATAGAATCAGATCATAACATTACTTAATACACCTTTCCCTAAACACCCATGGTGAATTAAGGCTCATTACGATGAGAGAAATTGGCATCATACAACCTCAAGAGGGAATGAGTTTTCCACAAAACAATGAAAGATAAAAGATTCCAAGTCAGTATGATCAACAATCTAAAAGAAAAAATTACTATAAAAAATAGGTATAAAAAAACCCAAATCATTACATCATCGTAGTACTCATCAACTAATAAGATAAAAACCCAAAAATATAATGAAATAAGTTGATGCCATCTCCACCGGTCACCATCAAGACTCTAGGTCTAAAGGATCAAGAACATACACCACATCAAAGTAGAACTTTACCTTTTATTTTACCTAGAAAAAGATAATCTAAAAATACCCAAAGGAAAAGGTGGGGTGTGAGATATAAATCCTAGTAGGGTCTCACCAAGTATTCCATAATCAATACCATAACAATTTACCATTTATGCTATCAGTTAAAATAAAACAAGGCATGGAATTTCATTTGTATATTTTAAACCAAAACATGATTTCATAATCAAAGGAAAGAGGATACATAAAAAAATCTATAAAACAATATTAAATAAACATTTTTTATAATTTTTTTATATAAATCATTTTTCATGAATAAAATAGTTTAACAAACCATTGTAATGAATAATTAAATTAAGTAAAGAAAATACCATGAAAAATGGACCTACAATATGTTACTTTATTTAGTAATAGGATCCTAACACTTCTCATTTATCGAAAAATATCTAAATATGTGTGCACACTCAAATCATCACCCCATTCAAGGATCCACTATGGGAAATCAAACTATACCCCATTAGGGGATCCACTATGGGCAGTCAATCCAAACTTGGTTTAGTTAGTGTTTTCATCATAAATTAAATACTAGGGGATCAAGATCATAGAATGATTGTACTCATTACCTAATAAATACACAGCCTTACATGTGCTTAATCAATCAATATGTAACATTCTGCATTTTGAATCGGATGAAAAAGCACAGAAAATTAACTTTTTCCATTAGATGAGTAGACTGTTTTTAAAACATAGAATTGAAATGTTTTCCAAGATTTAGAACCCACAAAATGTGTGTTTCTTAAGAAGTTAAATTAATTAAAATTAAAAATTAAAAATTAAAATGAATTAATTGAAATAAAAATAAAAATAAATTAAAAATAAAAACCTAATTAACACTCTCCCTCACCCCTCTTTGGCTAGACCTTCACGAAGTAGCACCCCCATGGGGTTTCCCCCTTCTACGTGCACCCATCCACCTACAACCTCCTCTCTGACTCTAATTCTTCATATTTTTCCATCGAATCTTGGTTCAAAACTCCATGGTAGGTCTCTCTCCCTCCTGATCATGCTTCATTTTGGCCGATTTTGGCCTCTTTGTCAACCCACAAGATTTGGCCAAACTCTAAGGCTTTGGGGGTGATCTGGTTTTCGATTTTCTTTTATTCTAGGTTGGTGTGGAAGGCTTCTCAGGTCTCGTTGGTGCGTGTTCCGGAAACCGCAGCTGAAGGCGAGGCAGTTCGGGTGATTTTGGTCTACCGATATCATTTCAGGGTAAGCTTTATAGATTTTTCTTTGTTTTTCACATCTTGAATTAGGGTATTTATGTGTTATTGACTTCATAGTATTTAATCGTTAGGGAATTGGTTGGTTTCATATAGTTTTGTCTCAATTTGTTTCGTTGTCGAAACCCGAGGTAAGAGTTTAATGTCGTTGGTTGGTTTCACACTATTTATGTAGCTTTCTATATGTGTTTTAAGATTCATAGTATCCTTGGTGTAGTGCTTTGGTCCCTATCTAGTGGTTTTGAGTTGCCAAGTCAAAGGAGACTTGCCTCCGTGTGCATAGGTATGTATTTATATATATATATATATAGGTTCCCTCGTTACACGTATATTCATGCATGATAGTGTTTATATGTATATATGGCTATGTTTTCCTATTTATATATATAAAAAGTGCATGCGTAGGTGAGTAGAGATGGGTATATACATATAAGTGTATATGTAAGGACCCCCTTGTGCATGCCAATGGCCATGCAGGTGTGTGCATAGGGGATAGGTGTCCTTTCATGTATGTGAAAGTGCATATGCATAGTTGGGGAGAAGAATCTTTTAGTTAGAAATCTTGAAGGGTTGGAGTGGACGAATTAGTTCCACTTGAGGTATGATCCCATTGCTTTGCCTTTTAATTTAAAGAATGCATCAATTAAATTTTTAATAAATTTCTTACTACACTTTTATTAGTTTTTACTTAATGCAGTAAAGTATAGATTAACTGCATTTTTAATGAGAATTTAGTGTGATTCCTGATAGATGTGTTAAATGTGATAAATGATTGCTTGATAAGAAATTTATGGTTTTATAATAAAACCCCACCAATAGAGGTGCACTATTTGTGAAAACTCATAATGATGATTTATGATTATTTTTAGTTTTATTGGCTTATTTCATTTGTTTAGTGATGAAAAAGTTTTAAAATAAATGTTAAATATCACTAAATGAGTTGTTTGATAAAGTAATGACATGTTTTATAATAAAAATCCTCCAATGGAGGTGAGCTATCTTCAAGATAAAAATGTAGTGGTAAACTTTTATGCTTGTCTCCCTTAATGTCTTATGTCTCTTTATGCTTGACATTATAATTGTTAAATGAAATGCTTGTATGTGATTCTTCTTGGTTATTTCTAAATGACGATTCTCCTTCGAAAAATGATAGAAGACCCAAGACACCTCCCATGTGTGTGTCTCAACCTTTAATTAGGATGTCTAGTATAGGGTGTCTACCCTCTCATCTTTACTTCATCGCTTATGTCATGTTTCATATTTGTGTATCTCGCTGAAACCTTCCGGCGATGCCTTGTCATCACTTATTAAATTATTTGGTTTGTTCAGCAGTGCCGTTGTGGCTTTTGATTATGGAAAAACCCATTCGGGGTGTTCAACTTGCCTCTTGTCCACCCCTTTGGATGTGCCCCCCCTAAATTCCCTATTGCCTTTTTCTTTAAGTTATACATGTGATGGGATAGTTTGAGTTGAATTCCTTTCTTGAACAGGTTAGTTAGCTTGTACAATTTAATGTCATTAATAACCTATCATTGAGTTATGTTGATGCCATATGCTTTTATTTACATTCTATTGCTCATGCAAGTGCCAAATTGTGAATCCCTATTCTTGTGGTTGGACCAGCATTCTAAACTTGTTCTCTTGAGAAATTAAAGTGATACTACTGTTATGTAATTATTATGTTCTTAAGTTGTGCTAAATGATTTATTCCATGTTGATAGATTTTATTGTTTTACTTGATAGTCTGAATGAATTGTGGTTCATAATGCCTATTTGATAGCATAATTTATGTATATTCTTTCCATGTGATTTTTATATTGGTGTTTTACTTGAAATGTAATTAGGTCACTATGGTTCGCTTGATATGAGCTGGGTGAGAACATGAGTTCTATATTAAGGACTCATGGATATACTCTCATGCTTGGGTGGTTATACCACAATGTGCTGGGTAAATGATGTATTAGGCTATGCCAGATGAGGGTTTCCCTGAGCTTACTAAATACCTATGAGTGATACCAGTTCCCAAAGGGATTATCAAGGAAAGAATCATTGGAAAAGTGGCTATGCCAAGCCTTGGGTGATACTCAACCCCTTGTGTGTGATACCAATATGAGAACATAGTAAATCCATGCCTCGAGAGATACTTGGTCTTTGGAAAGATTGCCTTGGACAGACTCGGTGGTATTGGGTAATTTGAAGGATGTACCATAGCGATACCTTTTGGGATGGGTACAGACTCTGACTCTACAACTTGAACATAATAATAAAGATTCTTTTTGGTTTACCTTGTGTATTTTGATACCTTTATGATGTCCTATGAAATTTTTTTATATACATATATGAGACCCGAAGTCAAAGAACAAGATTTAGGGTATGTTTCCTTTTTGTCTTCCTTATGTTTTCTAGCCTCTTTTATATATAAATATATATCCTACTTCTTCTAGGTACTTGTTCAAGTTTCTAGCTTAGGACAAAGTAGGTGATATGGGAAGGGTGTCCATTTAGGAACCCGGACCAAGTTTCTAGTTTCAATTGCTATCACACACCATTATTTTATATTGCACACTTTTTAATTTACAATTCATTGTCTGGATTGGGTTAGACATCGGTGGTGCTGACCTATTGAGATTTATATCTCACACCCTACTCAGGCCACCATTTCACTGGGGTACTCAAGTAGAATTTTTTTATTCATAGGACTACAAATGACGATTTATTTCTTATGATGCGCTATTTGTGTCTAGGAGTTAGGAGAAAAGGACTGAGTTGGAGCTTGGGATGCTCAAGGAGATTGACCGTGGGGATTTACTGTCTTTTCTTTATTATTGTAATGGTTTTTCAAGCATGATGTATTATTTACTTCTTTCAGTATTTATCATCACCATGACATGCATTCATTTGTTGTATAATTTTGTGTTAGCCACTTTTATTAAATTATTAAATATTGTCTTTTGATGCTTGTCAATTATTTATATTATCTTCTGCTTCTATCAAATATTTATTTGCTGCTTCCATTGTTGTCTTTTACATATAATATGTTATACTACTGTGAAACTCTTATAAGAGGGTATAGTCTCCCCACTATCACCTCCCAAGAACCTCACTGCTAGTCAATAGCCTTTGGCATACGGGAAGACGCACCTGAGGTCATGTGACCTCAATGGTCCAGCCACCGTCTTAGAGGTGAGATGGGATGGTATGTTACAAAGTGGTATCATAGGTTCTTTTACACTATATTAATATTTTGGGTTGGTAGATAGGAGACTAGGTGTAACATCTTGGTTCTGGAAGCCACCCAGAGGCGCCCCGTACCCGGTTGGTCACATGGCCTCAAGCACATTTCCCCGAACACCAGAGGCTGCCGACTAGCAGTGAGGGCCTTGGGTGTGATAGTGGAGAAACTATGCCCTCATTGGAAGAGTACACATGGAAGTAAAAAAATATACACAAGATCAGAAGAAGTAATAATATCCTAAAAAAATAAACAGAAAAAGACTAATAGAACAAACTAGAGCACATATATAAAGTGATGCATAATACATATGTCTAGGAAAGTAGCAAACAAGTCACAATGCTGGAATATAACAGTACTAAACCAAAGTGAAAAAGAAAGCAGATAAACTCCTTAGCATCACAATCCATATATTGGTCCCATGCTCTCCAGCTCCACAGCAAGTCAACTACCTGAATTAGAAGGTTGCTTGCCATTATCTATACCTGCAACAATATAATCTGTTTGGGACCAAAAGCATGGCCCAAATAAGGTGTGATACTAAATCCTTGTAGGAAACCACCATGAGATCTATGCCTAAAAGTCAGTGAATATATGACATGTAAAATATAGAAGGTAGTAAACAAGGAAGGTACACAACAGTAAACAATCCATAGTTTAAAAGCATTCAAATCACCTCACAACATGAAACAAATAATCAAAGAAGATAAACACAACAGGTAACCCTCTCAGAAGTACCCACAACCTATCCACTCTGGTCCTACCTAGAAACACAAGAAAACAACTAACACAAGGTAACCCTATGGAAAGTACTCACATCCTATCCCCTCTAGTCCTACCTAACAAGTACAAGCAACCCTCTAGGTAGTACACTAAGTCTAACCCCTCTGGTTCAGCTTAAGCATAAACTCTCTGAGGAAGCACTCACCGTCAATTCCTCCTATAGTCTCATAATGGTACTAAAGGTACTCTGGGGAAACACTCAATGTCTCATTCCCCCTGTGGATTGCATCGAGGAACTAAAGACACTCTGAGGAAGCACTCAACGTCAATTCCCCCTGTGGTCTCGCATTGTAAGAAAAACAGACACTCTGGAGAAGCCCTCAACTTCCATTCTCCCTATGGTCTATACATCAGGTTCTCACAGCCTTGTGTAAGTTAAGAAAGTGTAGTAATGCATAAAAGCCAAGGTAAAACTCATGAACTACTTGGTTAGAATTCTATATCACAACATCATAACAGGACAATAGTCACACCATACTACAACACTAGGCATGGGAAAGTAAACAACAACCTAACAGGAAAGCAAGACCCAAAGGTTGAAACAGGAAAAAAATGCATGGAAATACATCCAAAGCACAAAAAAACACCTTATTCACAATCAATTATCATCTACTCAGACATACTAGCATAGCAGAGAAACAATAGGGGCCAGACGGTAAACACGCAATACCCCATTCATGGGTATTGGGAAAATTTGCACATAAAACTCAAAGACTTTCAACAGAAATGCACAAACCACCTACCTCAGGGTTAGGAGATCGCTATAAGTGAACCTCAAATATTAAATCTCCTTATAACTCCATAGATATAAGAAAACATCTAAAACGTTTAACCCAGGATATCTCACGAGAAAGGAGAAATCAAGGGATGGTGATATAGGAGAAGAGAGAAATCACCGATGTGATTCCAACGCAATCAACAGTTTTCGAATTGGAGGAAAAACAGAGGATTGTCGAAGATTCATGGCCGTACAAACTCTCTTGGACGAATGAGACCTAGAAGATGTGTGTTCTGTCTGTGAGACACGACCCAGATGCGTTTAATAAAAAAAACAAAATACACGGTGTGTAATTTTGGAGTACACTGTGTGTACTTTCTGTTTCTGTACTCGGCATTAGGTGGCCTCCAATTCACTCCCACACGACCGTGTGTGTGGCTACTACACGACCAGTACATGACCTGCTACAACAAGGAAGTACACGGCATGTACTCATAAAGTACACGATGTGTACTTAGAAAATTTCCAGAATTTTCTATTTTTCTCAAAAATGACCAGAAAAGGAAAAACATACCTGAAAAGAAGATCTAGCTTCTTAAAAACTTCCCCCATTAAAGAAATTCATTCCCGAATTTCCCTAGAAAGATGAAGTAGAAGAAGAAACCCCAAACAGCTCCGGCCACTACGATCATACATCAGCCTCCCTCTCCCAAGTCTCATCCTATACTTGCCCATGCTGCCATAGCACCCATACCAGAGGAACAGACCTGCCACAGAGAACCTTCATAATTCAATCAACAATCTGGATAGGATGCTCCTCGAAAGATGTGTCCACTTCTAACTTAACTTCCTCTGGTTGGAAAACATGAGACGGGTCTGAAAAGTAACGTTGAAGCTGAGAAACGTGGAAGACGTCGTGCATAGCTCAGTACCTCTGAGGTAACTACAACCGGTAGGCAACCGGCCCAACTATCTCTAACACCTCAAATGGCCTGACGTACCTCAGTGAAATATTACCCTATCTCCTAATCCTCTTGTGTCCCAACCTCGGTGTGACACGTAGAGAAACCTGATCCCCGACCATGAACTCCAGAGGTCATCTCTGCTGATCATCATAAGACTTCTGTCGAGACTATGCAGTAGCCATCCTCTTTTGAATCAACTCTATATACTATGTGGTCTTTTGAACAAGACGAGGTCCCAACAAAGCTGCCTCTCCTACCTCCAGCCAACACAAGGGTGATCGGCATGGCCTACCGTACAAAGCCTTATAAGGTTCCATCTGGATAGTTGCTTGAAAACTATTGTTGTAGGAAAACTCTACAAGAGGTATATGCTTCTCCCAAGAACCTCCAAAATCCAGAATGCATGCTCAGAGTATGTCCACAAGCACTTGAATCGTACGCTCGGACTGGCCATCCGTCTGGGGGTGGTAAGATGTACTCAAAAATACCTATGTACCAAAAGCCTTCTGAAGCCTCTGCTAAAACCGAGAAGTAAAACGTGCATCCCTGTCTGAAACAATGGAGTGTGGAACTCCATAAAGACGTATAATCTATCAGATGTACAACCATCCCAGATCATCAACACTGAAGTTATCCTTGATTGGAAATAAGTGAGCAACCTTCATCAGTCTTTCAATGACAACCCAAAAAACGTCATTCCCTCGAGGCGACCTCAGCAAACCGGTCACGAAGTCCATCACGACATCATTCCACTTCAACTCGGGAATGGGTAACTGTTATAAAAGCCCTGCTGGTCGCTGATGATCCACCTTCACCAACTAACAAGTGGAACACCTCATGACGAAACCAGAAATGTTCCTCTTCATACCTGGCCACCAATACTGACAATGTAGATCACGGTACATCTTGGTGATGCTAGGATGAACTGCCCAAACTGAGGAATGAAAATCCCGCATCAGCTCCTCACGTATGTCTGCTGGCACCCATACGTGCCCCTGGAAACACAAGATCTCATCCTCACCTACGGTCTATCCAGAAAACAGGTCCTTTCTTGACACACTCTCCCTTAGAACTAGGCCTTCAGAATCTGATAGCTACCTCATTCGAACTCGATCAAGAAGAGTAGAGGAAACAACTACAGAAGAAAGAAACTTCTACCCCTGACTGTCATGCACCTATAAATGCATCTCAGAGAAAAGATCCATAAGATGCCACTCACTGCCGGCCTCCCGAACTGCCTGCATCCGAGTCCTCCTACTCAACGCATCAGCCACTGCGTTTCCCTTCCCAGGCGTATAGGTAAGCTCAAAATCAAAGGAATGAGGGTACTCAACCCACCTGCACTGTCTCAAATTCAGATCACGCTGAGTGAAAATATACTTGAGACTCTTGTGGTCGGTGAAAACCACAAAGTGATTTCCCAGAAGATAATGTCTCTAACAACGTAAGGCATGAACAACAGCTGCCAACTCCAGATTGTGCGTCAAGTAATTCCTCTCATGTGGCCTCAAATGCTGAGACCCGTACGCAATGACTCCATCTCCCTGCATAAGCACCGCTCCCAACCCGATACCTGAAGCATCACAATAAACAATATATCTCTTTCCGGTTCTGGAAATACTAGTATCGTTGCTGAAGTCAACCTCCCTTTCAGCTCCTAAAAGGATGACTCACAAGAATCTGACCATAATAACTTCACAACTTTCTTTGTTAAACTCGTCAACGGTGCTGCTAAGCATGAAAAGTCTTATATAAAACGTCTGTAGTATCCAGCCAGCCCTAGAAAGCTCCGCACCTCAAAGACGTTCTTCGGATTCTCCCATGAAACTAAAGCTCTCACTTTCTCTGGGTCTATTAATACTCCTGCCTCTGAGATAACATGACCCAAGAAGTGAATCTGATCCATCCAAAAGTGGCACTTTGAGAGATTAACATATAACTGATGCTCCCTCAGTGTACTCAAAATGATCTCAAGATGGGTAGCGTGGTCATGTAGAGTGTGGGAGTACACCAAGATATCATCCATGAAGACCACTATGAAGGAATACAAGTATGGATGGAACACTCGGTTCATCATTTCCATGAAAACTACAGGCGCGTTCATGAGACCGAACGACATAACCAAGTACTCGTATAGACCATACATGCTCTGGAAGGCTGTAAGAGGTATATATCATGGTCTAACATGCAACTGATGATATTCGGACCACAAGTCAATCTTCAAGAACACCTGATCTCCTCGAAGATGATCAAAGAGATCATCAATCCTAGGCAAGGGATATCGGTTCTTGATCTTCAACTGGTTCAACTTCTGATAGTCCACACAAATCATGAGGGTACCGTCTGCCTTCTTCACAAATAGGATAGGAGAACCCCAAGGAGAAGTACTGGGTCAGATGAAACCCTTTGCCTGCAACTCCTCCAACTGCTCCTTGAGCTCCTGCAACTCAGGTGTGGCCATACTATAAGGAGGAATGGACACCAGTGTCACTCCTGGCACAAGCTCAATCGAGAAGTCCACCTCACGCTCCAGAGGCAAACTTGAAAATTCCTCTAGAAAGACATATATGAAATGATCCACCACTGGAGAAAATTATAACTGTGAAGTCCCCTAGTCATATAGATATAGACTAGAAATATGGGTTGTAACTCCTCCCAACCCATGATGCTCTGGACCCACTCTGATTTCCTAGACATCCCATTCGCCCCTATGAAGAAAAGATCCACCCTCTGGTGATATGAAACTCACCCTGCGGTGATAACAGTCAATGACTTCCTGGAAGGGAACTAGCCAGTCTATTTTGAGAATGACATCATAGCCTATCATTTGTAGGACATAGAGATCCCATAAGAAGTGACACCCACCAACCTCTAGAGGGCACTCCTTGAACTGACGTACAATAGTCGTCCTAGTCCCCAACTAAGTTTCTAATGTAAAGATATTGGCAGAGGAAAAGATACAGATACTAAGGCTCTCCACAATAGAAAAAAATATAAAACTATGGGAAGCACCTGTATCGAAAAGAGCTGAAGATAAAACTGAGGCAACTAGGATCGTACCTCGAACTATAGAAGGTCCGGGATCCTGCTTCTGCTGGGTCTGCTCCACTGCAAAAGTTTGGCCTGTACCGCGACCCTGTGACCCTGCCTTACCACTCCGAACTGATCCGCCCTGATGTCGCTGAAAACCAGGTGACTGGATACCACGACCATGACCTCCACCTCAGCCTGAATGGCTGGAAGAACTCTAGTTCCCAGACTGGTGAGAAACTGGTGGTGCTACTCCTGAATGAGGAGTCATAGAAGAACCCCTGTCACCAGCTGCTGGAGAGAAGATCTGACAGAAGCGCTAAAGATGACCCATCTTGCCGTAAGATTGGAACTCCACTGGGTCTTTTGGGAAATGTGGCCTCATATGCCCACTCTTTAGGCAATGGTAACACACCACCTAGCTACCAGAAGAAGTGTCTCGCCTCCTCAGATAACCGCGTGAAGACTCCATACGACGCTTCCTACTATCAGTAGGAGGGATAATAACCCCAGATGTAGAGCCGCCCTGGCTCACAACTCTAGAATCCCTCAGATTTCACTCTGTGATCAGCGCCTAGTTGACTATAGAAGTGATAGAAGTCAACCGAAATATGTTCACCTGCAATTAGATGTCATGCCTCAGACCATCCTCAAACTTCCTTGCCATGAACAACTGGTCAAATCCTGGAATAGGCATGAAGCACAGAAGCTCTATAAAGTGGGAGGAATACTCCATAACAGAAAGAGTACCCTACTCCAGACTCATAAACTCCCAGGCTCGATCGGCCCTCAGGGTCTCCGGATAGAAGTAGTCAAAGAATATGCGCTGAAACTCATCCCATGCCATAACCTGCTGGCGTCCCTCCTATGAGATCACATCCCACCACCTCTTGGAGGAGTCCCAAAGCATATAGGCAGCGATATTGACCCTCCTATATGGAGGAATCTCCAGATTCTCAAAGATTGTCAGCATGGATTCTAGCCATGACTCTACAGCCTGAGGTCCTCCTTCCCCAGAGAAAGTGGGAGGATGCTACTACTGTAAGACCCATGTCAAATTAGCCATCGACAGAGTAGGAGGTGACACTCCCTGAAAGTTCTGCATCATCCTCAAGAAGCCCTCCCTGAACTGTGCATCAGCACCTACATCAGGTACAACGGCTGGTGCTAAGGCTGGAACAACTGGAGGATCTGCAGGTAGTCCCTGATCGACCATGTCTGGTGTCTAATAACCACTTGGAAACTGGCATACAACCGGAGGACGTCTCCATGGAATGACTCACCAAGGTCAAGTACACACCTTAGGTGAAGATATCAAGGACTAGAAACAAGGAGTGTAAGAAGGGAACAAGAGAAAGAAAACACTCAAGTTTTAAAAAACATGACTACACGACGTGTACATTTCTTACACGGCGTGTTTACTTAAGTCATTTACATGGGCGTGTACTCCTACCTAAACTGGTTGTGTAACACCCCAAACACACGGCGTGTTGTCTTAACACATGACGTGTACTTGAATCCTCTTCCCCTACCCGAGTCCTTCTACACGGTTAAGCTACACGACTCTCCTAAGGCAAGACTACATGGTGTGTACAATTCCTACACGGCGTGTAATAGACAAGCTTCACTTGGTCTGTGTTGTTAGTGACACAACCTAACACATAGCTCACACTACACGGCGTGTTCTAGATGGACACAACATGTATGTGAAAAGATAACACCAACCCATGTTGTTCGTGACACAGCCGGGTACCTGAGTCTGACTACACGACGTGTTCAAGGCAGACACGGCGTGTACGTGAAAGGATGACACCAACCCGTGTTGTTCGTGACACGACCGGGTTCCTAGGTCATACTACACGACGTTTTCAATGAGGACACGATGTGTATAGATTAAGGTTTATCCATCCGTGTTGTTAGTTAAATGGTCAGACACATGGTCGACACTACACGACGTGTTCAAATTGTACACGACGTGTTTCCACCAGACTTTCCCCATCCTGTGTCTCTGCCCACACGACCTATGACACGGTTAGAGACTACACGACATGTACATAAAGTACACGGTGTGTACTTAAGAAAAACAGTTTCTTTCCGAACAGAAGAACACACGACATGTACTTAACATTACACGGCGTGTATTCTAGGTTTTTACGGACAGTAAGCCTTAGAAACTACTCTAGAACCCAGAAAAACACTGAAAAAAACATTAAAAGTGCCAAATTCTGATTTGTAGAACCCATACTCCCCACGAATCAAAGTTTGGCATCTTGTACACATTATAACATGGAAAACAAGGCAATGATCCACCAAATTCTGATCCATGAGGGCCCATAACACCTCAAGAACCAAAGTTTGGTGTTCATTCAAGAAAATCTCTACACAAAACAATACCCTATTAATGGTAGGTATTTTTTTTATCAAGGAAACTATCACAACAACATGCATATTTTACACATCATCTATCAAAACAACATGCAATCACTAATGCATCCTAGATGGCATGGAAAAAATGAATGACATGTGATTTCTAGCAAGTGCCTATATGATGCATGAGATGGCATACTCTCATCTCATCAGGTTGTGATAGAAATAAAACCTCAATAATGTCAACAGTAATAACAAAAAACATGTGAGTCACCCATTGGTGAAAATCAGATCAACTGTAAACTTGAAAAACCAGAAGAAATTTCAATAAACGAGGTAGATTGGCTTTTCCCTGTACACAGGTTAGCTACTCCCAGGCACAAATTATTACCAAGTACCCATTCTATCCTATCCCTAGATAAAGGCTCCAAATATTAAGTCAAGAAGAAAATAATTCCTCTGATACCACTTTGTAATGTCCTGGTTCCGAAATCCACCTAGAGGCAACCCATACCCGGTTGGTCACATGGCCTCAAGCGCATTTCCCCAAACGCCAGAGGCTTCCGACTAGCAGCGAGGGCCTTGGGTGTGATAGTGGGGAAACTATGCCCTCATTGGCAGAGTACATAACGAGAGTAAAAAAATATACACAAGAGCGGAAGTAGTAATAATATCATACAAAAATAAACAGCGGAAGACTAATAGAACAAACTGGAGCACATATATAAAGTGATGCATAGTACATATGTCTAGGAAAGCAGCGAACAAGTCACAATGATGGAATACAACAGTACTAAACCAAAGTTCAAAAGAAATCAGATAAACTCCTCAACATCGCAAGCCATAGCTTGGTCCCATGCTCTCCAGCTCCACAGCAAGTCAAGTACCTTAAGTAGAAGGGCGCTTTCCCTTATCTATACCTGCAACAATATAATCTGTTTGGGGATAAAAGCATGGTCCAAACAGGGTGTGAGACTAAATCCCAGTAGGAAACCACCACAAGATCTGTTCCTAATTGTCAGTGAATATATGGCAGGTAAAATATAGAAGGCAGTAAATAAGGAAGGTACAGAGTAGTAACAATCCATAGTTTCAAAGCATTCAAATCACCTCACAACATGAAAAAGCTAATCAAAGCAGATAAACACAACAGGTAACCCTCTGGGAAGTACCCATAACCTATCCTTTCTGGTCCTACCTAGCAACACAAGAAAAAAAGTAACACAAGGTAAAACTCTGGGAAGTACTCACAACCTATCCCCTCTGGTCCTACCTAACAAGTACAAGCAACCCTCTGTGCAATACACTCAGTCTAACCCCTTTGGTTCAGCTTAAGCATAGACTCTATGAGGAAGAAATCAACGTCAATTACTCCTATAGTCTCGTAAAGATACTAAAATCACTCTAGGGAAGCACTCAACGTCTCATTCCCCCTATGGCCAGCGTTGAGGAACTATAGACACTCTGAGGAAGCACTCAATGTCAATTCCCCTTGTGGTCTCGCATCGTAAGTAAAACAGACACTCTGGAGAAGCCTTCAACGTCCATTCTCCCTATGGTCTATACACCAGGTTCTCATAGCCCTGTGTAATTCAAGCAAGTGTAGTATAGCATAACGTCCAAGGTAAAACTCATGAACTACTTGGATAGCATTCTATAACACAACAGCATAACAGGACAACAATCATACCATCCTACAACACTAGGCATGGGAAAGTAAACAACAGCCTTACAGGAAAGAAAGACCCAAAGGTAAAAATAGGGAAAACATGCATGGAAATACATCCAAAGCATAGAAAAACACCATATTCACAATCAATTATCATCTACTCATGAATACCATCATAGCAGAGAAACAATAGGGCCCAAACGGTAAACACGCAATACACCGTTCATGGGTATTGGGAAAATTTGCACATAAAACTCAAATACTTTCAACAGAAAGGAACAAAACACCTACCTCGGGGTTAGAAGATCGCTATAAGTGAACCTCACATCTTGAATCTCATTAGAATGCCGCATATCTAAGAAAAAATCTAAAATGTTCAACCCAAAATATCTCACAAGAAAGAAGAAATCAAGAGATGGTGCTCTAGGAGAATAGAGAAATCACCAATGCGATTCCAACGCAATTAATGGTGTTCAAATCAGTGGACGGATGGAGGCTCGGGGGCTCATCAAAGATTCGCGGCCATACAGACTCTCTCGGACGAATGAGACCTAGAAGATGTGTGTTCTGTCCATCAGACGTGACCCCAGTGCATTTAATGAAAAAAAAACAAAATAAATGGTGTGTACTTTTGGAGTAAATGGTGTGTACTTGATGTTTCTATACTCTGCATTAGGCGGCCTCCAAGTCACTCCCACATGGTCGTGTGTGTGGATTCTAGACCTCCAGCACACGACTTACTGCAACAAGGAAGTACACAGTGTGTACTCATAAAGTACACAGCGTGTACTCATAAAGTACACAACGTGTACTTAGAAAATTTCCATAATTTCCTCTTTTTCTCAAAAATGACCAGAAAAAGAAAAACATACCTGAAAATAAGATTTAGGTTCTTACACTAGGAATGTGTCGGTGCTTGGTTAATAGCTGTGCTTGGGACTGATCACCCCACATACGGGAAATGACTAAGTGGTTAGGGTTGGGAATTGATGTTCATGCTTTTTGATATTATAGTTGATATGATTTCACCTTGATTGAGTGGTGTAATTTCCACTTTTTATGGATTTATAGAGTTTATGGTATTTTACCCTTGTCCTGTTAAGGCAAGGGTGAAACATAACATTCATCATATTAGGCACATAAAAATTCACATGCCATGCATAGTGCCATGCCATGTAGTTGCATTGTAGTTTGCCTGTTGATCTGATTGAGTGCCTTAAATGTATTCCATGTTTTGTATTTATTTAGCATTCCTATTCATATACCATGTTTCAGTGATATATTTAGCATCCTAGCCTATTTTCATGCTACCTGTTTACTAGAATGTTTTCCTTGTATCATGATTCTATGCTTATTAGCATGTCTCTGTGATTAAAATGACATGATTCTATGTTATAGCTTGCTTTTTAGTGTTATCTTCTTGTAATGACATGCTTTTACCTTTGGGTAATTAAAAAAAATTAAGTACCTAGTGTTTTTTTAAATGGATACTTGATATTTCTTGTAAACATTGTAAATGTTTAAACAAAAGATAAATGTGAATAAATGTAAAAGGCTTGGGAAGGTAACCTATAGTGGTGCCCTCTTTTAAACCCTTGTGTAAGGATAGTTTAAGTTTCTCCTTGAGTTTCCCTAGGACGGAAGTGCGGTTTTTGTTGACTAGGGATTTTCATAAAAAGTTGGCTCAACATGGGATTTATGGTCGATGGGGAATTTTCCTCTTTCTAATGTTAAAGCATGAGGTGGGAAGTAACTTTGACTAGGAGTTTAATGAGATGAATACATGGTCATTTCTCTAGAAAAAAGGGCTTGGATAAGCACCATCTCAGTGTTTCAGTTGAAAAATGAGCGTTGGCTCATATCTTAATGGCATATGTTCCACTTTCTCAACCAATTCCTGAAAGTGCATTGGGTATTTAGAGATGCAACACGACCTTTTGTGTGAGACTTCATGACCCCTATAGATCAGATGAAGGTTACATTGTTCCCGAAGGCTTATTGGGGATGATAAGTTCTAAGGTGGGAAGGTTGTAACATTATATGTTTTGAACAAGATGAAAAAGTTCAAGAAATTAACCTTTTCTATTAGATAAGAAGATTGTTTTTAAAACAGAGATTTGAAAGGTTTTTCTAAGAGTCAGAACCCCCACAATGTGTGTTTTTTTAAGTAGTTATATTAATTAAAATTAAAATTTTAAAATGAAAAATAATTAATAGAAATTATAAGAAAAATAAATTAAAAATAAAAACCTAATTAACACTCTCCCTCACCCCTATTTGGCTTGACCCGCATAGCGCAACACCCCCCATGGGGTTTCCCCTTCAACACACACCCCTCCACCTACCACCTCCTCTACGACTCCAATTCCCACGGTTTTCCACCAGATCTTGGTACAAAACTCCATGTTAGGTCTCTCTCCCTCCTTACCATTCTTCTTTTTGGATGATTTTGGTCTCTTCGTCAACCTAAAAGATTCATCCAAACTCTTAGGCTTTGGGGGGTGATCTGATTTTCAATTTTCTTTTGTTCTAGGTTGGTGCAGAAGGCCTCTCAGGTCTTGTTGGTGCATGTGCTGACAACAGCCGCCAAAGGCGAGGCAGTTCAGGTGATTTCGGTCCATTAGTATCATTTTAGGGTAAGATTTATAGATTTTTATTTGTTTCACACCTTTTGAATAGGGTATTTATGTTTATTGACTCCCTAGTATTTAATCATTAGGGCGTTGGTTGGTTTTGTGTGGTTTCATCTCGATTTGGTTCGTCACCGACACCCGAGGTAAGGTTTTAATTCCATTGGTTGGTTTCTAACTAGTTATATAGCATTCTATATGTGTTTTAAGATTCGTAGTATCCTTGGTGTAGTGCTTTGGTCCCTATTATGTTTTTCGAGTTTCCAAGTCAATGGCTACTCGCCTGCATATGCATAGGTATGTATGTATTTATATATATATATATAGGTTCCCCCATTACACGTATATTCATGCATGACAATGTTTATACGTGTATGGGGCTAGGTGTGCCTATGTATATATATATATATATATAAAGTGAATTCATAGGTGAGTGGAGATTGGTATATGCATATAAGCGTATATATAAGGATCCCATTGCGCATGCCCATGGCCATGTAGGTGTGTGCATAGAGGTTAGGTGTCCTTTCGTGTATGTGAAAGTGAGTATGCCTAGTGGGGGAGCAGCAACCTTTAGTTAGAAAGTTTGAAGGGCCAGAGTGGATGGCTTAGTTCCACATGAGTTAGGTTCCCATTCCTTTGACTTTTAATTTAAAGAATGCATTAATTAATATTTTTAATAAATTTATTACTACAATTTTATTAGTTTTTAATTAATGTAGTAAAGTATAGATTAACTGCCTTTTTAATGATAATTTAGTGTGATTCCTAATAGATTTATTAAATGTGATAAATGATTTCTTGATAATAAATTCATGTTTTTATAATAAAACCCCTCCAACGGAGGCATGCTATCTTTGAAAACTCATAATAATGATTTATGATTCTTTTTAGTTTTCTTGGATTATTGCATTTGTTTAGTACGGAATGGGTTTTAAAATAAATGATAAATATCACTAAATGTGTTGTTTGATAAAGTAATGAAATGTTTTTTTAATAAAACTCCTCCAATAAAGGTGATATGTCTTCAAGATAAAAATTTAGTGGTAGAATTTTATGGTTGCCTGCCTTAATGTCTTATGTCTATTTATGCTCGACATTATAATTGTTAAATGACATGCTTGTACATGACTCTTCTTAGTTAAATCTAAATGACACTGATCCTTTGAAAAATGATTAAAGACCCAAGATACCTCCCAAGTGTGTCTCAACATTTAATTAGGATGTCCAGTATAGGGTGTCTACCCTCTCATCTTTACTTCGTCGCTTATGTCGTGTCTCATATTTGTGCATCTCATTGCAACCTTCCGATGATTCCTTTTCATCACTTATTAAATTGTCTAGTTTGTTCAGCAGTGCTGTTGTGGCCTTTACTTATGGAGAAACCTATTCGGGGTGTTCGCCTTGCCTCTTGGACACCCCTTTTTGGGTGTGCCCCACTTAAATTCCTTCTTTCCTTGTTCTTTAAGTTATACATGTGATGGGATAGTTTGAGTTAAATGCCCTACTTGAACTTGTTGGTTAGCTTGTACTAATTAATGTCATTAATAACATATCATTGAGGCATGTTGATACCATATGATTTTTTTTACATTCTATTGCTCATGCAAGTGACAAATTGTGATACCCTATTCTAGTGGTTAGAACTACATTCTAAACTTGTTCTCTTGAGAAATTAAAGTGCTAATATTGTTATATAATTTTTATGTGCTTATGTTATGCTAAATGCTTTATGCCACGTTGATGGATTGAATTGTTTTACTTGATAGATTGAATGAATTGTGGTTCACGATGCCTATTTGATAGTATAATTTATGTATATGCTTTCTATGTGATATTTATATTGGTGTTTGCCTTGAAATGTGCTTTGGTCACTATGGTTTGCTTGATACGGACTGGGTGAGAAAATGAGTTCCATATTAAGAACTCATGGATGGACTCCCGTACTCAATTGGTTATACCACGACGTACTGGGCAAACGATGTCTTAGGCTCTTCCAGATGAGGGTTTCCCTGATATTTCTAAATACCTATGAGTGATACTAGTTCCCAAAGGGATTATCAAGTACATACTCATTGGAAAAGTGGCTATGCCAAGCCTTGGGTGATACTCGACCACTTCTGTGTGATATCGGGATGAGATCATGGTAAATCCATGCCTCAAGCGATACTTGGTCTTTCAAAAGATTGCCTTGGATGGGCTCAGTGGTATTGGGTAATTTTAAGGATGTACCATAGAGATACTTTTTGGGATGGGCACATACTCCAACTCTACAACTTGAACATAATAATAATAAAGATGCTATTTGGTTTCCCTTGTGAATTGTGATACCTTTTTGATGTCTTATGACATTTTTTATATACATATATGAGACCCAAAGTCAAAGAATAGGCTTTGGGGTATATTTAATTTTTTTCTACCTTTTTTTTCTAGACTATTTTATATATAAATATACATACTGCTTCTTCTAGGCACTCATTCAGATTTCCGGATTAGGCTAAAGCAAGGGATATGGTAAGGGTGTACGTTTAGGAACCCATACCAAGTTCCTAGTTTCAATTGCTATCACACACTATTATTTTATATTGAAAACTTTTTTAATTTAAAATTCATTGTCTAGATTGTGTTAGACACCGGTGGTGCCAGCCTACTGAGATTTATATCTCACACCCTACTCGAGAAACCATTTCACTGGGGTACCCGAGTAGTCTTTTCTTGTTCACAGGACTGTAGATGATGATTTATTGCTTATGCAGTGATGTTTGTGTCTAGGATTTAGGAGAAAAGGACCGAGATGGAGCTTATGATGCTCAAGGAGATCAACCATGGGGCTTTGATATCTTTTATTTATTATTGTACCAGGTTTTCAAGAAATTTGTATTTTTTACTGCTTTTAGAATGTATCATCACTATGAAATACATTCATCTATTGTATAATTTGGCATTGGAAACTTTTATTAAATTGTTAAATATTGTCTTTCACTGATTATCAATTATTTATATTGTCTTCTAATGTTGTCAAATATTTATTTTCTACTTCCGCTATTTTCTTTTACTTATAATATATTATACTATTGTGCAACTCTGATAAGAGGGTATATTATCCCCACTATCACCTCCCAAAACCCTCACTGCTAGTCGGTAGCATCTAGCGTACGGGGAGAAACGCCTGAGGTCATGTGACCCACCAGTCCAACCACCATCTTATAGGTGAGCCGAGTTGGTATGCTACACAATCAATCAATCAAATTTGAAATCAATCATTACAAATTATTTCAAAATATAATTTTCCAATTTTAGTTTTCAACATTCCTTTCTCATTTCAAAACCAAATCATAGGGTTTCATCATTTCATTACATTTAAAATAATCTTTAAATTTAGTCCATTTCATAAAGATCAACATAAAATCATTTTATCATAATTATTTCAAAATCAAACCATCATTTTTCACAAATTCACCCCACAATTTCAATTCCATTGAAATTAGGGTTTTTCCTAATTTCCATACCCATTTAAAATCAAAGATCAAATCATCTCAAATCCATTTTTTAAATAAATTAAAACATCATTTCAATTTAATAAATAAATTCAAGGTTTTGATCATATAGAAAATAATTATGGAACTATATACCTTTAGATTAAGGAATCACAATGCACAACACCTTCAATGGTGAACAACAACAAAGAATGAAGGCCCAAAAGATCTAGTAAATCAATCTATAATCAAGATATAAGAAAATAGAGTTTAGATACATCAAGTAAATGATGATATATTAATATTTAAGGATGATAGAAAGAGTCATCAGGAGAAACCACATGAGTGGAGATCCACTTACCCATAGGAGATTGAATGAGATCAAAACCGCTTTGATTTTCTAAGAAAAGGGTTTGGAGGATTCAATTTCAACTCTTGAGAGCCTCTAAGAGATAAAAAATTATGTTTGGATGGAATGGTGGGATTAGGATTCTTAAATTGATGGTTCAAAAATTTTAATTAAATTTTTGGAAGAATTAAAAACCAAACACATGGTTTTCTAGGGAGGGCCACATGGTTAGATAAATCGTGCACCCTAACTGTGTACCCCTAATAGAATTATAGATGGAGTGCACTATTTGGTCACATAGTTTGATTAAACAAGAACCAACCAAAAAATCCATCACTATATAAGGTTTCATGGTTTGGAGGGGCTAGACTCACGGTTAAACAAACTGTGTTCCCCTTTTCTATTGGATTACAGTAGGGTGCACAGTTTGCTAGACCAAACCATACTGTTTTTCTTAACTGTGTGCCGACTATGTACAACCAAAAGGGATTACAAAATTCTCCAAATTATATCATAATTACCCCAAAACAATACAAAACTTAAAGGATATCAAAACAAGGGTCAAAGAATACTTGAAAACAAGTAACATGATGTTACAATAAAATTATAAATAGTTATCATATTATGTTTCACCCACATAATCCATCAATAAATAAAATCATTTAATATTTATATAAAACATTTATGAGTTAAATTAATTCATATATAATGGTTGAATCAACCATGGTATTTATTAATGTTTTTACCACATGAATAAATGATACATCCAAAGGAGTGTCCTTTGGGATTATAATTCATACAACTATATGATGACTATGTGTGTGGATTTAAGATCTTAATACTTGTCCCAAACTCCCTAAACCCAAAGTGATTTCATCTTACTCCTTTGGTTGTAAATCTAAAAGAATAATATAGAGATAAGAGAGGATTCTTCTCATACTTCAAGTGATTTATGTCAGTCCATGGATACCGATGGAGGTGGGATGCTTATGTTTTCCAGTCAGTGAAATTTATCAAATGCATATGAAGACAAAGATATTGCAGTAGCTCTTTGGTGTAAGGTACACCATTTAAAATGTTCATAATTTCCAATATTTACTATAGTTTTCATATTATCTTGCATGGAATATCCTCAGATAAGGTTTTTAATTACTTATTATTATTTGAATAATAATTTTTAGAATATAATAAAACCCTTCAAGTGACACACTCATATGTATAAAACCTTTTCTCTTGAGATCTTCAAGTTGGAATTTCAATTATTTTATATCAGTTGAGTCCATGGTAAGGAAATGATACTTTTCCTTGGAAAAAATTAATAAAAAATTCTACTCCCCTCTTAGGTATAAATTAGGATAAATCATAAAGAAAAACCTCTATAAACCTATACATAACCATAAGAAGTCAACACCAAGACTCCCTTTGATGAAATATAGAATCAAGCTTGAAAAATAGAATGAGAAAATCCATATATCTGGAAGAATATGTAATATTTTAACCAATAATGGATTCTACTCACCTTAGAAGATATGAGTCTTACCATTAGGAGAAAGAAACAGGACCTTCCAATGATAACCATTCATATGATATTTTGAGTCAATAATTCAATCCATACCAAATACGATGTAGAATACATACATATTAAGAACTAAGAAATCTCACATGACCTTAATTTCTATGACCACTACATGAAATGAGGGTCATTTAAAACCCTTATCTATCTTATTTCATAGAGGAGTAGTGATCTCCATCACATAAGGCATAAGATACAATTTCAAAATAAATTTATCAATCACTTTAAATGATTTAAAAGGATGAAAGGAACTATTTTAAAATAAAATCAAATTTATAGAAAAATAAACATTCATGGTATCACTAACAATCACATACCCAGATTATAATTTTGTAGTTTTATAATCTAATGCACATATATGCCTAGATTGGGGCCTAATTTGAGATATACTTCCATGATGATAATCACCCTTCATTTGAATTCATTCTTCCCATATTTGAGAATGGGTCCCTTATCTCTAAGATGCATTAGATTGAATATGAAATACCTTGGTAAAGGAAGAACTAACCTTGTTTCCCTAAAGAGTAAGACACTTAAGGAACCACTATGGGTGGCATAATCACCCACATTGATAGAAATATTTTATATTCTCTTTTCAATTCGACTTATAAGGACTGATCTTACCATAATAGAAGAATGTCAAAGGTTTATGACTTCATAAATCATTAGGAACACAGTTAGGGGGTTGATAAATACTCCCAATACTCCCCCATCAGGATTACTTCCACTTCCTTTATAACTAGTAGAATAATTTTAGATTTCACCAGATATAGTTGGATAATTTCCCATAATAATCATTTTTTCCTTATCTCCCTTTTCCATTACCACCTTATTGAAAATTTCAACATATGTGGGTTGGTATAATATAAATAAATTTGATCAAATATCAATTCATAAGACAAAATCAAACCAATGAGCTATGAGAGTGTTATTGGATACATGATCAGCAGTGAAATGGGCCAGTTTAGAAAAACGACTAGTATATTCCATCCCTAAGCGACCCCCTTACCGAAGAGTCACAAATTTCCTAGCCTTATCCATATTTAAGTTTTCATGATAGAACCATTTATTGATCATATCTTTGAATCCTTTCTTGGTAAAGTTTTCATGCAACTTGGATTATATAATTGAATCTGATAATTTATTTATCGGGTCCTCTAACATTTAAGTGTATCATTTTACTTTAAAAGTCTTTAGTGTTTGAATAAAATAAACTTTGTTTTCAATTTTCTCTAGTCAATCCTCAAGAACTTGAGACCCTTAATCACTTTAGAAGTTAGAAAGATTTTTATGGGAGGATTTATGATCATAATTCATTATTTGAGTTAGATATCACTCACCTTCCCTTCCTAAAGCCTAAATGGTATGAATGACTGACTTGACATAGTTTGAACCCATAAAAGGATTTCCTTGTGGAAATTTATTGAGCTAAAAACCCAAGTAATTTCAAGATAAAAAATTTTCACGAATTATTAATATTCATTAGTTATATTTTATAGTGATATATTCATTATAAAAATATTATGTCATTTTTTCAGTTAAAAGGAAAAAAGATTTATTTCTAACCAAATTGGATTTTCATGTATTATACGGTATTATTTACAATATTGATTTAAAAATTATAGAATTTTAATTTTAAAAAATGAGTTTAATTTTTAAATTCAAAATTTCAAAATTATCTTATGATAATTTTTTGATATTTTCAAAAATGATTGATTTTTCAATGAATAATGAAAAATACTGTTTTTATTAAAAATTATATTTTCTTTTTGATTATTTACAAAGTAAAATTATATGTTGGATTAGTTTTAAAATTTAATTACTTTATTTTTATTTTAAATAATCTAATTATTGTTTTCAAATTAATTTTATAATTTAATTTAATATAAAAATATTTTATACTTAAAAAGAACATTTTCTAGAAAAACCATTTTTCATCGTATTTTACCATTTTAATTTTAAATCAGACTATGACAGTATTTTGTTTTGAATCTTGAAAAATAGATTCCATATTTTTAATTATTGGTTCCAAATTTGGTAAATAACACACTTTTATTTTTGGACATTATGATTAGTAACCTTAGTAACTTTTGTTACCACGGTAAAAGATAAATCAAGAAATTAAATTTAAAAATAAAATGATACAGACTATAAAATAAACTTAACACTTAACTTAATTTTATTTGATGAGTTTATCTCATACAAAATCCATAAAAAGTATAATATATGGCCTTTTGTTTCTATTTGATCATGATTTTGAGCTTTATAATATTTAAGTGACTATAAAGAAAAAAATGACACACTCTTGCTTTTAATAACTATAATTTTTTTAATATAGGTATAAATAGAGGATATCTTCGGTTATAAATAATAATTTGAAATATAAATGATTTATTTTAATCATAGTAATTTATTTTTAATTTTTTTTGAAGATATAATTACCTTAACATCTTATACAACACTGATGCAATAATTATTCAATTAATAGAAAAATAAAATAAATGACATTAGAAATGTTATAAATAATATTATTTGAATAAATATTTATATTCCGTAATTTTTTATAAAAAAATTATATACTATATTGGTTTTCATTCATTTTATTATAATTAATTTTTTTTCTTGTAGTTTTAAAAATCAAATTAAATAAATAGTTCCAAAATTGACATTAATATTATTTTATAATAAATAATTATTTATTAAATGATTAAAAATTACTAAAAATACTATATTTTTACAAGTGAATTGTATATGGTTTATGAAATCTACCTTAGTTTATTTATGGACTTTTTTTATTTTATAGTAACTATATTAACCACTTAATAGTAAAAAAGTATCGATATCACTATAATTATCAAAAGGGTTAACGAAGGGTCAAAACAAAAATATAAGTGTAAAAATGTGATGAAAACCTGTAAAAATTTTATTTTATGAGATTATTTAAACTAATAATCATATTAAATTCTAATATTATCAATTTGGATCCATTTTTTACATCAAATTAATTTATATTAATTTATTATTTTAAGAAATTCTAAGAATTCACCTCCCCTCTCTTATAAAATGGAACCTCTTCTTCTCATTCATTTAAAATTAAAAAGCATTTTGGTTTGTAAAATACCTATAAAAATACCTTCATTACATCCATAATAACATTATATAATCCTTTTTATGGAATAATAACAACCTTATAGGCCTTAAGGTGTAAATCAAAGGAGGTTGTCCGAAAAAGAGGTACAGTTCTCAACCGAGCGTTTTTATTTTATTTTTTCTTCCACATCCATAAAATAATTTTTAACCATACTTATATAATAACATAAATATCTCCCATATAATAATATTTTATCATGTTAATGGAATAACCTATATCCATCTCTAACCTATATCAAATGGGAAAGGAATCCATCATTCGTGTGTACGATAACCTACTGCCTCGCAAACTGATGTAATTCATTTTCCATCATCACCTATCACAGATGGTTATAATTATGGATTTAATGTATATATATATATTATATTAATTAAATATTTATTATTATTAAAATAAAATATATTATTTACTTTCTTACCTTTTCATTCATTAAAAAATGATAACGTTGTTCGTGCATATATGTGTACTACCACCTCCACGAAGTGATGCGATTCATTTTTAATAAAAACATCACATGGATGATATATATAACTATATTTAAAAAAATAATATGGTATTTATGATATAATGATAATTCTATAAATATAAAATAATACTTACCTTCTTTATACAACGATCATTGAAAAAATGGAAACGTTACTCATGCGTACGTACGACCTACCGTCTCCATGATTGTAACATAGTTAATTTTTCATAACCGTATTTCATGATTGATTTTAAAAGTATAATTTATATATAAAAATTATAATTATTTCATGATTATTATTCTGGATATGATTGGATAATTATCTATTTGTCCATGGTCAACCCACCAAATTCATTTTAGATACATGATCCAAATATCGTTAAAATGTATGACATGAACTTAATTAATGAATTAACTAATTATAACATGTTAAAAGGAATAATAAAATTGAAAAAAGTTCTTAATAAAGTAAATAATTAATTTAAGTTTATTTTTTAGGAAGATAAAGAACGTACGTGATGAGTTGGACTCACAATAAGGGGTTTTCTTATAAAAAAAAATCATATTTTAAAGTTTCCCTTAAAAATATTTTTCTTTCATTTCCATATTTTTAAAAATTATTTTATAGATTTTTTAATATAGACATAAAATAATTATAAAGGAAATTTTATGACTCTTTTTACGTTCTTTAAAAGGTTTTCAAAATAAATCCTTTTACTTAATGTATTTACTTTCTTTAAAAAAGACAAAAGGAATGTTATATTTTAATGTATATGGAGAGAATAATTTTTTTTACTACCATAAAAATTATTTTATATTTGGATTAATTTACAAGATTTTATGTTTTATTCAAATAAAAACCCTATTTTACTTTGTTTTGAGTACATGGGTTTAAGGGAAATTAATATTTCAATATCTGAAATTGTTTTCCTTACAGGTGAAAAGATTAATTTTATGAGTGTAATGATGAAAATGAAATCTTACATGTTTTATGATTATGTTATGGTTCTTGAAGATTATTTATGATTATGGGTGGGTCTATTATATCCCTCCGATTTATTGGGTATGGAAGTTTACTATATGGTTATTCCATCTGTAAGAGTGATCATAAATTATATGTTACTTTTTAAGATTGAAAAGTATAACTTTGTGAAAAATTTATTATGATTTTTTCATGATTTTAAAGAAACCTTTATGAGATTTATTTTTCCTTTAATATTTCTTAGGAAATATTTTATAAAAATATTTTGGAAGAGAAGGTGATTTCTTGGGTAAAAAATGATTATTTTTAGCCCACATTTTATTTCGAGAAAGGAATTTTTTTATAAGTATTCATGGAATAATGATTTCTTTCTTTATTTTTATATCCCTTACTGAGATTTTTGTGATCATATCAAATTTTAAAATGTTTTTCATAGGATTAGTAGGAAAAAAGATAAGGTTAAGATGAAAATTGTGAATAAGTGTCATGAAAAGAAAACATGCTTCTTTTTAATTTTTTTTGTTTTATAAAAAATGAATATTACATAAAAGTGTCCACTTTTTAATATATAGGTTTTTATGTAAGAATTATTAACTAAATATATAAAAATATAAACCTAAAAGATCTTTGGGAATATTAGAAAGTGAATTCTAGTTTAAAGTCACTAGAATATGTATTATATTAGGCTGATTTCTTATAGTTGGTATCAGAGTAAGGTTTAGATAACATTAGGGGTTAGGATAATGTTAATATAATACCCTTAAAATACTTTACTTTATGGTTAAGTTGAAATGATATAGTATTTAAAGATTAACATGTTTCTTTGTCTAAACTATGTCTGTTTAGAATGGTTTTCCATAGAGAAAAAAGGAATTTGAAGTAGGAAGGCACTAAGGGGAAGATATCCTTCCAAATTAGAAACCTAGAATTATTTTCATTAGAAGAAAGTAGTTTGTTGCAGCAATGGATCAATTTAAATAGGCTATAAATGGTGGTGGTATCCATGTAATAGAGAATCCATATCTACCATAGAGGTACATGATGATAGTAGACAATTTTATAAGAGAAAATCCTTTAGTATTCAATAGATATTCTGATCCTGTGATAACTGAAGGATGGATTAAAGCTTTAGAGAAGATATTCAATGTCATGGGTTGTTTATATCATCAAAATAAAACTACTTCCATTTACCATTTTAAAGTGAAGATGATAAATAGTGGTAAGTGGTTAAGAATAATTTATAAAGTGAAGAGATTGATAGCTTAGAATGGGAGGAATTTAAGAATATTTTCCTTGATAAATATTTTTCTAAAAAATTCGAATTCATATGGAAAAAAATTATTAGTACTCAAATATAAGGAGGAAGATTCGGTGGTCACATCTAAAGAAAACTTCACCTGATTGATAGGGTATGCACTCAATTTTATCTGAGATCTTAATAATAAAATCCATCATTTTTACTCAAGATTGAATCCAAGATATCGAAGGGAATTTTCTTCCTATGAGTTTAAAAGTTATGAAAAACCCATTCGATGTTCTTGAAAGGTAAAAATGGAGTTTTTAGATGATCACAATTTTCATGAAAACATGAAGAAGAAAATATCTAGGTGGAAGGAAATGGGGAATTATTTATAAAATAAATATGGAGGTAAGAAATAAAGTTACCATATTATGAAAATTGTAGTAAAAATCACTATGGGAAATGTCTTACAAAATATAGGAAATTATTTTGATGTGGAAAGTTTGGGTATATAGATCATGAATAAAAAAAATAATAAAAAAAATAAGGAAATTATAATAGTAGTATTATTTAATTTCAATTATTTGGGACATTATGATAACGAATGTCCGAAGTTAGTCACTCAAGGTGGAAATCATCAATATCAGAAGAAAAAGGGTGTGGAAAAATATTTTTTTTACTACTATAGTTGATGTTGGGATATTAAATGAAGTGGTGATAGGTATATTACTATTTTATTTTAATTATTCCAATACCCTATTTTACTCTGGATTTTCAAATTCTTTCATTTATGAGAAATTTTCAAGTAAATTGAGAATATCACCACAAAAATCATGATATAAATTTTGGTTAAAATTCATGGTGGAAATATTAAATCAACCAAGATTTATAGGAATCTTTCCATTTTTATCAGTAGAATGGCCTATCCTATAAATATGGTTGAATTTAACATGGTATAGTTTAATATTATTTTGGGTATAGATTGGATTTAAATTTATCATGATAAAGTAGATTATAGAGCCAATAAAGTTTTATTCAATGATTTTATACCTTTTATAATATACCAAATAGGTAGAGAAATTGATTAGAAATTGTAGTGAAAGTTACTGAGAACTTGTTTTTAAAAAGAATGAATCTGTTTATATTAATGATGTTCAAGTAGTGAATAAATATATGGATGTTTTTATTGATAATTTATCGAGTGTTATTCCTGATTGAGAGGTTGAGTTTACTATTGAATTATTACTTGATGCTAATCCTATTTCAAAACTCCATTATCTAATGGATCGAGTAGAACTTTTAGAATTAAAAAATAAATTACAGGAGTTTCTAAATAAAAGTTTTATTCATCCTAGAACTTCACCATGGGGTGTTCTTGTTTTATTTGTTAAGAAGAAAGATGGATCCATGAGGCTTTTCATTGATTATAGAGCCTTGAATAACATCATTATTATGAAAGGGTACCATTTTACTTCTATTTATGATTTGTTTGATCAACTATTGGGAGTGTAGTACTTTTAGAAGATTGATCTCAGGTTGGGGTACCATCAGTTGAAGGTGAAGGAGGTAGATATTCTGAGGACTACATTTCAGATTAGATCTGGGAATTATGAGATTGTAGTTATTCCCTTTGAGTTTTTAATACACGTTTTTTATTTATGGATCTCATCAATAGAGTTTTCCACGAGTTATTAGATAATTTTATGGCTATGTTTATTAATGATTTATTGGTATATTCTAAAAAACATGAGGATAATGAAATAAACCTAAGTACTATTTTACAAACCTTAAAATAAAATAATCTATATGGAAAATTTTGTAAGTGTGAATTTTTATTGTAATTGATTTCTTTCCTTGGTCATATTTTTTATAAATATGACATAACTGTTGACCTTGTTAAAACTAATGTTGTTGAGTAGTGTAAAATACCTTCAAATGTCACAAATATTTGTAGTTTTCTTAGATTAATGGATTACTATTGGAGGTTTTTTTTGAAAATTTTTATCGTTTGTCTACCCAATTGACTAAGTTAACTCAAAAAGGAGTTAAATTAATCTAGATAAAATAATGCAATGATTTTTTTATAAACTAAAAATAATATTGGTGAATGATACTCTTTTGAATTTTCCCTCTTGAAATGGTGAATTTGTTATTTAAAATGAAGATTCTTTGAAGGGACTTGGTTTTTTTTATTCAAAAAGATCAATTAATTTCTTATGCTTCATGAAAACTGAAACCTCAGGAATTAAATTATCCTACAGATTATCTGGAATTAGCTACTATGGTTTTTTCCTTAAAACTTTTGAATAATCTTTTATATGGAGTAAAATGTGAAATATATATCGATCAAAAAAGTTTGAAGTATATATTTACTAAAAAATAATTGAAAATGAGGCATAAAAGATAGATGGAATTGATTAAGGATTATTATTTCAAGATATATTACCATCCTAGAAAAGGAAAAAAATATCTGATGCTTTGTGTTGAAAAAATAATGTTGTATTAACTATGTTATCTTTGGAACATGAACATTTGGTTAATGATATGATAAATTTTATCCTAGAAGTTGTGGATGTAAAAAATTAATCTATTTTTTTAGGTTTCACTATAATCATCTCTATTAGAAAGAATCAAGAAAGCTCAGAAAGAATATTATGAGTTACAAGAAAATGTATAATTGGTTAAGGAGGGTAAGTTTTTGAATTTAATGTTGAAAAATAAATTTTTATGAGATTTGGAAAGAGATTATGTGTGTTGTGTAACTCCTAATTGAAGAGATAATTGTAGAGTGAAGCTCATAGTTCCCCATTTCCCATTAAACATAGCAGAACTAATATGTATAGATACCTTATAGAGTATTACTGGTGGAATGGAATGAAAAGAGATATTACTAATTTTACCATTAAATTCTTGACTTGTCAACAAGTTAAATTTGAATGAAAATTTCCAAATGAGATGCTTCAACCTTTATAGGGCCAGTGTTGTTATTTATTTATTAACTAAATCTATGAATTTATTTCCCAATAGAGATACTACATATATAGATAAGATTTATCAATTATATCCCAAAGAGATAGTTAAGTTACATGGATTTTCTATCTCTATTTTATTTGACCACGATCCTTGCTTCACTTTTAATTTTTGTAAAGGAATTCAAAATTCATTGGGTACTTAAATTAAATTTTAATACAACTTTTCATCTTCAATTTGATGGACAGTCCGAGAAAAAAATTTATACCTTTGAAGACATACTTATTTCTTGTTAAATGGATTAATCAAGAAATTGAGATCTATATATTTCATTAGTTGAGTTTTATTATAATAACATTTTTCATTGCATTATACAAATGACACATTTTGAGGAATAATATTGAAAAAAATGTCAGATTCCATCATTTTGGGATGAAGTGGGAGAAAGGAAGTCGATAGGAACAAAATTTATTGAGAAAATGTTTAAGAAGGTGAAATTGATTCAGAAACATATGAGGATGTCACAGATAAGCCATAAAAGTTATATAGATAACCAAAAGAAAGATATTTCTTTTGAGGTAGGTTATTCTATTTTCTTAAAGTATCTCCATGGAAAAGTGTTATGCATTTTGGTAAAAAATAGAAGATAAAACTGTGGTTTATTTGATCGTATAAAATCCCATAGAAAGTTAGATTAACTATTTACCAAGTATCCTTACCTTTGATTTAATCCTAGGTAGACAATTTTTTTCATGTTTTCTTGTTAATAAAATATGTGCCAGATTCATCTCATGTTTTGAAACCTAAAGTAGTTTAGTTGAAAGATAACCTTTCTTATGAGAAATAATATGTTCATATTATTGACCATAGAGAGAAATTATTTTTGAATAAGGCAATTCAATAGGTTAAGGTTTTATGGAAAAAAATATGGTTAAATAAGCAATATGGGAATCTGAAAATGCTATGAAAGAAAGATATCCCCACTTGTTTAATAAGTGAATAAAATTGCGAGGATGTAATTTAAAAAAGGGGGAAGAATGGAACAACCCAGGAAATATTAAGATAAATAATTTCCATGTGTTATTAATATTTATTATTTATATTTTATAGAGTTATATTCATTGTAATAAAATCAGGTAATTGTTCAGTTAAAAGGGAAAATGCTTTATTTCTAACCAAATTAGATTTTCATACATCATATGGTTTTATTTAAAATATTTATTTCCAAATTATAGAATTTTAATTTGAAAAAACGAGCTTAATTTTTTAATTCATCATGTCAAAATTATCTTAGTTTTTTTTATAATTTTCTAAAAATATTTATTTTTCAATGAATAGTGAAAAATATTGATTTTTATTGAAAATTATATTTTATTCCCAATTATTTATAAAGTAAAATTTTATTATAGATAAGTTTTAAAATTTTATTAGTTAATTTCGATTTAAAATAATCTAATTATGGGTTTTAAATTAATTTTATACTTTAACTTAGTATAAAAACATTTTATACTTAAAAGGGAATTTTCCTAAAAAACCTTTTTTCATTACATTTTTTCGGTTTAATTTTAAATTAAATTATGAAACTTTTGTGTTTTTAATATTGAAAAATGTATTCCATATTTTTAATTAGTGGGCCCAATTTTTGTAAATAATACCCTTTTTATTTTTATACATTATGAATAGTATCCTTAATAAATTTTGTTACCATGATAAAGGGTAAATCAGGTAATTAAAGTTAAAAATAAAATGATAAGGACTATAAAATGACCTCAACACTTACCTTAATTTTATTTTATGATTTTATCTAGTTAATAATCATATAAAATTATAATATATGACATTTTTTCCATTTGGCCATGAATTTGAACTTTATAATATTTAATTGAATATAAATCTGAAAATGTTACACGCTTGCTTTTTTTAACTACAATATTTTTAACATAGGGATAAAAAGATGATATGTTCACTTATAAATATTCATTTTAAAGATAAATGATTTATTTTTATAATGTTAATTTATTTTTTATTTTTAGTTAAGAAATAATCACCTTAAAACCTTATGCAACACTCACACATTATTTATTCAATTAATAGAAAAATTAAATAAATTATAAGAAAAAAGTTAAAAATAATATTATTTGAATGAATAATTATGTTATAAATTTTTTATAGTTAAAAATAACCTATTGGAGAGGTTTTAACTCATTTTATTTTAATTTATTGGTTTTCTTTTAGTTTTAAAAGTCAAATTAAATGAATAGTTCTAAAATTGACATTAATGTTATTTTATAATAAATAATATTTTATTAAATGATTTAAAATTCCAGAAAATATTATATTCATCCAAGTTAATGGGACATGGTTGATGAAATAAAATAATGGTCCATTTATTAGTCGTTTTTACTTTTATTGTAACTACATTAACCCCTTAAGAGTAAAAAAACATTGATATCACTGTTATTATCAAAAGGGTTAACGAAGGATTAAAACAAAAATATAAGTGTAAATATGTGATCGAAACATGTCAAAATTTTATTATATTAGTGTATTTAGACTCATACTCATATTATTTTTTAATATATTCAATTTGGATCAATTTTTACAAAAACATTAATTTATATTAATTCAATATTTTATGAAATTCCAAGAATGCCCCTCCCCTATCTTATAAAAGGACACATATTATCATTTATTCACACTTAAAAAGCCTTTTGGTTCATCTAAAATCTGAAAATATACATTTATTACATTCCTATAAACATCCTATAATCTTTTTAGGGCATAATACCAACCTTATAGGTCTTAAAGTGTAAAACAAAGGAGGTTGTTTGAAGAAGAGGTACAGTTCTTAACTGAGCATTCTGGTTTTATTTATTCTTACACCTTCTTGAAATATTCCTTCACCATTATTAAACAATAAAATAAGTATATATCATATAAATATGATTTTATTATATTAATTTCATAACCTATATCTATCTCCAACCTCTATCAAATGGGAAATGAATCCATCGTTCGTGTGTACGGTGGACTACCATCTTGCGAACCTATGTAATTAATTTTCCATTAACACCTCTCAAGATAGGTTATAATGATTAATTTAATTTATATATATCATATTCATGGAATATTTATCATTATAAAAAGATAATATATCATTTATTTTTTTAGATTTCCATTCATTGAAAAATGATAATGTTGTTTGTGCGTACATGTATACTACCACCTCAACGAAGCGATGTGATTCATTTTTCATCACCACATATCATAGATTATATATATAAGTATATTTAAAAAAAATTATTTATGATATAATTATAATTCTACAAATATAAAATAAAACTTTTCTTCTCTCCAAAATTATTTTTTAAAAAATGGAAACGTTACTCATGTGTACGTACAACCTACTGTCTCCATGATTGTAACATAGTTCATTTTTCATAACCATATGTCATGATTAGTTTTGATGATATTAGGCTGATGTGTTTAAAAATAATCTTAAAATATGTTTAAGATAATGTTAATAGAATAAAATTAAAATATTTTAATTTATGGTTAATTTTAAATTATATAGAATTTGAATCTTACCATGTTGATTCATCTAAAATATGTCTATTATGAATGGTTTTTCATAGAGGAAATATGGAAGATAAAGTAGAAAGGAACTAAGGGGAAGATATCCTTCCAAATCAACAACCTGTAATGGTTGGAATTGGAACATAGTAGTTTTTGTAGTAATATATCAGTTTAAACAGGCTATAGATAGTAGTGATATCTCTACGAGATATCTTCCAGGTCTACCATATAGGAACATGATGATAGTGGAGAATTTTATGAGAAAAAAACCACAAACACTCAATAAATATTCTGATCATGTGATAACCTAATGATAGATTAAATATTTTGAGAATATATTTGATTTCATGGGTTTTTTAGACAATTAAAAGGAAACTCTTGATATTTACTATTTTAAAGGTGAAACTGATCAATGGTCGACAATGGTAAAGAATACCAGAGAAAGTGAAGATATTTATAGATTGTATTAGGATGAATTTAATAATATTTTCCTTGAGAAATATTTTACTAATTATATTCAAATTTTATGGAAAAACAATTCTTGGAACATAGAAAAAAGGAGGAAGATTCAGTGGCCACTTATAAAGAAAACTTCACTCGATTAGAAAGGTATGCACCGGATTTTATTCAAGATTTTGATAAAAAATAAATCAGTTTTACTTAGGATTGAACCAAATATATAGATGGAAAATATATTCCTTTGAATTTAAAATTTATGAAAAACTCATTCTATGTGATGAAAAGGTGAAAATAGAGGTTTTTTATGATCATATATATAATGAAAAAAAATTAATGAAAAGTTCTCAGTGGTAGGAAATGGGGAAGTATTCATCAAAGAAATTCATAGGTAAGAAAATAAAGTTCCCATATCATGAAAATTATGGTAAAAATATCCCTAGGGAATGTCTTACAAAATATAAGAATTGATTTTTATGTGGAAAGTTTGGGAATATGACTGATGAATTCAAGGAAAATACTCAGGAAAATAATGAAAAGTTCATGGTAAAATTATTTAATTACAATTAGTTAGGACATTTTTCTAAAGTATGTATTAAGTTAGTCACTCATGGTTGAAATAATAAAGTCTAAAAGTAAAAGGGTGTGAAAATATCTTTTTACACTACTACAATTAATGTTAGGGAATCAAATTAAGTGGTGACAGGTATGTTGTAGGTTTATTCAAAATTTTCCAATACCCTTTTTGAATCTATTTATTTTCATTCTTTCATTTCTAATAAATTTTGAAGTAAATTGGGAATATCACCTCATGAAATTATGATAGAAGTTTTGGTAAAAACTCCAGGTGTAAATATTAAAGAAACCAAGATTTACAGAAATATTTATATTATTATTAATTTAATGGTCTTTCCTAAAAATCTTGTTGAACTACCAATAATATATTTTTATATTATTTTGGGTATGAATTGAATTTCATTTTACCATACTAAAATATATTTTATCACCAAGAAAGTTTTATTAAATGAATTCATACCTTTTATAACCTTCCAATAAGTAGAGAAATTGATTATAAATGACAGTGAAAGTTACTTAGAACATGTTGTTTAAAAGAAAGAAACCATTCAGTTCAGTGATGTCCCATTAGTGAATGAACATATGGATGTTTTTCCAGATCATTTACTAGGTGTTATTCTTGATCAAGTGGTTGAGTTTACGATTGAATTAATACTTTATTCTAAGATTATTTCAAAACCCCCTTATCAAATGACTCATGTAGAACTTTTATAATTGAAAAAGAAAATAAAGGAGTTTCTAGATAAAAGTTTTATTTATCTTAGCACTTCACTATATGGTTCTTATATTTTTATTATTGAGAAGAAATATGGTTCAATGAGGATTTTCATTGATTATAGAGCCTCTAATAACATCAATATAAAGAATAAGTACCCTTTTCCTCCTATAGATCATTTGTTTGATCAACTCCTAGGAGTGAATTAATTTTTGAAAATTTATCTCAGGTCAGAGTACCATCAGTTGAACATGAAGGGGGCAGATATTTCGAAGACTGTATTTTGGAATAGATATGGGTATTATTATTTTTTAATTATGCCCTTTGGGTTGGATAATGTACCAGATATATCTATGGATCCAATGAATAGATTTTACTATGAGTTATTGGATAAGTTTGTGGTTATGTTTATTGATGATATATTGGTATATTCTAAAAATCATGAGGATTATGAATAACACCTAAGGACTATTTTTATAAACTTTAAAATAAAATAATCTATATGGAAAATTTATTATGTTTTAATTTTTGTTGCAATTTATTTCATTACTTGGTCATATATTTTTTCTAAATATGGAATACCATTAACCCTGCTAAAACTAAAGTTGTTGAGGAGTAGAAAAGACATAAAAACCTCATAGATATTTTTAGTTTTCTTGGATTAGTAGTTTACTATCATAGTTTTATTGAAAAATTTGTTTGGTTTCCTAGCCTATTGACTAAGTTAACTCAATAAGGATTTAAATTCATCGAGATAAAAGAATGTGATGATTTTTTTAAAGAACTAAAAAGAATATTAGAGAATGCTATAGTTTTGGATTTTCCCTTCATAAATGGTAAAATTTTCATCAACAATGATACTTATTTGAAGTTTATGGGTTGTGTCTAGATTTATAATGTTTAGGTAATTTCTTATACTACATGGAAAATTAAACCTCATGAGTTAAATTATCTTACACATGATATGGAATTAGCTATTTTGGTTTTTGATTTAAAAATTTGGAGGCATGATTTTTGTGGAGTAAAATTTTAAATATATACTGATCACAAAAGTTTGAAGTATATATTTACTAAGAAAGAATTGTAAATTATGTAGAGAAGATGGTTAGAATTGATTAAGTGTTATGGTTTCACAATCCATTTCCATCATGGAAAATAAAACAAAGTATCTGATGCTTTGTGTTGGAAAAATAATGCCACATTAAGGATGTTTTTTTTCAAATCATGAACCTTTGGTTAATGATTTGATGAATTTTGGCCTAGATGGAATGGATGCAGGAACTTATTCTATTTTGTTTTAGGTTTTAGTAAAATCATCTTCGTCATAAAGACTTAATAAAGCTCAGAAGGAAGATCATGATTTACTAGAAAAGGTATACTTGGTTAAGAAAGGTAATTTTCGTAAATTTAACATTGAAAAATAATGTGTTTTGAGATTTAGAAAGAGACTATGTATTCTATGTGAATCCCAGTTTAAGAAATAATTGTTGAGAAAATCTCATAGTTCCCCATTTTCCATTCATCTTAGAAGCAATGAGATGTATATAAAACTTCAAGAGTATTACTGGTGGGATGGAATAAAAAGATACATTATAGATTTTTCCATGAAATGTTTGACTTTTAATAAGTTAAAGAATAATTACAATTTCCAAATGGGATGTATCAACCTTTTACATTGCTAGTGTGGAAATTGTAAAATATATCTACTGATTTCATGGTGGGATTTCCAAATATATATCGAGGTAATAATTTGATTTGGGTTATTGTAGATCGATTAATTAAATCTCCACACTTCCTTCCCATTCATGATATTATGTATTTAGATCAACTTTATCAAATGTATCTCAAGGAGGTAATAAGGTTACATGGATTTCCTCTCTCATTTTATTTTACTGTGATCCTAGGTTCACTTATAATTTTTGAAAAAGAATTAAAAATTCATTGGTTACTAAATTAAATTTCAGTACAACTTTTCATCCTTAATCTCATGGATAGTCTGATAGAATAATTCAAACCTTATAAGACATGTTTTGTGATTATTTGATAGATCACCAGGGAAGTTAAGATCAATACCTTTCTTTAGTTGAGTTTTCTTATAATAAAAATTTTCATTCTAGTATACATATGACACCTTTTGAGGCATTATATAGAAATTTGTGTTAGACTTTAGAATTTTGGGATAAAGTTAATGAAAGGAAGTTAATGAGACCAAAATTGGTAGAGGAAATGGTTGAGAAGGTGAATATAATTTAATAATATATGAGGATGGCACATAATAGTTATAAAATCTATATATACTGTTAGAGGAAAGATCTTTCTTTTGAGGTAGGTGATCATTCTTTTCTTAAAGTATCTCCATGGAAAAGTGTTATGCATTTTGGTAAAAAGGGGAATTTAAGTATATGGTTTATTGGTACATATGAAATCCTAGAGAAATTTGGATCAGTTTCTTACCAATTTGTCTTTCCTTTGAGTTTATCTAGGGAACACAATGTTTTTCATATTTTGATGTTAAGAAAATATGTTCCAGATTCCTCTCATGTTTTGTGCCCTAAAAGTAGTTTAGTTAGAAGATAAACTTTCTTATGAGAAACAACATGTTTAGATTATTGATTATAGATATAAAGTATTGTGTAACAAGTTAATTCATCTCATTAAGGTTTTTAGGAAAAACCATATTTTTGAAGAAGCAACATGGGAATCTGAAAATTGAATGAGGGACAGATATCACCATTTATTTAATAAGTGAATAAAATTGTGAGGATGAAATTTACAATAGGGGGAAGATTGTAAAAAAAAATCAATCTAAAGATAAATTATTTTCATGACTTATTAACATTAATTATTTAGATTTTATATATTTATATTCATTATAAGAATATTAGGTAATTTTTCAGTCAAAAGGAAAACAAAATAATTTTTAACCAAATTGGATTTTCATGTATAATATGGTTTTATTTAAAATATTGATTTAAAAATTATAGACTTTTAATTTGAAAAACGACCTTTATTTTTGAATTCAGCATACCAAAATTATTTTAGGATGAATTTTTGATATTTTTTTGAAAATATTGGGTTTTCAATGAATAATGAAAATACTAATTTTTATTGAAGACTTTATTTTATTTTTGATTATTTACTAATTAAAATTCTATTTTGGATTAGTATTAAACTTTAATTAGTTAATTTTTATTTAAACTAATCAAATTATATTTTTAAATGAATTTATACATGAATTTATTATAAAAACATTTTATACTTAAAAAGGGCATTTTCCTGAAAAATCATTTTTCATCACGTTATTTCAGTTTAATTTTAAATTAAACCATGAAAATTTTAGTTTTTTAATCTTTAAAAATGGATTCCATATTTTTAATTAGTGGTTCCAAATTTGTTAAATAATATCCTTTTATTTTTGGACATTAGAAATAGTAACCTTAGTAAATTTTATTACCACGGTAAAAGGTATATCGGGTAATTAAAGTTAAAAATAAAATGACTAGGACTATAAAATAACCCCAACACTTGAATTGATTTTATTGGATGATATTATCTCGTCCATAATAATCCAAAATTCAAATATATGGTTTTTTTACCATTTAGACATTATTTTGACCTTTTTAATATTTAAGTGAATATAATGCTAAAAATACCACTCTTGCTTTGATAACTATAATTTTTTTAACATTAGGATAAACAAAGGATATGTTTAGTTATAAATAGAAATTTAAAATATAAATGATTTATTTTTATTATGGTAGTTTATTTATAATTTTTAGTGAAGAAATAATTACCTTAACATCTTATGAAAACCGGCTTAGTAATTATTCAATTAATAGAAAAATAAATTAAATGATATTAAAAATGCTACAAATAACATGATTTGAAATAATTTTTGAATTACATGATTTTTTAGATAAAAATGACACACTAGATATGTTTTAAGTTTTTTTATTCTAATTCATTTGTTGTATTTTAGTTTTAAAAGTCAAATTAAATGAAGAGTTCCAAAATTGACATTAATGTTATTTTATAATAAATAATATTTTATTAAATGATTTAAATTTATAAAAATATTATATTCTTCTAATTAAATGGAATATGGTTTATGAAATCAACCATGGTCTATTTATGGGCCATTTTTCCTTTTATTGTAACTCTATTAACCCCTTAAGATTAAAAAACATTGATATCACCGTAATTGTAAAAAGGTTTAACGAAGGGTTAAAACAAAAAGATAAGTGTAAAAATGTGATCCAAACTTGTCCAAATTTTAATATATGAAATTATTTAGACTCTTACTAATATTATATTCTTATATTATCAATTTGGATCTATTTGGACAACAAAATTAATTTATTTTAATTTAATATTTTTAGAAATTCCAAGAATTCCCCTATCACGACCCGTCCCCCGGGGCCCGCGCTGTGACTACCCCAAGCCCACCTTCCATAGGCCAAGGGTGGGAGACTAGCACCAAAAGGTGTATCCCCTAAAACCGGGAAGGCATTGCCTTTATATCCAGTAAACACATGCAACCAAGCACACAACAAGATACAAACACAAATAAACTGTATAGCAAAAAGAGTGCTGAAAGTAAGAGGGGCCGAAATATAAGCCCAATAGTAAAGGTATAAGTACAACTGAAATACAATACAAATGAAGAAAGACAAAGACAACTACTGGGTCATCCTCTGAGGTTCCTACTTGAAGGGTAGGTGCAGATCGCCTCCTCACCACTCTGCATCTGCCCATCTCCTATGTGTACCGACATGCTGTATAGTCCACCCCCGTGCACCGTATAGTCCTGGTACCCTCATCCTCAGCCCGCGTTGTTTGTCATCTGCACCAAATACGACAAGGTGCGGGCATATCCCGTGTAGGGGTGAGTATAACGATACTCAGTAGGGACCCCGAGACCCTCAAGGTCTCACAAAATCCACAAAGGATAAACCACATAGCATGAAATGAAATGACAACCCTACTTAGGTATATGCCCATACATATACCTAAGTTATCAAGTATACCCATCTCAATCATGAGGAAACATAGGGTCCAACCCAAAGCCCAAAGCTCAACTATTCCACAAAGGAAAAAATACCACAAAGTTAAGTACCACATAGGTATGCCACACAAAAGAATACCACCAAGGTATTACCATGAAGGAATGTACCACATAGGTACGAAATCATCTCACAACAGGTATATCTTAGGTACAATAGTAAAGATTATTAGATGTAACTACTGAATCATCTTACTCTGTTAAGAGGCAGACCCACGAAGGATCCTAAATCATCATCAGACCCACAGAGGATCATAGTACATCATCAGACCCATATAGGATCCTAGTACCTCATCAGACCCACACAGGATCCTAGTACATTGTCAGACCCACACATGATCTTAGTACATTGTCAGTACATCGTCATACCTACACAGAATCCTAGTACATCATTAGTACGTCATTAGACCCACACAAGATCCTAGTACATCGTTAGTATGTCGTCAGACCCACAAAGGATCCTAGTACATCTCCAGAACATCATCAGACCCATACAGTATCCTAGTACATCATCAGTACGTCGTCAGACCCACATAGGATCCTAGTACATCATCACAGCCAGCTACATGATTCCCACACTAAGCTTGATGGTCTCCAAGAGGGTACGCTCCTCATGCCACTGGTCGATACTCCAACTAACATGAAGTTCCACGGAGAAGTATCCTAAAGAACCTCCACATAATAGAGGTCTCAACGTAATAGACGGTGGATCAAACAGACACCCGGTCTGTAAGTTATTAGCCTTTTAGTCCTGAGGGCCCGGTTGGATTCATGCTCGATCCAACCTGACCATTCCCTAGCTTTATCCAAATCTCAAGTGGGGTATACCAAAAGGACCATCTCACTCCAAGGTTTCTAGTGCCACATATGGTTCATCAAACATACACTCAGTTCCAAATTAATGGCCAAAAGAGCAGAAATGGGTCGAAGTTGGTCTGGGTCTGGTCCGACCCGACCCGGTTCGGGTCGAACTGGCCCACTAGGTCCGGCCCAGCCCGCCCTAGGTGGCCCAGCCCGGTGGCGGGGCGGCTGCGGTGCAGTGCGGGGGCCGCGGGGCAGCGCAAGAGCCACGGGGCGGCGCATGGCTGCAGGGCGCGGGGGCCGCGGGGCAGTGCGGGAGCCACGGGGCGACGTGGGGCGGCGCGGGGCGGCTCGGGGGCCGCGGGGTGGCTCGGGGGCCGTGGGGCATTACGGGGGCTATGGTGTCGAGGGGCTGCCGCAATGTGGCGGTCCGCCGCTGCTGGCCGGATGGCCAGCCGTCCTCTTCGCGCTGTGTGGTCACGTGCCATGCCTTCGCCGGTGGCCGGCTTGGCTGACCGTCCTTCTTTTGCCGCTGCGGCACAAGCTGCGGTTCTCTTCCGTCGGGCGGCACAGTTGTGCCCTCGACTTCAATGAAAAGAACACAACACATAATCACAAGAATTGTGGAGAGGTCGGGCCATGTTCGTTTGGCCCACAATTTCCGCGTTAGAATGGTAGCAAGCGACTAAGATTCCTTCTTAATTTACGAAGAGTCGTCAAGAATGAGGAAGGGAAAAAATAAAAAACAACAATCCCTACCTTGAAGGTTCGTTGATGTTGGCACGATAAAGAATTTGAAGATGTCGACGTCCTTCGCGCCCGCCACACGCCTCCGATCCCGGGCTCGTTCGTCGGTTCGTCAGATAATCGTTCTTCGATGGAGGTTGTTCTTAGTTGGAGAGAAGTTCTCCAAGCTCTCCCCTTATCCTTCTCTAACCAAATCCTCCTAAAGGAAAGAGGTGCCAATATAATTTAAATTGGATAGATTAATTATGTTGGCACATGGAATAATTAATTTCCTTAATTAATTGAATCAATTAAATGAAAAGTGTTTTCATAATTAAAGTTAGAGGGAGTCCATGGGTTAACTCTTTATTAATGAGGGAGTTCAAGGGGTTTCTCCCATTAAGAGGGTTCAGGTAGTCCCCACCACTAGAAATTCAAAATGGGGGTTTTAGGCTCGGTGGTCCCCACCTCCATAACATACATGTGGGAGGTTTTAGTTCAGGTGGTCCCCACATTTATAACATCCACATAGGAGGTTTCAATAAATAAAAATGTTAAACATTTTTATTTTATTTTATTCTTTAATGAAAAACACAAAAACTAACTTTCACCCTCGACCAACTACCATCGAGGTGAAATTCTCCTTAAGTGAATACCGGCGCTGCGAGTTCAACGATTTCCTTGGATTTCAATTCTGAGCATCGATTCAAAAGTTACAAAAACCTACTTGCATGTTTACTGAACGTACCTAAAAAAAGTTCAAAAATTCATTCTGGGCACACCGGGCCTCAGAATCATGCACCGTCAATTTTCGCGGACTCGTAAAATTCCCATATAATTGAAAAAAATTACATGGAAATTATGGGTCTTTACATCCCCTCTCCTCTCTTATAAAAGGGAACCTCTTATTCTGATTTTTTCATACTTAAAAGGCATTTTGATTTGGAAAATCCATATGAAAATAACTTTCTTACATCCCTACTCACATATCCTTTATTAGGGAAGAATTCCAACCTTAGAGGTTTTAAGGTGTATAACAAATGAGGTTGTCTGAAGAAGATGTATAATTCTTAATAGTTATTTTTTGTTTTATTTATTATTGTAACTCCTTAAAATATTAATTAACCATAATTATATAATTAAATAAGTATATAACATATACTGAGATGTTATTATGTCAATTTCATAAAATATATCCATCTCTAAAATTCATCAAATGAGAAAGGAATCCATTGTTCGTGTGTGTGGAAGACTACCGCCTCACGAACCGTTGTAATTAGTTTTGAATCACCACCTCTAAAGAATGTTTATAATGATGTATTTAATGTATATATATGATATTAATGAAATATTTAACATTATGAAAAGATAATATATAATTTATTTTCCTACCTTTATATTTCTTGAAAAATGATAATGTTGTTCGTACATACATGTGGAGTACCACCTCCACGAAGAGTTGAAATTCATTTTTCATCACCAAATAAATGGATGGTATATATAATTATATTTAAAGAAATAATATGGTATTTATTATATAATTATAATTATATAAAGATAAAATAATACTTACCTTCTTTCCATAATGATCTTTGAAAAATGGAAAATTTACTTAAGCATACGTACGACTTACTGTATCCGTGACTGTAACATAGTTCATTTTTCATTAACATAATTCATAATTTGTTTTAAAAGTACAATTTATGTATAAAAAATATTAATTATTTTATGATTATAATTCTATACATGATTCAATAATGATCTCTTTGACCACAGTCAGCCTACCAAAGTTATTTTAGACACATGAGCTGAATATCGTCAAAACATCCGACATGAACTTAATTGATTAATTAATTGATTATAACATGTTAAAAGGAATATTAATTGTTGAAAAATTTTACTATTAAATTAAATAATTAACATAATTTTATTATTCGTGAAGATAAATAATTTATGTGATTATTCAAACTCAAGGGAAGTGACTTTATTTTAAAAAATCCTCTTTTAAACTTTCCCTTAAAACTCATTTTATTCCATGTCTATATTTTAAAATTAATTTCATGGATGTTTTAGTCTAGAAAATAAAATAATTTTAAAGTAAATTTTATGTATATTTTTTAATTTCTTTTAATTTTTTTCAAAATTAATGTTTTTATGATTTTTTGACTATTTTTAAAAAATAAAAAAGGGATGTTCAATTTTAATGTATACGACGACAATGATTTTTACCACCACCATAACCATTATTTGTTATTTGGATTTATTTACAAGATTTTATGTTTTATTAAAATAAAATACCTATTTTCATTTGTTTTGAGTATTTTCAAAAATGGTTTTGAATGGAATGGATATTTCAATATCCTTTATTGTTTTCTTTATGCGTGCAAAGAATATTTTTATGAGTGTAATGATGAAAATGAAAGATTTAATGTTTTATAATTATGTTATGGTTCTGGGTAATTGTTTATGATGATGGTTAGTTTTTTATAAACCAAGGATGTTTGGTTATATTATTATCTAAGTATGGGTGGTTTTTTTATAAACCAAGGATGGACGGGTCTTTTATAGCCCTCCAATGCATTGGGTATAGAACTTGAATTTATGGTAATTCCATTTGTAAGATTAATTGTATGACTGATATAGAAATGATGCCCAGAGCAACCTACATGTTTATATATTATTTATATGGGGTTTTATTGTAATATTATGATTTATCAAGGTAAGATAATGACATTATGTTTAAAGGAAGGTATATGCTACTTTTAAGGGTAAAAAGTATAACTTTGTGAAAAAATTATTATAAAATTTTCACGATTTAAAATAAACCTTTATAAGTTTTATTTTTTTCTTTATGATTTTTATGAAATGTTTTATGAAAATATTTTGGTAGAGAAGGTGATTTCTTGGGTAAGGAAATTTTTACTTTGATCCCAAAGTTTATTTTGAAAAAGAAAAATGTTTATAAGTATCCATTGACTAATAATTTATTTATTTATTTTTATATACCTTAATGAGGTTTTTTTACTCATCGTACAATTAAAAATTATTTTCATAGGATGAATAGAGACAAGGATGACTTCAATATGAAAATTGGGAAGATGTGTCCTTAAAAGAAAACATTTTTCTTTTTAAAATTGTTGTTTTATAGAAAAATGGACATTGAATAGAAGTGTACACTTTGTAATATATATGTTTTTTATGTAAGAGTTATGACATAATTTTTTAAAACTATAAACCTAAAATATCTTTGGGAATATAAGAATGTGAATTCTAGTTTAAATTTACTAGAATATGTAATATATAAGTCTGGGTCCTTATAATTGAAATCTCCCTCTCTATGGTTCACTGATGTCCTTATAAGAGTGATTTTATGTAACATAAACTGAAAAAAGAAATCAAACATGACTCAATATTAAAATTTAGATAAAATCAAATATCACCCAACCAAACAACATCAACACATTATAAAAATTTTCATTAATTTATCTCAAAAATTATATAGAAAACAATAGAAGCAGTTTGAAATCACAACGAACCAAAATATATTAAAATGGAAGGGTTTTCATAGATTCATGGTCTAGTATGACTAATCTCAATACCATAATACCACCCTAAAACCCCCAATATAGTCATCAGTGTATACTACATGGTCCCCTTGCATGCTCTGTAACTTATTTATAGTGACTTTGAAACCTTAGTTTTCCCATACATTTTTTACCAAAAACTTAAAATTTCTCAAAAGACCATAGAGACTCCATATAAATAATAATAACATCATATTTTATCAAAGAACCTAAAAAATAAATGAAAAACAAATCCTTAATCCAAGATACACATCCTAACCTCCCATGAAAACTCAATGTTCAACATTATAAAGAGTTTGATAGACAATCTCTCACATCAACCCTTTGACTTCCAGTGATACTATATCTAATATACCTATACCCCCCAAAAAATAGGTCTTTGATACCATTTTTTAATGAACTAAACCTAGTTAACCTAACACATCACTCAACCCAAAGTACCATAGGTCCCAAAGTACATTCCCAATCTCTATAGGATAAAAATAAGAATAGGGGGTATTAAACAAACACTTTGGGAATGATTTTCACCTTTAAATTCATAAAAAATCACATTTGATCTTTAATTACAATATGATATGGAATATATATATGTTGTCTTTCCATTATAAGAAATAAAAAACATTTTGAATAGCAAATCCAACCAAATAAGGCATAAACAATATAAACCATGTAAACATACAATATAAGAATTTCCAATAAAATGTATAAAGTGATACATAATAAGTTAGGTTACAAAGGAAAATAGAATGTGAGAAAATGACCAAAGTGTCCAATAAATAACAACTTCCCATAATAATCACCAAGTACCAAAATTAACAATGAGTTATCTCTATATGAATTGAGGTCACCAATCGAGTATCACCATCACCAAAACTTAAAGAAGGAATCTAAGAAACATCACAAAAAAATCATTTTCCTTTAAATTTATGAGATAATAAAATGTCTATATACACATGATTGTTTGTATTTAGGGTGATACTTACTTCCAAATAGGATACCATATGAATCTATGCGATTTATTTTATAAGAAAAACTCTAAATGTTAGTTTGAAAATAAGGACTAGAAAATACCATTGCTACATTTTCATTGTAAGGAAAACAAATCACATTATACATTATCCTTTCATTATAATTTTATGAAATATAAACATATAATATAAAATAAATCACAATATAATGTGAATCACATTACAAGATAACAATATCAAGACTATGGAGATAATTTAGGACCTCCCCAACTAGCCCCATCTATCAACCTATTATGAGATCCTTCAGACATAGACCCCGATTTACCCTCACTGGACTTTTTGGGAATCAATCCCCTAGATAGGGAATAAACTAAACTAGCAGGAAACTTTATAAAGTATAATCATCACTGGTGCATCACTCATTATCGATGTCCCACATAGCTACCCAAGGCTCTCATGTAAATCCAATCAATATCAAACATAAGGAAAATTAGTCAAATACATTCAAGTGAAATCACATGTCACACCCCTGATTCCCTATAGGAAACAACCCATTTATCCATACCATACCATAATGATAAATATAACTAATCAATCAATTATAAAAATAATATAAAGGTATATAATTAAATCTGAGTACCAACAATCAATATTAATATCAACAATTATAAGCATGAATTTACAAATTATAACATTAAGGAAAAAAATGAAATTCCATTTATAGAAATAAAAAAATCATTCAAATCATCTTTTATGAATCTATTTGAATCATAATAATTCTCAAAGACCATTTAAAAACACCTTGTGTGTATGAAAGATAACTATAAAAATAAAAAAATTGAATATTATTTAAATATCCTTTATCTGAAACAAAAAGATAAAAAAACCTCAAAATAAATTTATAATTCTATCAAATATCAATTATATTGGTAATAAATTGATAAAGAAAACACTTAGATATATCAATCACAAAGGGTACATCAAATAAAAAAAATTTCATAACAACACCCACCTAAAATCAATGAAATCAATGTGCCTTTTTTAAATAATGTAAGATTACAATAATAAAGAATCTCCATGAACTCTAGACATAAAAACCCATATGATTTAGAGTGAACCAAAAAATAGGTTTGGCCCCCATGGATAGTTAGTTAAAAAAATAAAGAATAAGAGAATATAAATAGATAATAAAAAATGAAATAGAAATGAAAATATTACCTTACTGGAACCACTTGTAATAAATGAGGGAAGGAGATAGAGCAAGGGGGAGAGGGGAGGATGTCATATTAGGGACTCCACTAGAAGATCCCTAGATATATACAGAAAAAAGGAGGGGATAAAAAATAAAAATAATCCAAAATTTTTAAAATATAAAAGTTTTTAAAATTCGGATAACCCAACTGCACAATTTTCAGGACCATATAGTGACTTTGAAACACCCCCCCATATCCAAATTTCTCCCCCTACAGAGTGATGCTGCCCGATATTTTTGACTGTATATCTTGTTAAATCTTTCAAAATTATTTATTTTCTTACTCAAAAGTTTAAAGACACCAAAATAAATACATATCGATGACATCATGGGTGTCACATAACAAATTAGAAAAGTTGGTTTCCTATAAACACTATAAGCATAAAGTAATTTAGTAATCATAAGTTCAAACAATGTATTGTTCAATTATTTATTTTGAAGCTTATAAACCCTCCTAAAATTCATATGAAAACACATAATGCATGTTTTCAATGGGAAATCTTACCCATCAAACCTAATACCATTCTCAGTATTCCAAATATAATGAAAAATAGATGAAGTAACAAGTAATAAGATATTTTTGAATTATATATTGTTAGAAAGGCATACAATATGAGGCATAAGTGAATCAAGAACATTATTAGTTGGGATATTATAGTAAAATATCTCACCAATTCAATTTAATAATGACATAATGAATGCACAATGGAGGAATAAGCGAAGAACACTTTTAGATTCCTTATCAAATAAATAGCACATAAACACTGAATGAATACCAAAATATTACAAGTTAAAATTAAAAAAGAGCCTTTTATACAATAATTTCCAAACTATATTATACTAGATAGGTGTGAAAAATATTTACTATAAAAATTTCAACCAACTTGGAACATTGGTAGGAAATCTATATGTGAATCTATAATAAATATTCAGTGAGTATTTCAATCCATTACATTTTCTCTACTAGAGTACCTCTATCAAAAAATCTATAATTTTCATTTTGAGATAAAATATCAACATTCAAGAAACTAGAAACAGGGTTTTTTGAGAATAAAAATGATGTGTTTCATCAGATAATCTAGAATATAGTAGGTATAATAAATTAGTACATCAATATAATAATTATATTATGCATTGAGATTAAAGTATCCTTATGTAATCCACTTTGAGTGCAGACTAATTTTGGAAAAATAATCATAGATAAAAATCCAAATAGATAAATTCAATAAAAAGTAATTTCAAATTTACAATCTTTTAATAACCCTTTTCTTAACAAAGAATGATGAATCCTTGTAATTAGATAAAAATGTCATGTATAATTTTTTATGAGGATTAAATTTAATTGAGATAAATTTTTAACTACCATAACACCCATATCATGTGGTTTAATAAACTTTTTCCAATCCATTGTGACCACATTATTTTTATGGATTTTTATAGTTCAAATTAAATTTCTAATCATGGTATCATTATTTTTAATAATATCTCTATACCATTTATAGATTGAGAATAAATAAACAAACATTAAAGTACTTACTAAGTTAAGAATGTAGATATTACCATATTAAGAAAGTGATTTCCTTTCCAGATTATAAGTTATAGAAATTTTTTTGAAATAATATTATCTAAGTTTGTGTGTTTGACCTTTATCTAAAATAGAAGAACCCTTAGATAGTTAGAGGGAAAGAACTTCTTTTAAAAATATAATTTTGAATAATTATCTATTTATTTATATAAAAAAACCATTTACCTAAAAATATAAGACTGATCCCAAGAAATAGATTTCCTAGAGACATTCCAAACATGTTAATAGTGATTAAAAAACCTTTTAAGTCCACAATATTCTTTAGTGAGAGATATAATGAGGGTGAATCAGGGCATGACCACTCAATCCTTATACTCTCATCACCTTAAAATATCTTCACTTAACCTAAACATGAATTTAGCCCCATTGGGAATATATAAACCCTATACACCAGACATAAGAATTACTTAGTTCACCCATACTAGGTTATTCCCAATGATCATACAATGATAATGTACCAATGTACCAAACTCCACTAAATCACTTTTAGTGGTTGGTGTCATGGTAACTCAAATCCAAGGGTCACTCCCTTTATAATGGTTTAGGTATGGAGAACTACTTCCCAAGGGACCTTCCCAAAATCTTCCCTTTATTATCACTAATAAATAAAAGTAAATAAATTGGACTAAAATATAATACAATGATAGAATAATATTACCATTTTTGTAAATTCACAAAGTATATATAGGTTATCCTTTATTACCTCACACTCATCCTTCAAAAATTGTGAACATTACTATCATAATATATTCACCTTCAAAGAGAGTATCTTTAATGTATATTTATGAAAAAACTCATAATTATTATTTAGAAAGGTCTCCAATGAGTTCCAATCCCCACTTCTCTCTTTACTTACTTCTCTCTTTATTTTGAATTACAACTCCCATTCTCACCTCCATTTTGTAAAGTAGTAAAAATTATTTAATTTATAGATAGGTATATTTTTATATACCAAGGATTTTATATTTTTATAAGTTTATTTTCTCTAATATTATGACAAATTATCCAAGTTTCCATCTATTAAACTCTTAAATTTTTATTGATTATGATAGGAATGTTCATCCACAAAAATTCACCAAATTAAAGTAAAATCCATTTATTTTGAATAAAAATATCTCCAAAAAGATAATAAATTTGAAATAAATATATTTAATACTTCTTGGTCTACAACAATATGAATTTTTTAGATTTAGAAACACCAACCAGTAGAAGAAAAAACTCTAAAACTTTATTTGTGGAATAATGCTAAAAAACTTCCCAGACTTGAAGAATCCATTTACACTAGTGTACCAAAACTTAGAAGTAAAAATTCACCTAAGTTACCACATTTATTTGATTCCATCACAAACTCAAACTAATATAGTTAAGAAAACATTAAAAAAACAAAGTAAAAAAGAAATTAAAATAAATATTTACATGGTTTAAAATTTAGTCCAACATCTACATGAGAACACTAATTATTACTTTCATTTTAAGGAAGTTAAAAATATTAAAATAATAATTATAAATTAATATCTAATGTTATATTATCATATTAATTAAACTAACACAAATATAAGAGGTCCCACACTATCTTTATAGTGGGATAAAACTAGTCAACCAGTTCCATCATCCTATGATCTTTATGGGGGACCCACTATTTTCCTTGGAAACCTATGATTTCCCATAATAGCCTCTTCCTCAACCACCAACTTTTAGTTAATGTGCAAGTTAACTTTACATAAAATTCTAGTAAAAACCTTACGTAACCCATTTTTCTAAAAAACCACTAAGAAACCCTTATATATCATCAATAAAAATAACTATTATATATTCCATAAATTTTGAATTCCATCATCTAGTAATGAACACCCGCACTCTTGATTTTGGAATAAAACATCAAGAAAACTACCTCCATTTAATTTCCACAGTCTCAAAATTTCTTCATGTTCCAAAAACTTAAGTTTTAGAGTTAATACTTTTAGAGATTGAGAATAGTATATATGAAAGAGTCTTAATATTTCCTAAAAAATTTAAGAATAATTTTAAGGAAACAAAACAACCACCAAAACTTACATAAATTCGAAACATCTTATCTTTCACCATAACGAACAGTGTCACCATCCACCTTTTGGTCACCCTAGCCCCACTGAGTCATAATGATACCTCATAATTTATTAGAATAAAACCTTGGTGAACATATTAGATATATTATGAATTCCTATGATGTTCCATATCTAAAAAACCCATCCTATAATATCTTATAGATGAAATAATATTTCAGTTCAATGCGATTTTTTCATGAGTGAAACACCAAATTCTTAGACAAATGAATTTCACTCTACATGTTACAGAATAAAAATCCAATTTCCCAAGTTATTTTAAACTCATAAAATAAAAACTTCAACCATATCAGTTCTTTCCTAGCTTTTGTGATGAACACATATTCTACTTATATTGTGGTAATTCTATAATCATCTATAATCATGATATCTTGCTCACAACTATTCCTTTGAAGGTAAAAATAATTCCCATGGTACTATTTAACAAATCCATATATCCTCCAAAGTCTGTATCCACATTAACCTATAATAAATCATTTATTATAAATCATAGGGATATATCTTCCAAACCTTTGAGATATTATAGAATCTAATTCATAGCTACCTAGTGTTCCTTTACCAGCTTTTCTATAAACCAACCGTCAACTCCCACTATAAATAAAATTTCTTAGCTTGTACATACCATGTAGTATATCCAATTACCTATTACTGATGCAATTTTTTTACCCTTTATTTATCATAATATTTTATTTTCATTTCTTTCTCTTTAGATAGTTTTAAGTGTTTGTCCAATGGGGTTGATGTCACCTAAATTCCAATCATTTTGAATCTCTTGAGGACCTTATAAATGAAATACTTCTAATAAAGAAACCAAAATTATGGTATTCATATCTATCTCAATCCACATCCCTAAGACCTTTCACCACGAACCTTCTAGAAAAATAAATCTTCACCTTCCTAACTGATGTAATTTATGGACCCTCCGAGAGCATGTCACCCACATACAAGAGAAGGATGATAAATCTTCCGTCCTTGAACATCATCTAGTAGAAAAAGTTATCTGATTTTCTTTTTATGAACCCCTTATAAGATATAAAGGCATAAAAATTATGATTCCACTACCTTGGTGGCTGTTTCAATTCATAAAGGCTTATTTTTAGCTTTTAAACCAAATCCTTATTCCATTTCTCCATGAAACCATCCAGTTTCTTCATATATATTTTTTCCTTCAAATCACCATGAAGAAATACTATCTTCACATCCATATATTCTAGATGTAATATTTTATAACATCCAAACTTAAAATTATCTATATGGTTTCATGTTTTATATTGAGTGAGAAAATTTTAGAGAAGTCTAATCATTATACTAAAACCCCTTAAAAACCAACATATCCTTGTAAATATTTACACAATTTAATTATTCCAAATATAATACCCATTTGTTTTATATCATTTTATTCCCCTATGATAATTCCATTATCTCTCAATTTTTTTTACATATAATAAATCTAACTCATCTTTCATGGATAACTCCCACTTTCTGGAATAACTAAGACTAGATTCTTATTTAAGTATTTTCGTCCCTCTTTTACTTTCTAGAATCAAGTAATGAAAATAAATTCCAAAACACTGTACCAATATTCTAATTATGGTAGATATTTGAAATTCAAGTTGTTGTTCTGTACGTTTTGGAACCAATACCCCTAAAAATTCACCTTACAAAACTCTTCCTTGAGCTTCTTTTGTTCTTGAGATCTCTCATATATCTCTTGACCTATATGAGACCTATGGAATTTCTATGTTACCTAAACTTTTCAGAACTTCCACCCTTCTGAAACTTCTATTTAGATAAAATTTCATGTAGCCAATTTATTATTTGTTCTTAATTCTAGTCCCCACTATGTTTTAATTTTTTTGTAATACCTTCTCACTAAATAGAACATTTTAGTTTCTAATGGCCATATTTTTGGTATTATAAAAAATATATAAGATAATTTTTTCATCACCATATTTCATTGAGAAACATTCTTTAGACTTTGATTTAAGTTTTTCCTGATTATTAGCATCAATATGAAAATATATGAGACTTTTGAAAACTTGAGGTGGGTAAATTCCAATGGTTTTTTTAAAACAAAGATGATCTGAAATATTTAGAACCAATGGTATAGAAGGAATCATACTAATAAGTTAAGTGAAACAATTGAATGCTTACTCCTAAATTTCATTAGGAATTACAGAATGTAGTCTCATTCTTTGATATTTTTTAGTTAATGCCTAATTCATCTTCTCTACTACACCATTCCGTTATGATGTTATTGGTACATTCTTATCAAACCTAATTACTTTTATCTAAAAAAATTACTAGAATTATATTCTACCATAATCTCCACCATTATTAGACCATAATAATTTTAACTTATTTCGAGTCTATTTGACACCATGGACCTCCATTGAAAAAATAATCTAGACACCTTGGATTTATTCTTAAGGAAGTAAAACCATAATTTACTGTTTAAATAATTGATGAATGTAATAAAGTACAAATACCCACTATGAAAATGAAAAAGTACAGGTCCCCAAAGATCCATGTGCATGAATTATAACTTCCAAGACTTATGTGTCCTTATATTTAGATTAAAAAACGCCTTTATCTACTTTTTGAGTATAAAAATATCTCAAGTTTTTAAATCCATGTGATTGAGCGTCATTATAACCTTAGTCACCAAGAATAACATGTTCTTCTCATGAAGGTTCCCATGAATACAATAACATAACTACGGACTTTAAAAATTTATCATTCCTTCAATTGTTGCATCATCTAATCTTCCCATCAGATAAAACACACCATCCTTTACACCTTTAGTCAAAATTATAGAACTTTGAGTAATATTCCACACTCTATTTGTGAAGATAGTTTCAAATCCCACTTATTCTAGCTAACCTATTGAAATTAAATTATTTCCTAAACCTAGTATGCATATAACTCATTATAATTATAATAATCTTCCATTAAACATTTATAATTTAATATCACCCTTCTATATGATCTTGAGATATGATTTATTATCGATTAGATGATACTTGTTGAATTTTATGGATACATAATTCACTAAGAACCCCCACTCGACTGCAGAATAGAAAAAATACTTGAAATCAATGATCCATGATTCCAATGGAATATTAAAACTCAAAAATAAATCTCTATCATCTTAATCTATGGAATTTATAGAACATGAGATTCTAGAAGCACCTCCTTAATAATTCACCCTAAAATCCCTGTAATATTTATTCAAGTTCCCTATTTTCCTAAAATTCAAACATACGGGTTCATATTCATTTGATTTATTTTAAATACTTTCCATTGGTTTATCTTTTTATTTTTTCCAACCTTTACACTGAGAGTAACATCCTACACCTTTTTCATTGTGTGTAGTTTCATAAAATTCTTGTACTTCCTTCTATTTGGGTTCTTTATACAAAATGAGATCTCTAACATCCTCAAACACTAGTATATCCTTAGCATAATAACTAATTATGGAAGTCACCATCACATCCCATGATTTGGGTAGAAATGAAAACAATAAATAAGCCCACTCATCTTTCACAAACTTCACATGAATTGATTTGAACTGACTGTGAATCATGTTAAATCCATTCACATGATCATTAATTGGTATTTCTTTTAACATACTCATATAGAATGACCTATACATCATGAAAGTCTTGTTCATAGTAATTTTATTCTCATAAAGTTTCAAAATATCTTTCCTCAGATCCACTATAGTCTTAACCTACCATATGTTACAAGAAACATTCCATTCCAATGATAACTATATCAATCCAAGGGAATTTATATCTAGTATTTCACAATTTTATTTTTTAAATTACTTCTTATTTGAACCCTTTCTATAGAACCTCAATATCCTTCTAAATCAGGTAGTCCTCCATTTTCATCCTTTGGAAGACAAAGTCCATCCTATTGAATTTATCTATTCATACATTGAATTATTTTAACAACATACCTTTTAAAATAGTCAACTCTCACTGAATAAAAAAATTACAAGATTAAGATATTACCTAAAGAGTTTACTTCCAAGAGTGTGGAGCCTTGACGAACCAAACACTCTGATACCAATTATTGGGATCCATATCCACTAAACACCAGAATAAAAAATTCTAAAACTTCAAGCACAAAAAAAAACTCTAGAAATTGTCAGACTAAAATAATACCATGACCCCAAAGTACTGGAAATTAGAAGTCAAGCCACACCAAGTCAATTCCCTCACACATTGAAACAAACAAAACTAATGAAAAAAATATTCAATTGAAATAAAATAAAAAATAAAAGAAAAAAATGATTTTTATGGTTTATAATCTAGTCATATATCTATGATAGAACACTACTACTTCATTTCATTTTCTAAAAGTTAAAAATATTAAAATCAAAATCATAAATTAATAGCCAATATTAGATTATCATAGTAATTCAACAGAAAAGTGTAAAAGTGATCCCACCACACCTTTATAGCGGGGTATAACTGATCATATGGTTCCACCATTATCTGATATTTGTAGGTGACCAACCATTTTACTTGGTCACCTCTAATTTCTTATTGGTTCTTCTACCTCGACCACCAACTTCTGGTGAATTTTAAAGTTTACAAAAAATTTTTAATAAAAAACTTAGGTAATTAATTTGTAAAAAAATCACCAAGAAATCCTTATGTATATTGTAATGACCCCAACTCTGGTAGCTCAGATCTAGTGTCTTACTTCATTAAATTATCATAAAAAATAAGGAATCACATCCTGAATTACTGAATAGTTCAGTAGTCTTAGTAAAATAGATACATACATGATTCCTATATTACATTTAAAAACACGAATTACAACATAATTTTTTTTTCAAGAATAAAATTATTACCTCTAGAATATTCTTGCATAAAAATCATAGTTCACTTTAGGATTCTTGGGGAAAGGAAACAATATAATGGTGAGATGAAATGACCAGTAAGGGTTAAGTACAATGGAAGCTATCATAAATCAATAAGCATAATCAATATGAAAAGGAAAATAACTAAACACACATTCCTTTTAAACAAATTTAACTATCATGATATGATAATGCATAATTAATATGGAAAGGTAAATAAATGAAACACATGCCATTTAATAAATAACTTGAGCATAATATGGAAGGAATAAATTATGATCAATTAATTCCATATAAATAATCACATGAGCATGAAACTTAACCATAAATATTATAACTAATCGAATAATCACATGTAATATTAAAAAATAAATTCATAATGATAGAATGAATAATTACATACATTTAAAAATTACCTTCAAGGATTCATACTAGGACATCTAATACTGTCAAGGTTTCGTTCCAAGACATCTAATACCATCAAGGTTTCATTCTAAGACATCTAATAAATGGGTAAGGTCTTGGCCAAAACACAATCTAAATTATCTCATGAGACCTAACAATGAATCAAGGTTCTGTAGAGGACCAATTACATCACTTAATTAGTCCAATGCATTCCTCATAAGGATAAATAATACAAATAAATCAATATAACTTAACACAATCCATAACTGTTTATATTGGAATAACTAGTCATATGAAATATTAATAATTTCCCCTTTAAAAAAATGGTTATAACCATACAAAGAAATATGTTGCGTGGTATCATTATAGTAAATCCTTAACATATTATTAAATAAATTATTCTTAAATAGATGAAAATAATTTAAAGATATTATTAGAATATTTCTTGGGAAAATTACTTGTTTTACTTTGAAAATAAATTTTAAAATCTAAAAAATGCACACGTAATAAAGAAATAATTTTATTTTAAAATAAACTTGTAAACTTATAAAGGAATATTCAGAGTATTAATTATTCATGATGGTGGGAAATTATATTCATTCTGTATAAGTTAAAAAAACATTCCTTTCACATTTTTTTTGAAAAAGTCATAAGGTATGTTGTTAGTAAAATGATAGGAGATTCATTTTAAAACATTTTATAAAAATAAAAAAATAGTTGAAAATTAATTTTAAAAATCATATGATATTATTAAAAACATTTTGGAAATAATTTTTATAAAACATGGACTAGGAAGAGAAATATTCCCTAATGGAGACATAAACATAAATAATCCCGAATAATGATTAGATTGTGAAATAAATACCTTCCACTTTAGTAACTTTTAAATCATAATACGCATAAAATAAATAAATTCAAATGAAAATTTAAATAACATAAAGAAAATGAGAGTCATGATATTATGTATCAAATGGGTAGTATATATTCCATATAAAATAAATAAGTAGTGAATATGACATATGTCTTACAGAAGTAAAAGTAAGATACGAAACCCTTATAACTTTATAATCAATTGAATCATATTCCACATGAATGAATAAAATTTAAAAAAACTTTAAATATATTAAGCATAAATAAATTAATGATATAAAATTTTAAAGGGGTGTTATATACACCTCATAAAATAATATAGGAGTATATCATCAAAACATGCCTCAATGAAATAAAATTGAAACGAAGTCCCTTGCCTCAGGTTTGATTTCTTTTTTACGTGTTTAAACCTCTAGTATAATAAATATATATTTATTATAAATATATTACACAACCATACCCATATATATCATACCATATATTATTTAATTATAATATTTTACCACCCATTTATTATCAATTAATTGTTAAAATCCTTGTTTTGGGTGCTAACTACTTCATTTTTCATTTACATTTTGATTTGGTAGTTCTAGTACTTATAATTTTATCATATTTACATAATATAAAAAATATTATTTATGTTTTAAATATAATATATATTAAATATATATATATATATATTCATCAATAAATATATAAAAATGAATAACACCGTTCATGGAGACGGTAGGTCGTACGTACGCATGGACACTTTTTATTTTTTGATAGATGGAACGAAAGAATGGTAAAGAATAATTAACATTTACAAAATAATTATTATGTTATATATATAATATATATCAATTATTTCCATATTTATAACCATCTAAGTAAATTGGTTATGAAAAATGAATTACACTACTATGCAGAGATAATAAGCTGTACGCACGCATGCGTAATGTTTTTATTTTTCATAAGATGGATAAAAGGCAGAATATGATTGTATATTAATAATAATAACATAAATGTATATATATTATACTGGAGTTATTATTTTATTATGGGTATAACATATTAATAAGAGGTATAAGATGAAATAAATTTGAAATAGTTGGCAAAGACACCTCTTCTACGAAGAAGCTCCTTTATAACTTCTCTTAAGGGACCTAGGATAGGTATTTTGGAAGGACCAGAACCTATATAACTTAGATAATAATGTTTAAGAGATAAATGGGAAGAGTTTTTTTAATTTATATGGATAAAAGTGGTATAAAGAAGTAAAGGAAGGGGTGCACATTTATAATTGGGTTGAGGGGTAGTTTTGGAATTTTCAAAATATTAAAATATAATAAGACTATTCAAGAGAAAAATGATTCCAAATAGACTATAAATAAATAGGGGATAAATTTTAGACCATATATTATCCCCTTTGTTCTTATTTAATATTTTTATGTTTTTTAAATAATTTAATACAATATTATATTCCTAAAATATCATTATTGTCAATTTTGACACTATTCATTACTTTGACGTTTAATAAAATAAAAAAAAACAAGATAACATTGAACAAAATATTTTTATACCTCCCTAATATGTAATATTAATCTAAAAAATCCATGTATCACATTAATTAATTCAAATTATATCACTTTTAATATTTTGAATATCATTTATTTGATATTTCAATCAATTGAATAATTACCACATCTGCATTGTGTAAGAATTTAAGATAATTATATACTCAATAAAAATTAAAAATAAATTAACATGGAGTAGATAATTATTTTATTGTTGAAATTAATATTTATAGTCTAACTTATACTCTAGATAAAACCATATTAAAAATATTATAATTATTAAAAATAAGAGTGTGACATGTTTGTCGTTTCATGAAATAAAATACTATAAAGGTCATAATCTCATCCAAGTGGCATAAAAAGACTATTAATTAGAACCTTGTATTAATATAGTAGATATATACTAATAAAATAATATTTAGGTAAGTGTTTGGGTTATTTTACGGTTCTTATCATTTTATTTTTAACCTAAATGACCTGATTTTCCCTTTACCGTAGTAATAAAATTACTAAGTTTAATATTCATATTGAACAAAAATAAAAGGAAACTATTTAATAAATTTCTACCCAATTATTAAAAATATGGAATAATTTTTTAAAAATTCAAAATATATAATTTTTATAATTTAATTTAAAATTAAACTATAAACACACAATGAAAAACAAATTTTCAGAATAATGCCATTTTTAAGCATAAAAAAGTTTTTATTCCAAATTAAACAACAAAATTGCATAAAATTAAATTAATTGAAATATTATTAATATGATATATCTAATTTTACTTTTTATTTCTTAAAATTAAATGGAACTTTGAAAATGGTTGAAATAAAAATACAATTTTCAATAAAAATCAGTATTTTTCAGTATTCACTGGAAAATAAATATTTTCAGAAAAAACTAGAAATTTCACCCATATATAATTTTGATATGATGATCTTAGAAATTAATTTAATTTTATTAAATAAATTTTATATAGTTGAAAAAAATTAATTATATTATTTTCTCATAAAAATTTATAATATCATTTTTGAAAAAAGCATATAAATTGACTTTACTAAAAACAGTGCTTATTTAAAAAGCATTAATTAGTACATTAAAAATGAGCAAGAAAAGTATATATTTTATAATTTGTTTAATACTATTCATTTTCACCAATTTAACATCTATTTTATAATGATCACATTTAAATAATAGTATTTCATTGTTCATTTAAGTTGGGTGTTGCATATCTTATACGTTATCAAATATAATTTTATTTTAAAATATCAGAGTGTCACATTCTACCCCCTTTAATAAATTTCATCATATAAATTTGAAAATTTTATTGATAATCAAGGGTTTGAAATTTTAATATTCCTTTATGGAAATCCCACATCATAAAAAGGGTCAATAAAAAATCCTCTTGATAGAGAGAAAGGGAAGTATGAAAGTCATCTGAAGTAACACATACTAAATTTCCATGTAGGAGAAAATAAGTGGGAAGTGAAAACATGTATATAGAATAGAAAAAAAACTCTTAATGACTAATGGAGAGTGATAGTGAACATATTAATTATAATGTTAACCATTACAAAATCGTAAGTTTGTGATGGGTTAAAAGGCCATTGATTTCTTGGTAAGAAAAGTTAACAGATAATTTTTTTGTTCCAAAATTATTATTTTTAGATTTGAGTAATTATTTTACTTAATAGGGAAATAACATAAGGAAATATACTTACTTGAAAAGTAGAGTTTCATCATTTAATCAATTTACACCACAAAATCATCATTTACTTCAGATGATGAGTATGATTTTTTTCACGTCTGACGCACTAGAATCAAATTTTATGGATCATAAAATCCAAAAAATAATAACTATCTATTCCTAATATATTTAGGCATTAACCAAAAACAAAATTTTTAGAATATTATAAGATAATTCGAAAAAATAATAAACCTTCACATGAAGAAAACTAATTTAATATCCTAAAATTCAATAATAATACCCAAAATTCAACTTAGATAATTTAATAAATAAGTATCCTTAAAAGAAATCAAAAATATTATACACTAATTTTGAAACCCAAAAATTAGAAGGATTTGATCACATATTATTTTAATATAAATTTAATATTTATCTCTAAATATGTGAATGCTCTAAACATATAATCTTCAAGATAGGCTAACTATTTCCATAAATAACCCGAATCACTATAATTCCATAATAAAATCATACATTCCTACAAAAAACAATTCAACCTTTATTTCTAAAATTTACCTTAATCATACAGGATTCAAAAAATAGTGATCATATTCTAACATAAATCATTTAACACTAAATAAATTTCCAATCCCATAGTTATCTATATGATAATACATATATTCCAAAAATGAACTTATCCTTTATCTGTCATATCATTTAAATAAATAAAAACTATGTCATACTAACCAGGACATCATGTAGGCCAGTGGTAGGTGATTCACCCTTTTCACCCATTAGTTTTGGTTTCAAGCCTCATAGCCTTGCCGAATGTGATGGGTTATTACCTAACCTGTGGAATGTACTTTTATAAAACTATATTAATATAATCCTTACAAAATTTCCAAAAATGTGACAAACATCCTAAAAATAACCTTAATATATTTAACATTAAATTAATTTTTTAACCTCAAAGGTTATCCTTACCTTTAAACTTATGTCCAAAAATTATAAACGCATTATTGCTTAAATAAAATTTTCACTAAAACACATACAAAAAAATGGGTTATATTACCACAAATGTCTCCCAAAATAGCCTTAATATTGATCAACTCCCATAACATAAAACCTAAAAAGGGTGTTTAAGAATTTAAAATTATGATCAACATTAAAATCATAAACCCATGACGGTGTATATAACTCTTAAGTTAATGAAAACATATATACTTCCAAAATCAAAATAATTACTTAGAAATTTCATGATTCTTATAACCATAATACCATTAGTGAAATAATTATTCAACACATTTTCTATCACATTCAATTTTAAACCAGTTCTTTCTGGTTCCCACCATTGACTAAAACAAAAACTCAAAGTGTAAGCATCAAACTACAATAATTGTAGTTATCTATAAAATAATCATGAAATATTATTCAAAATATGTCTAAATCATGAAAACTTATTCTTAATATATGAGTCCTTAGGTTTAACCTTGGTTACCCATGGTCATTAATAAATTTATTGGATGTTTTCCTATGCTTAGACTTATCCACAAAGTCAGTCATAGGGTTATATTCTTTAATCTATGATTTCCTAAATATAGTTCCCAAGGTTTATACTAAAATACCTATGATACCAACTATAACTAACCCAAAGTTGGTAGCCTAGAGTTAGTGTCTTACTTCATTACATTGGAATAATAAACAAGGAATCACATCCCGAAGGAATTAATGGTTTAGTAGTATTGGTAAACTAGACACATACATTATTCCCATATTACATTTGAAAACACAAATTACAACATAGTTTTTTTTAGAATGAAATTATTCCCTCTAGAATATCATTGTATAACAATCATAGCACACTTCATGGAATCCTGGGGAAAGGAAACAAAATACAAGTGAGGTCAAATACTCAGTTGAGTTATATACAACAGAACATATCATAAATAAATAAGCATAATCAACATGGAAAGGTAAATAAATGAACACACATTACATTTAGTCAACTTTTACTATCATGATAATATAAGGAATAATCAATATTTCAAGTTAAGTAATTAAAAACATTCAATTTAATCAATAACTTGAGCATTATATAGAAGGAATAAACAATGATCAATTAATGACATATAAATAATTACATGAGCATGAAACATAACCATGTATATTCTAAATAATCGAATAATCACATAGAATATCAATATCTAAATTCATAATGATATAATTTATAATTCTGGACATCTGAAACTTACCATCTAGGCTTCGTGATAATACATATACTTTCAAGGATTCGTTCCAAGACATATAATACCATTGAGGCTTCATACTAAGACATCTAATAAATGGGCAAGGCCTCAGGCCAAACCCAATCTAGGTTGTCTCATGAGACCCACCAAAGTATTTAGGTGCTATATTGTGCCTTGAATGTTATTTACTAAGTCCAAGTCATTCCTCATATAGATAAATAATATAACCGAATCATTATGCCTTAAAAAAATTAATAAATGTTTGTATTGGAAGAACTAGACATATGAAATATCAATAATTTACTCTATAAAAAAATAATCATAATGATAAAAATAAATATGATGAATGGTATAATCAGATTATATCATCAAAATACTATTCAATAAATGATGTTTATATATATTAAAATACTTTAAAGATATTTCTAGAATATTTTTTGAGAAAAATTCCCTTTTTTTTACTTTGAAAATAATTATTAAAATATAAAAACTATGCACATAATAAAGAAATAATTTTATTTGAAAAAAACTTGTAAAATTATAAAGGAATATTCAAATAATTAAGGTATCATGATGGTGAGAATTTTTTTTCATGTCTTATAAGTTAAAAAAACACTCTATTCATATTTTGTTTTTCAAAAAGGTCACAAAGTACCTTATTTGGAAAACAAAAGGAGATTCATTTTAAACCATTTTATAAGTAATAAAACATGGGTTAAAATGAGTTTTAAAAATAATATGATTTTTTTTTATTTTTTAGAAATCATGGATAAGGATGAGAAATATTCCCCAACAGATACATAAACATAAACAATCTCAAATAATGCTGAGATTGTAAAATAAACACTTTCCACTATACTAACTTTTAAATTGTAATCCCCATGAAATAAATAGATTCAAATTAAACTTTAAATACCATTAATACAATCATATTCCTGATATAATATATCAAAAGGGTAGTATATACACTAAAAAAAGTGGTTCATATGACATATGTCTTACAAAAGTAAAAGTGAGATGAGAAACCCTAACCAATTTGTAATCAGTTGAATCATATAAACCATGAATGGATAAAAATTTACAAAAATGTAAATATAATAATAATAAATAAATTCATAATATGAATGTCAAATAGGTGTTATATAAACCTCATAAAATAATATAGGTGCATAACAACAAAATATTCCTCAATGAAAGAAAACAGAAACAAAGTCCCTTACTTGAGGTTCAATTTCATTTGTATATGTTTGAAACTCCTGTAAAATAAATATATGTTTATTATAAATATATTAAAGAACCATACCCATATATATCATACCATATATTATTTAATTATAATATTTTATCGCTTTTTTATTATGAATTCATTGTTAAAATCACTATTTTGGGTGGTAAATATTTTGTTTTTTATGTATGTTTTGATTCTTCCAATACTTATAGTTTTATTATAGTTACATCATCTCTAGAATATTATTTATGGTATAAATATAATATATATTAAATATATAGATATTTATAGTCATTCATAAATATATAAAAATTAATTACACCATTCATTGAGATAATAGGCTGTACGTACACATGAACACAGTTTTCATTTTTTGATGGATAGAATGACAGAATGGTAAAGAATAATTAACCTTTAAAAAATAATTATTATGTAATATATTTAATATATATTCATTATTTCCATATTTATAACCATACAAGTAAATTGGTGATGAAAAATTAATCACACCGCTACATAGAGACGATAAGCTCTACGTACCCACACACAATGTTTTCATTTTTCATAAGATGGATAAAAGGTAGAATATGGTTTTATCATAATAATAATAACATATTATTATATATATGATACTTAATTATTATTTTATTATGCTTATAACATAATAGGAGTAGGTATAAGAAGAAATAAATTTGAGAGAGTCAGTAAATATGATTATCTGTTCTATGAAGGAGCTCCTTTATAACTTCTCTTAAGGGACATAACATAGGTATTTTGGAAGGAAAAGAACCTCTATAAATTGGATAAGGATGTTTAGAAGATAAATGTTTATATTTTTATCAAGATATATATATATATATATATATATATATAAAAGTGATGTAAATAAGTGAAGTAAGGGGTTCCCATTTATAATTGAGGTGAGGGGCACTTTTGAATTTTCTCAAAATATTAAAATATAATAAGATTATTCTAGAGAAAAATTATTCAAAATGGCCTATAAATGAATATGGTATGAAATTTTATACAATATATTATCCCTATTTTACTTATTTAATATTTTTATTATTTTTAAATAATTTAATAAAATATGATATTATTAAAATATCATTATTGTGAATTTTGACACTATTCATTACTTTGACTTTAATAAAATAAAAAAACAAGATAAATTTGAAAAAAATATTTTAATACCTCTATAATATTTAATATTAATATATAAAATTCATATATAACATTAATTAATTAAAATTATATTATGTTTAATATTTTTAATATCATTTATTTGATTTTTCCATTAATTGAATATTTAATGCATCAACATTGTGTAAGAATTTAAGGTAATTATTTATTCACTAAAAATTTAAAATAAATCACCATGAAGCATATGAATAATTTTTATTTCAAAATAATATTTATAGTCAAACATATTCTCTAGATAAAACCATTTTAAAAATATTACACTTATTAAAAACAAGTGTGTGATATGTTTGACTTTTCATGAAATAAAATACTATAAAGGTTATAATCTCATCCAAGTGGCCCAAAAGATCATAAATTAGAACTTTGGATGATTACTGTCGATATATAATCATCCAATAAGATTTAGGTAAGTGTTTTGATTATTTTATGGTTCTTATCATTTTTAACCTAAATTACCCAATTTACCCTTTACTATGGTAATAAAATTACTAAGTTTACTATTCATATTAACAAAAAAGAAATGGTAAATATTTACTAAATTTAGAATAACTGATTCCAAATATGGAATAAATTTTTAAAAATTCAAAACATATAAGTTTTAGAATCAAATTTAAAATTAAATCAGCAAAACACAACAAAGAGTAGTTTTTTAGAAAAATATCATTTTTATGTACAAAAATGTTTTTATTCCAAATTAAACCATAAAATTGATTAAAATAAACTTAATTATATTATTAATAATATAATATAACTAATTTTACTTTTAAACCATTTTAAAATAAAATTTAACCTTGAAAATGGTTGAAATAAAAATACAGTTTTCAATAAAAATAGGTATTTTTCCCTATTAAATAGAAAATAAATCTTTTCAAAAAAATAAAAAAAAATTCACCCTAAGTTAATTTTTATAATATTATTTAGAAAATTAAGATCATTTTATCAAATAAATTTTCTAAAAGTGGAAAAAATTAATTGTATTATTTTCTCATAAAAAGTAATAAAATCATTTTTGAAAAAAATATATAAAATGACTTTACTAAAAATAAAGTTCTTATTAACAAAGATTTAATTATTATATTAATATTGAGTATGACAAGTATATATTTAATAATGTGCTTATTACTATTCATTTTTTCCAATTTAATGTCTAGGTTTTAATGATCACATTTAAATAATAATACTTTATTGTTCGTTTAAGTTGGGTGTTGTGTATCTTGTACGCTATCGAATATAGAATTATTTTAAAATCTCAATATTTTATATAATTAATAACATTTACATGCCATCATTTGATCATGAACAACTACACTTCTAATTCTAGAACACAACATCTGAACCACTACCACCACTATAATTCCATTGTTGTAAACTTTCATCATGTTTCAAAATTCTAAGTTCTAGAATTTCTCCTTCCAAACACCAATAAATAGTAATACGAAAGAGTCTTCACATTTCATAACATGTATGGCCATCACTATGACCATTTTGAGATAAGAAACCATTGAACTAACAAATTAAAACCTTCAAATCTATACACCCCAAAATATCTTCATTTCAAAATCATAAATCTCATAGATCCAAACTCCACCAAGGTGGAGAATACCATTGAACATGGCATAATATTTTTCTAGGAAAAACAATATATAAAATTCCCTTTGATACACCTTATAAAAATTTATAGAATATTTCTAGAAAACCCAATGAGCTCTTCTCCTTCAACCACACTTAAGACTATTCTTGCTATCTATTTTTATTAATCATATGTAAAAAGACAATGACTAGGAACAAATCTATTTCGAGTTTCCCTACTTCTTACATGGATTTATCTATGTTATTATACTGAATAATACAATTTTTATTTGATTTTAGTATATAATTTTAAGTCATGACTTCACAATCACAATGCCCACTCTCAGCTACCAAAAACGGATTGCCTCATCCTTTTCTTCTAGACAACACCCACCACTATGATTGATTTTCACATAATATTTCATATATGATTTTTTAATCAAATAAAGCTCCATGTAAATAACCATACAAAATAAATAAAACACTATATAAAATCAATCCTCATTGGATTTATTTGAAAATAAATCCAACACCAAGTAACATCATTTTTTTATTGGATGCTAACAATTTCCCTCTTTGTTTTTTAGAAACATTCACCATGGTTCCAATACTATAATGATTTTATAATAACGAGACTTAAATTAGGAAAAATTGTGATTCATGATGTTACCTTCTCTCCATTTGATATAAAATCCAAATATGAAAATTCTTGAAAAAATATTTACCTTTGAAGATAAAGGATTCACATATAGCTCCCATGTTAATAAAATTCCACCCTTTCCTTATTGACGTCAAATTTATAACAATTTGATTCCAATTGCTATATTGTATGGGATATCAGTTGATACCAAAATTTATTCACTTTAAGAATCAATAATTGGAATATTTGACTCCAATTTATCTCTGAATGACATTTTAATACCACCATTTCTATAAAATACTCACCCTTTATCACTAAAAACCAATACGTCATTAGAAATATATTTTATATCCATTTAATATTGTAGTTCTTACACCATATTGAGAGAGAATAGTCTCCTACTTTTTAACAAAATTTAAGGATTCAAAAATTTCTAGCTCAATCATTACTTGTACTAAAATAAATATTTATATAATTTAAACCCCACTTTAATATTCAACGCGATAACATCCTTTCACCACTTATCGATCCATTTTAATCTCTATATTTCACTTGTTCAATTTTTTTTTAAATTTTTATATGAAGATCAAAAATCTATTCCAACTTTAACTACACTGTAAAAGTTTTTTAGTGAGTGTGATCACCACTTAGTAAGGGGTTATGAAAAAATATTTTAAGACCACCAAGTTCAAACTAGATATTGGAAGCAAGAGTTTAAGTCAATAACACCAATTTTATCCATTTCACTCACTTGCATGAATTTTATATATCCATAGAATTTATATTCTACTAAGTATCTCCCCAATGATGTAAATCATACTTTCACAAAACCATTCATGAATAACTATGAAATAATAAGTTTATGTATCATACTAGTTTTGAATTTAATGAATAAATATTGAAAACACCTTGATCAAGAAGATTTATCTTTAGATATACTTCCTTGTATCGATAAGGATAACATCTTCCTAATATCTAGACCAAACCCATTAAATGTCTCTACTTTATCCTAAATTATATAATTTATACTCTTTATGAGAGACATTATTATTCAGTAGATATTGATATCCTGAAAATATTTAGTTTATGTCACATGTTAAATAAAAAAAGATTAATCATAGAGTTCCTTCTTGTAGCTGTAGTCCTCTTTAATTTTTAGGGTATGATACCAATTGATCAAAATGTTCTCTTAATACCAAATATTTTATTAGACCTTGGTACCTATAGTGAATGCTTCTAAAACCACTCAATTCTTGTATTTTTTAATTAATCATGTATTACTTTATAACTTTCACATGGATTACACCCCCCTAAAACCCACACCACTTTAATAAATATTATAACATTTTAATATATTAGGGAGAGGGGATACATTACTTTCCTAAAGTTTAGGAAGATGATGTGTCACTATGGACCAATGATTTTCCTTTATACTTAATTTTGTAAAATATACTAATATATAAAATGGTTTTTATAGAGTAAATATTTTCATTATTCTTATTGGGATTCAACTTTTCTTCTTGGTCAAATTCCCACCCGTTTCCTATAATTTTCTTATTATTTATAAAATTTCCACTTCACCCTAATTGTATTTTCTTTTCCAAATTATCTTGATTATTTATTTATTACTCCAATATTAATTAAATTTATTGATGGAAAAATTTCTTAGGAATACATCCTTCTCATGATAAGCATTTAAACTTTTTTTACTTTTCCAAATCAACTTCTTATTCTTCCAATAAATCTATTATTTAGAGATAGATTTAGAAATACTCTTTAGGTATATTTTAGCTTTGTGATCTCTATCATCCAGTCTATGAAATATATTTTTTAAAATAATAGATTTTTCATGTCAATTATATTTTTTTATTTAGGCTGAAATTCTCCTAATATATCCATTAAAAGCATGATTAATATAAAGAATTTCTGAAACAGTACTTATAGCACCTCTATTGTGGTTGATAATTGTATCTTGAAAAATTTCCATTAATTTTATAGTAAGAAATATATTCCAATAATTCATAAAAAAAGATATAAATATGACAATGCATACCAAATTAAAATAAAATATCTCCATACCTTTTATTTTTGAACTCCATCTCTTTTTATTACCTCTTATTAGGAACTTCTTTCACATATTGTCATTATTTCTACTATTTTCCCTATGAATAAAAAAGAAACTAGTTTCCTTTTTCTTAGAAACACCCATAAAATATTTTTTATTATTTATCTTTGATGTTTCTCAATCATAACTAATTATAATTTTTTTCCATGGTATATGAATTTTGTGACATTAAAAATTTATCACGTCTTTATTTAAATTTTGTATAACTCCTAGATATTTTAAAAAATATTTCCCATTAATAAATTTAATTTGTTCAATTGATTGAAAAGAAAACAACACTAAAATTATGTGAATAATTATTATACATTGTAAAACAAAATAAATTATATGGTATTTAAATAAAATATAATTATCGAAAATACTTTCTAATTCACTTAGGAAATACTATTGATCCTAAAGAACTATTTTGAAATATTTTATTTATGAGAAATATTTTTATCATATAGGTTTTATTTAAAAATTAATTTAGAGTATTAAAATTATATAAATGATTTTTTTACACATAAAAAACGAATTCATTGGTCATGAATCAGTTAGAAATGAAAATAAAATCATTTGAAGGTAAAAAGAGATATTTTTATAAAAAATAACTTTTAGTGCACAATGTGTTTTTATATTAATTAATTAAATTAATAACTATAGGTAAATTATTTTAATGAAATGTATAGGTTATATACAAAATTAAATAAATTGACATTCATATAATGATTATTACTATTAAAATAATTAAAGTAAGTTCATTTTATTCTTGAAAAATGCATTCCTCTAAAAAATGTTTTTTTAATGTTTTTTGAGTTTATTTTTAAATTAATTTAAGTCAATTATAATTAAATTTTAAAAAATGGTTCCAAAATTTTAAACCAGAAATGTAAAAATTTGGTAAATAGCTTATTTTTTTCATAATGAATAGAAACTGAGGTAAAAATACATTACTACAGTAAAGGTTAAAAGGGTTAACGAGGGGTTAAACTAATGATATAAGGGTTAAAATGTCCTAAAAACTTGTATAAATCATATTGGATGAATTTATTTAGATCCTATCTTATCTCATCTTCAAAATTGATCAAATTTTGATCCAATTTTCCCTAAGAGTAACTTTATTATATTTTAATATTCTTAATAATTATAAGTGATCCACTCCCCTAACTTATAAAAGAGAACCTCACATACTCTCTTTTTCACACCTTCTTGTTACAATTATCTAAGAAAACCTAAATATCTTCTAAAATTACCTATCCACATTATATAGGTTTTGGTATTATTAAAATATAAACCCAACGATCCTTTAGAAGAGATCCAAAGGAGGTTTCTCAAAGATTAGATATTCATCTTCACCGAATAATTTTAAGTTTATTTCTTATTATACCTCCTAAAAATATTCTATAACCATATTAACATGATTAAATCAGTATATTTACTATAATAATTTTTTTATTATAATGGTATAACTATTTTCTATCTTCTTTCCATCAAATGAGGAATGATAACATCACCTATAAAGATCTCGACTCCAGTAGCTCAGAGTTGGTGTCTACATTATTACATTAGAACTTGATATAAGGAATCACATCACAAAGGACCAAATAATGTTTTAGCCTTGGTAAAATATATTCATACTTTAAGTTCACATAAATTTTAAAACATAAAATACAAAAAATGTTTTCTTTGATAATGACATTATTACCCTTATCATATCCTTGCATATCAATCACATAATATTTTCTAGTATCCTGGGTAAAATAAAACATAAGAAAAGAGTGAGATCATATTATTAGTAAGGGTAATAATATAGATAAATAAATCATGAATAAATAATAATAATCAATATTTCAAGGTAAATAACTAAAAAAATTCCATTTAAACAGTAGCTTGAGCATAATATGGTAGGAATAAATGATGATCAAGTAAAGCTATATAAATAATTACATAAGCTTGAAACTTATCCATGGATATTATAAATAATTTAATAATCAAATTTAAATCAATAACTAATCTAATAATGAGGTAATTCATTATGATTTATATCTGAAATATATTGACAAGACCTTTCATAAGAAAGTTTAAATCTCTTTGTAGAAACTTGTCTAATTTGGCCAACTGATTTTTCTTATGAGACCTATTGATGCATCAAGGGGATATGTAATTCTAGACCCAACAATAAATTAATAAGTCCAATTCATTCCTCACATGAAACGGGTGAATCATAATTAACATAAACATTCACATTGAAAAACTAACATATGAAATGTTAACACTTACCCCAATCAATAAACATTATCATAAACCATCCATAGTAATATGGTGAATGATAATAAAATTGTACATCCCTAGTAAAAATAATCATAGACCATATAAGGAAATAATAAGGATAGTATCAATAAAACATATATGTAGTGGATTATATTTACAATAAAGGGTTTATGTTGTTCATGAATAAAAATACCATAAAAATATTCCTTAAAAAATTATTGGGGAAAATAACCTTTTGATTTTAGAAATAACCTTTTTAAAACTAAAAGTTACTAAAATATTTTGAAAATATATTTATTTGAAAATAACCTTTGAAAATTATAAAGTAATATTCAAAACATTTATTGGTCATGATAGTGAGAAATTCCATTCTTTCCGTACATGTTAAAACAAATATTCATTTCACATTTTGGTAAAATCCAAATGAGCATTGTTTGGAAAATGAAATGAAGATTCCTTTAAACCATTTTTAAAAAAATAAAAACATGGGTAAAAATGTATTTAATAAATTATTTGGGTAATGTTAAAAACATTTTTTAAAACATTTTTAGAAAACATTTTTTTGAAAGAAAAAGGATTTTCAACTGAAGAGAGAAATGAAGTTGGATTTTCTTAAAAACATTTTCTCAATAATTTTAAGTACCAAAGAGTGAGAAAATTATAATATTACTTTTAAAGTTCATGAATAACCATATTATATGAAAATATATTGGTTATAAGATAAGAGTACCAAATAATTTCCCCAATGTAGACTTTAATATAAACAATCCTGAATAATGATGATATTATGAAATATACCCTTACCACTTTGGTAACATTTGAATCATGAGACCCATGAAATAAATATATTCAAATGAAACTTTAAATACCATTAATATAAATATTTTCATGATATAACATATCAAATGGGGCAGTATGTGCACCATATAAAGGAATAAGTGGCGAATATGGCGCACGTCACATAGAAGTAAAAGTGAGACGAGAAACCCTTATATGAGGTTCAAATTCCTTCATATATGTACGAACCTCATGTATAATAAATATAGGTTTATTATAAATCTATTAAATAAATATAATCATATATATAATACCATATATTATTTAATTATAGTAGTTTATCACTCATTTATTAACAATTATTTGTTAAAGTCAGTGTTATGGGTGATAATTGATTCGTTTTTCATATATGTTTTTATTTGGTATTTTTTTTCCTTTTAATTTAATCGTGATAAAATAATATAAGTAATGTAAAAATTTATATGAATATCATATATATTAATTATATATTCATTTAGTGTAATCCATATAAGTTAATGATAGAAAATGAATTACATCATTCATGGAGACAATAAGCTGTATGTACGCATGAATGCTGTTACCATTTTCTTGAAGGATGGATAAAAAGGAAAATAAATATTAATTAAACTTTTAAGAACAATTATTATGATATATATATCATTTATATTAATCAAATTCATCCTTATTACCATCCATTTAAAAATAATCTAAAAAACATTTCACATTGCTACGTAGAGGCGATAGTCCACACGCACGCACGAGCGACATTATTGTTTTCCAATGGATTTGAAGGAAAGAAGTTATATACAATATTATATTTTTGAAGTATTTTTTGTTCATAAAAATCAAATATATTCTTTAACTTTATCCTTAATACCTTCCATATAAATTGTAAGTGAAAAAAAAGCACATTGCTTCGCAAGGCGATAGTCCACCGTATAGACAAGCGACACTATCATATTCCCCACAGAATGGAAAGTAAGAAGACATGTGATTTAATAATTAAAAAAGTATAATAATGTCATAAATATCATATAAATATGTTAAATTCATCATTATATTTATCCTTGAATGGTGGTGATGTAAAATGAATTACATCGGTTCATTAGGTGGTTGTCCTTCGTACACACAATCGACAGTTTTGTTTCCCATTTGATAGAAGTGGAGATGGATATAGGTTATTAAATTAACATAATAACATCTCAGTATGTGGAATATAATTTTATTATTATTTTTACATAGTTTTAGAAGATTATAAGGAGTTATAAGAAGAAGAAAAATGAAAATGTATAGTTAAAAACTTTACCTCTTCTTCGAGAAACTTCTTTAGGTTTAACCTAAATCCTTCCTAGATTGGGTTTGTGATAAAAAACTCTAGGATGTTTATAGGTAATTAAGGAATATATTTGGGAAGGTATGTTTTGAACCAAAGGGATTTGGGAGTGTGAAGATGAGAAGATAGGGGGTTGACTTTTATAAGTGGGGGGAGAGGTTACACTTGAAATTTTTGAAAATAAAAAGTAATACCCACGTTTTTATCAAGAAAAAAAGCCTCCAAAATGGTTCAATATAAAACCTAAAATGTGATAAGTTAGAAATATGAACATAAAATGGGTTTTTGAAAAGTTTTAGGTCATTTTTATCCCTTATCTTTTTAGTTTAACCCTTAGTAAACCCATTTTTACATTAACCATAGCAATTAATTTATACCGTTTTCACTATTCATTATGGTCAAAAATTAAGTTGAACTTATTAAATAATATAAATTATAATGATTAAAAATATTTAATCTATTTTTACAAATTAAATTCATAGAAGTGTAAAAATTAAATTTAAAATTAAACCCGTAGACATGACCAAAAAGCATGGTTCCAAAGATAAAATTATCATAAGTATAGAAGGTTTTAATATAAAAATTCCATATAAAATTGATTAAACTAATATAAATTGAATTAATTATAATATAATTTAACTAATTTTACTTTTAAACCAATTTTAAATATAATTTAACTTTTTATATAATTTAAACTAAGAGACAGTTTTCAATAAAAATTAGTATTTTTTACTATTCATCAAAAAATGAAACTTTTCAAAAAAATCCAAAAAATTCAAACTAAGATAATTTTAATATTATGATTTAAAATATTAATTTAATTTTATGAAATAATATTTATAAAATTTTATAAAATTACTTTTTTCATAAGCACGTAATGATGTAGGAAACCATTTTCTTTGAAAAATATATTTTTTCAGAAAATATTTCTTTTACTTTAAAATGATTCTTATTTTTATTTACAATAATTATATAACCAATGAACATGTGTAAATAATATATTTTTCATAATTTAGTTAGTAATATTCATAACCATAAATTTAATGGCTAGGTTATAATTGTCACGACCCCTCCCACCAAATATACCGCAATGAGGAGGGAGAGATGATGACCCTCGAGTCCCACCTTCAGTAGGCTCCAGGTTGGAGACTAGAATTGATGGTATAAAGATAACATAGTATGGGATGAATTAAACTATATAAATGAAGAGGGATCAAAATATAGGATAAAAAATCATTAAAAAAATCTATCAGAAAATATAAAGGTAAACTAAAAACCATCCCACAATGCATGAATAAAGTGAAACTAACACAATGAAAAAGTCTCCAAAGGAAATACCAAAAAGAAAATTCTATGGAAATGACTCAAAAATAGATCCAAAAAAACTATTAATGTCTATATTGGTCCCCAAAATCCTTCTAGAAACCTGAAAAATAGTTTATATATGTAGGTTGATCATAACATGTATACTTTATAGGGACATAACCAAGGCATCAAGTATACATGTGAAAAGAGAATGATAATGTGCTAGTGAACAAAAAATAGAACCAAAGATCACCTATTCAGGTCATATAACCAAACCCATCCTCACCATGGATTTCTCACTAAATCATGTATATAATATAATAATATAACATTGAGATCATAATAAATCAAGGCACTCCACTATCGCTTCCCCATTGATTTTACACTCTCACACCCCAACATCGAACTTCCTTTGCTCCCATACCTTCCGCACATAAAATATCACATCACATATCATCCATAGAAACTTGGGACGCACATCACATCACATCACATCACATCCCTCCCATAGACACCTGGTCAACACATCACATCACATCACATAACATCCTTCTCACAGAAACCTATCCCACACATCAAATCACATCACATCCACATCCAGAACCATAAAAGTAGGGTATCATAAACGTGAAGGACATCAACCTCATGACCCACTTATACCACACATGACTCACACCACAGATTTCATAACACCACACCATGTCTCTCTCATAGAATCCTAGGCTAATACATCACATCACATCATATCACATCACACAACATTATAACTTCATACACCTAGGACACACATCACCACTGGGTAATATCCAACACCAAACCATATCACTATTGATAAAGAAAGAGCGGGGGAGAGGGGGTATCCAACCATTCATATCACTACCATCCTAGATGTTGGAAAAACACCCAGAAATTAGCATCTCTGAGCATTGGTAAGGTTATCCAACTCGAATGGGGCATGTATAAAATAACATAAAAATACATGATATATTGATAACACACAATACCCAACCTATGAGATCACATCAAAAACACTAGCGTACACCAAATCACCATCACATACCACACATAAAATATCTCATCCGATTCCACCACTATATGAAACACAATGCCACCACCACACAAGCCACACAAACATTTCCTACTTTTAGTTACAGGTTTCTCCACATATGTTAATTATCCATTTCATTTCACATTACACTACTCATTTATTTTTTCAATTAACACACATCTATTTATAGTAAATACCATTAATATACCAGAATATTCTGTTTCATTTATCATCATAGTTCATCCCATGGCTAACTGAGAAACCATCTCAACCACACCACTATAAAACTGGCCCAACTCACACAAATACCAACACAACACCACACATCCACCATCATTGTTGCATCACATCATCCAATCCATCTCACCATATCAACCAATTTTCACAACCATCACGAAACACTATCATCACATACCAAAAAAAATCCATTGTACCACAAACACTGCATCACAACCACTACTCGATCACCACTATGCCACAACCTCTGTTCCATAATCATTGCACCACCACCAATGTGCCACAACCTCTATGCCACAACCTCTACGCCAAAACCTCATCACACTACATCAAAAAATAACCACATCAAATCCATACTAACCAACCACCACATCACTTCCCCACATACTACATAACCCATTCAGTATCTAACATCACTACACGATATCCAAAAACACAATAAGAACAAACACACAACAATAACACACATTAACTTCCAAAATTATTTAGGGTTATTATCACACATATTTTCTTTATTTGGAATGTGTATTATTACACAAAACATATGTCTAGGGGAAACCAATTATTATCAAAATATATGTTTTGAATTTTTTTTAGGGTGAGATCATATAATGACATAGTAAGTGTTATTACAACATAATAGCTACTGTGAAAACAAGGATCCCAATAACTGTTATTTTTAGAATTAGAAATAGTCATGCATAATAATATAAAAAACATATATCAAAGCAGTAAATCATGCACCAAATCCCCATACCCATAAATTTTAGACATTAAGATTAATTATATCATTATTCTGACCCTTAATATTACTCCAAAAGTAATAAAAAGCATACATATCTCACATATATCATATAATAAATTGATAAAAAGAATCCCCTACCATAAGGAAGCTTTATAATCTCACTGTGCACCATATGGAGAATAAGAAACTTCCTAGAAACCACCTTCAAACAAGGAACTTGTAGATCAACCTATACTTCACAAAAGGGTCATTAAAAATTAAACCCATACACAACCCAAACCAAAACTACACCACCATAGACGATCTATAAAGAATAATGGAAGGAAACCCACAAAAATTATAGGATAACTCACCACATATTGACAACGAGCATCCACTGAATCCCAAGGATCAAAGTAATGGAGAAGTGGGATAAAATATCTCCTCAAGGTGATTAGGGTTCGTCTATAATGAGAAATATATAGGTACAAAAGAATGGAAGAAAAAAATCTGAAATGTTTATAAAATAACTTGGAACCCGACACTTTCGCATCATGTAACCCAGCCATGATGTGAATTCCCATTTTTCAATTTTTTTCCAAAATTCATGTTGCCTTAGATTGAATTCATTAAACATCATGAATTCAAATTTCATAATGTGAATCTATTTTATACTGCACTCCTTATCCAAACACAAGATATGAATTTATCAGATTCATAAGCTATGAATCACCAATTCACATTGTGTAAATGATTCATGATGTGAATATCCTGAAACGACTCTACTACACCTCCAACCACCATGAACCTTCCTCTAGCCTCATATGAAACATATCCAACAACCAAAACTAGAAAAGTTTTAGACCAAGATGGAATGGATAGTGACATTGGAATCCTCTATAATGATTCTCGTCCTTGAGAATCCCAAACTAAGGCCAAAAGGAAAGGGGTTAAAAAAACCACCCCACGAGATACCACTCAAGGATCTTGTTACTCCTCTATACTACCACTAGCCAAACATTCCAACAAAAACACCCATGAAATACACTGCACAACCACATCACCACATCTCATGAGAACAACACTGCCTCATCTGATATTAGCAACAATCACCACATTTCCACATAACTACACCAACCTCCTCACAACATAAAAAAAACTTCCACAACCAACACAAAACACCACACCGAGCACATAAATTAGGAAATTCAATCCTCCACATCAAGATACTATCAAATCTATGTGAAACTTACTCACTCACATGGGTTTAATTTCATTTTAGTATAATTCATCATGATTAGAATATAAGTCATACACTTTTCATATGTCGGGGGTTTTATTACACACCACACATCATGGAAAAAACACATCTCATAACATAAAAAGATACAAAAATCACATCAAAAGAAAAATAGAGCAAAGAAAAACTCAAAAAAATCTTCAAGTACTTGGTATGAATCCATGTATCTTTCTCCCAAGTACTCTACTACAAGACACCATACCTTCACAAAACATAAACCAAGGAAAGGGTCCACCCATGCAAAAACTTCTCTAAAAAATCCCAGATATTTACTGGACACTACATGAATGTCACATCATCCTTAATGTCTAATTATCCCCTTTCAATAATTTGAGATTCATCATGAAGATATCAATGAAGCTAAGATTTAAGATCTTGTATTTTCTAGGTAGGTCCATCTTTGAGTTTTTCATTTGAGCCTTGGTATCCAAGACTTGTTCGTAGATAGAGAGTCATTGTTGTGGAAAGTGACATAAATTATAGGGATGTATTTTGTTTGAATTAAAAGAGTCTAGGTATAAATGTTTCAAATGGGGTTATGATGGTTTTCTATTCTTATAAGACTCTGGAGGTGTTCAAATCCTTATGCAGGGAAATAGGGGTTGGAAGTTGCCTGCAGAAGAATTACATGCTGTGTAAAGGTAATACATGATGTGTAAACTCATCCAAACACATATAATGAAACAAATACAAGACACGAACTAATTACACATCATGTAATAAATACATGCATTGTAATGTTTGGGATAATTAAATAATAATCCAAGGTGAAAAGTTTTTTGGCTTATCCCTCTCAAAATAAATACATGATGTGTAAAGAAGTTATACACTGTGTGATTTCTAGACCTATAGTTTTAAAATATTCCATATAGATGATTTGTTTTTCATCCTTTATGGAGATTCTTCCTCTCAAACCTAAGGACACTTTCTAGAATTTTTGGAGTGCCTCTCTTGATTCTAGACACCCAGATTATGTATATAATCACTAGTAAGTGGTTTTGGTTAGATTTTTCTTTCTCCCCTTTGATCTCCGACTATTGTAGTGTAATATCTTGACCATGATCATTGTTTATTTTTATCTTGATCAATTATGATCAAGGATCCTTCTTACAATCATCTTCACCTTTTTTCTCATTAGCAAATCCCGTTGGAAGCGTTGGTTGATCATCAGTTAATAATTGGGGGTCTAAAAATTAACCCAATGGTTTTATTTTGTTCAAGTATGTTTAATATTTAAATTCTTCCAATATATCTTGTGATGAATAAATTAAATGATAAATTATATTATTACTTGGAATCCCTTTGGATCCAATTGGTTATTGGACTAGATTGGAGGTATCGTTTAGGTGAGAAAACCATTAATTATAAATTAATTGTTTAATGGATTAAAGTGTGTTTACCATGAAATGGGATTTGGGTAACTTCTTGATATAGATTCACATTGAATTGGCTTGTTTATTAAGATAACTGGAATGTTTTAGTTATGAACAATTGATAAATAAAAGGTGTAATTGAAAGATAAACGGTAATTTTCATAATTAACTATGGATACTTATGATGTGATATTGTGATATCATTATTTCTATGACATGTGTTGTGATTTCTATGATGTAATGCTTATATGGGGTGTTAGATCAATTTAATTGTTGAAATGAATATATGGGGTGTTGGCCCAGTTTACATGCTAAAATTATTATATAGAGGGCTATGCCTAGTGAGACATGTTGAAATTATTATATACCAAGATTGGTCTAGAGACATGTTGAAATGACTATATACTGAGCTTGTCCCAAAGACACGTTGAAATGATTATATAACAGACTTGGTCCTAACACATTCTGAAATTCTTATACTTTGGGATAGACCATGATTGATTGCTGAAATTATTATATAGAGGGATTTGACCTAGATTTGTGTGATTTTTACCTTGGTTATATGGTTATGGTTGGCATGGTTGCGAGGCATGATTAGAGGTATTCTGAAATGGCACTAAGTTAGGCTATGTTTTACAATGGTTATATGGTTTTGGTTTTCATGGTTGTGAGACTTGATTAGATACAATCCTACATGGTGCCTAATTAGGTTGATGTGGTATTAATTTAATTATTTAATTAATTAATACACTTGTTTATTGCATTATTTCATGCACTTATTATCAAAAAATTTATGTTTAGACACAGTGGTGTCAACCTACTGAGTTATACTCACACCCTATTTAGGACACCATTTGGTACCTGAGAAAATTACATGGAAGCAGGATTAGACAAGGGAAAAATACCTCACTGTTGATTTTTTTCTTATTGGATGTGATGGGGTTTGGAGACGGGGCTGACATGGGGTTTGAGACCAAGTTCATTGGAGTATTATAGTATTTTATTTATGTTAATTCTATCAAGAGATTTAGTTACATTTTAGCCTATCATTAAATTATTCCTTTATTATTTATTAGATTTTTAGTTGGCTTCAATTATTTGGTTTTCCGCAGTATGGTATTGTTTCCATTATTTTTTCACTCTGATATTTATTTATTATCATTATATGATTGTTTCCTCTATGTTATAATTTTTTAACTAGGGGTATAGTCTCCCCATTATACATATCACACCCCCTCTACTAGTCGACAACCTCTAGTTTATAGGGAGGCACGCTTGAGGTCTCATAACCAACCTGTTTTGTCTATGTGATAGAGTGATGTATCAGGGGGCGTTACAAAGTGGTATCAAAGCATGATAGGTTTATTTTTTATTTATTTACTATTTAGGATAGGTATAAAGTAGACTAGGATGTGTCAGGACTTGGTAATGATCTTGTGCATTTGAGTAACTAACACATGTATGAGGGAAAATCTGAGTGCCCAAGGGTGGATTACTGTTTATATTATTTTCTTATTATAGTTGATTGTATGAGGTTATTATTTCATGATGTTATTGGTTCTTGAGATTTATACTCATGGATCGTATGGAATGGGATGAGTATGCATGTATCATGATAGACACATAGGGATATATATTGACATGAATTGTTTATGATATAGACATATCTATTGCATGTGATATATAATTTTATGTTCGAAATATGATATATGATACCTTTTATATCTGAGAAATGAAATAAATGAACTATTGTTTCATGATAAAACACTTTTAAGACATTATTAAAGAGACCATGAATTAGTGGTTCTCTGTTATTTTCACTGGTTGAGGTTGACTTAGTTATAGCCAGTGTTCTAAAAATTGAGATTGTATTGTATAGAAAATTACACCTTGTTTTCTTTTAATTGCACTTTAGGAGAGTGGAAATCAACATGATCCTAACACAACTAAGTCAGAGCTTCATATAGTTGTTGAATATCATATGGATGTTCAAATTCGTGACAACTTCCTGAGGGTCTTGCAATCCATGGAAAGAGAGACTGTTCACATTTTACCTTCAATGTTCGAGATAAAGGGAGATGTCCAACTATATTATACACCTACATTAATTAGGAAGGGAGGTCCATAAGTATCCAAGTTCTAGATCGAGTTAGTCCAGATGATCTTTAATCATATTGAGACACTCGCATATAGGAGGGTTAAGCTTTCTGCATATATGCTTCGTGGACCATCCAAGAATTAGTGGGACATTCTGTAAATGGAAGGGTAGAAGAGGGAGTTATCTTGGAAGGATTTTAAGATGAATTTCCTAACCCATTTATATCCTTAGAATTTAAGGGATGATAAGGCTCATGAGTTCATGCACCTAACATAGGAGGGAATGTTAGTGCTAGAATACACTGGACATTTTACTGACCTACAAAAATTTCTACCATCTATAGTAGTTGATGATATCTATTGGGTGAGAAATTTTAGGATGGTATTTATTATAAGACCAGGTCATAGGTAAACATGTTCTTTCTGAGTAGTTTTTAAGATGTGATGAGTCAGACACTCATCACGGAAGGAAGTTTGAGTGAGGCACTGAGCAGAGGCCAGACTATTTTAGCAGGGAAAATTGTGAAATCTTTTTATAGTGGAAAGAATCATCACACGACCATTTTTTCCAAGGTAGTAGTAGTTAGAGAAGTCAGGGAAGAGAGAAACCATCTCAGGAACATGTTCTTCTACAGTGCTATCAGTGTGGAAAGATGGTCCAAAAACATCCTAAGTGTCTATACCCTACTTTGGAGTGTCATTATTATGATAGATTGGGCCACCTATAGAGGTTTTGTAGGGGAATGCAGTAGTAGAGCAGTGGAAGGCGAAGAGTAAAGGTACTAGAGTCTAGAAAGGACTCAATTACTCCTCAACAGGTTAGTAGATGGAGTCCCATAGAATATTTTGGTTAGGGTAGGGGATGTGGTACCCCCGTGATAGAATGGAAGTACTGGGTAGAGGGTATAGATCAGGTGAGTTAGGATAGATCCCAGGGTAGAGGGGCTGGTTAGCTTCATGTTATGCATACAACATTGTCTAGTGTGGATGCGGGACTACCTACAAGCAGTGGTATAATTCTTGTATCATCTGCCATTTATTTTGTTTTTTAATACCATAGAATCACATTCCTTTTTTATTTTCTCTTTTTAAATGGTTTTTACTTGGATGTGGAAATATTGGGTGGTGTTTTGAAAATTGACACACCATTAGAAGTACAGTCAGAGAATATCAAATGTTGCAAGGTGTGTTCTCTAGAGATTGGTGGTTACCATTTCTTTTGGGAACCATTCATGCTATAAATGATAATCTTCAATTTGATTCTTGGTTTGGATTGGTTAGTTCTATACTAGTATTACATCAAATATTATCATAAGAGATTTACCCTTTTCATCTCTAAAAGGAGGAATCCATTATCACCAAGGTGAGTGGGATCTTTAAGATGGTCATGCAGGACTAATTCAGTGTAGATTGTATTATCTTATGGATTAGTTTGCTAGTATTTCTATAGATGATGGTGGAATACAGTAGAATTATTTTTCTCTAGTGGTATACTATTTTTAGGATATCTTTCTTGATTATTTCTAAGACTTACCAACTGAGTGAGAGATTTAGTTTATGATCGATTTTGTTTTGGGAGCCGATCTAGTTTTTATCCCTCCTTATAGAACGACACCAATAGTGATTAGGGAGTTGAAATTTAAATTAGAATGAAACTAAAGGTTTCATATGGCCAAGTACATATCCTTGGGGTTCTCTAGTTCTCTTCATGAATATGGTGGATATGAATTTTTTCTTGTGTGTATATTATTAGATATTGAACTAGATGACGATCAAGAGCCAGTATTCCCTTCCACACATCAGTGATCTTTTCAATCAATTGATCGGTTCTAACATGATAGAATTAGACATAACTTAGAATACCATACGTTAAGGGTGATAGAATTAGACATAACTTAGACTACTTTTAGGATCAGGTATGACATATATGAGTTTTTAGTGATTCTATTTAGTTTAACTAATGAACTAGTGGTATTCATGGCCTTGATGAATTAGATCTTTCATCCTTTTCTGGAACAGTTTTTAGTGGTATTTATTGATGATATCTTAGTTTACTTCCAGTAAAGACACAATAATTCCAAATATATTGACATCATCCTATGTACATTGAGAGATAATCAATTTTACACCAAGCTTACCAAATGTAGTTTCTGGTCTGATAAAGTGAACTTCTTGGACCATGTCATCTCAGAGAAAGGAATGTTAGTGGACCCAAAGAAATTTATGACCATGGTGTATTGGGAACATCCCAATAATGTCTTCAAGATTCAGTTATTTATAGTTTTATAAGGTTATTATTGAAACATTATCGAGGAATTCTCTCATTTGGAAGCACCAATGTCAGGGCTAACCAAGAAATGGGTGAATTTTGTTTGGTCAGATACTTATGAGAGATATTTTCAGGTGCTAAAAGGAAGGGTGACCTCATGAACTATCCTCACTATACCTATTCTGGGTAAATATTATATCATTTATTGTGATGCATCTGGAGTTGGAATCAGAGTAGTTATGATGAAGGGGGATTGAGTGGTTGCTTATGGCTCCAAACAGCTCATACCGCATGAGAGGAATTACCCTACTCATGATTTTGAGTTAGTAGTAGTGCTATATTTCTTAAGATGATAGAGTAATTATCTCATGGGTGAGAGTTTTTTGGTATACATGGACCATAAGGTCCTCAGGTACATATTTTCTCAGTCAGACTTGAACCTTCTACAGAGGTGGTGGGTCGAGTATCTCCAGTCTTTCAACTTAGAGTTGGATTATACTTTAGGAAAGGGTAAAATATTTTCTGATTAATTGAGCCTAAATATGCAGAAATAGGGAGTATGGGAGTCTTACAATGAGTGGTAAGTGATGGCCCTATTTGTAGACATGCATCTAGATGTTTAGAAGTCTCAGGGATGAGTATCCCTAACTTCAACATTTTTTATATCTGTGCTTTTGTACTGGATCAAGACTGAACAATTATCTAATCTAGAGGGATTAGTTATGAGATACAACTTATATGGTGGGGAGATACCATCGATATGGTCTCTTGGTAGTGGAAATTCTCTTCTTTTCTATGACTGAGTATGGGTTTCTACGGGAGTGTGTGAGGAGTTGATAAGAGTGTTTCATGATTCAAGATGGTCGATACATCCTGGTTTGAAAAAGATGTATTATTATCTTCTTAAAAAATGATGGTGTTTAGGAATGAAGATAGAGATAACAGGCTTTGTGGTGAGATGTTCCACTTTTCAAAAAGTGAAAGCTGAGTATCAAACGACAACATTGTTTTTTCAGCCTTTGCCCATTATTGAATGGAAATGGGTTGATGTCACTATGGATTTTTTTTATAGGATTACCTAGGAAAACCTATAAGAATGATGATTTATGGGTTATTGGGGATCGACTGACCAATGTATCCCACTTTTTTCTATTAGTGAGACCATCATAGTTGAGGATCTGGGTAGTATTTACATGTGTGAGGTAGTTTTGTTGCATGGTGTTCTAAGGATTATTATTTCTGATAGAGATCCTCATTTTAAATATCATTTCTAATAGGGTCTTCATAAGGATCTGGGATCATAGTTTCTTTTTATTATGACCTATTATCCTCAAATTGAAGGTCAATCTAAGTAGACTATTCAAGTTCTGAAGGATATTTTATGAGCCTATGTTTTGGATTTTGGTGGTTAATAGGATCACTATATGGCACTCGTGGAGTTTTCTTATAATAAAATCTTCCATGAATCAATCCAGATGGAACCTTTTGATGACTTTTATAGAAGTACATACCATTCACCTTTTTTTTGGTTAGAGGGAGGTGAGTTAGCGCTTATTGGGGCTAGACTCATGTAGGAGATGTCTAAGTAGGTTTAGTTGATCATGAAATGGTTTGTGATCATGAATAGTAGGCATAAATCACACACTAACCATCATAGATGACCCATTTAGTTTGAGGTTTTTCATCATGTTTTCATTCTGGTGTCAAATAGGTTGGGAAAACACTGTATTGGAAAACTGGGGAAGCTGGCACCCGAGTTTGTTATGCTCTTTAATATAGTGGATATGTTTGGTCTAGTGGCATAGATATTGGCCCTTTCACAATACTAAAGTTACATGAATGACATGTTTCACATGTATCATATTTAGATACATTATTCATACCCTTTTCATGTGATAGACATAGAAGATGTTGAGATTATTCCTGATACATCCATTGAGGAGAATTCGATAAAAATTGTGGACTGTAGTGAGAAGTATCTTCAAGGTAGGGAGATTCCTTTGGTTTGAGTGCAATGTAAGCATGGGTAAGTTCATGAGGATACCTGAGAGAGGGAGTATGATATGTGAGTATGGTAGTTGGAATTGTTCACTGAGACCCAACAATAATGCTTTGAGTAACTCGAGGATAAGCTGTTACATGGTGGGGAGGTTGTAAGATCCTATCTTTTCCAACTACGTCCTTATTTGAGTTTTTCATTTGATCCTTGGTGGATGAGTCTTGTTCAGAGATGGAGAGTATTTTTTGGGGAAAATGACTTAAAGTACAAGGATGTATGTTGTTTGAATTAATGGAGTCTAGGTATAAATGTGTCAAATGGGGTTATAATGGTTTTTTATGTTTGGAAGACTTTGGAGGTGTTAGGATAATTATGTAGGGAAAAGGAGGATGAAAATTATTTTTAGGAGAATTATACACTGTGTAAAGGTAATAAATGACTTGTAAACTCAACCAGACACATTTCATGAAAGAAATACAGGGCATGAACTTGTTACAAATCGTGTAAAAAATACATTCCATGTAATGTTTGGGAAAATTAAATAATAATATGAGGTGATGGTTTTTTGGTGTATACCTCTAAAAATAAATACATGATATGTAAAAGAGTTACAAGTCTTGTAATTTCCTAACCTACAGTTTTAAAATGTGTCATGTAGATGATTTATTTTTCATACTTCATGCAACCTCTTCCTCTTGACCCTAGGGATGCTTCCTGGTGTTTTTGGATAATCTCACTTGATTTTGGACATCCCTATCATGCATATGATCCCTGGTAATTGGTTTTGGTTAGGTTTTACCTTATCCCACTTCGATCTTCAGCCAATTCAGTGTAATCTTTTGACCGTGAGTGTTGTTGGTTTTGATCTTGATCTGCTATGATCTAGGTTTATTCTTGTGGTCATATGTGCCATTATTCTCATTGGATAATCCTACTGAAAGCATTGGTTGATCATCAGTTAAAGTTAGGGGGTCTAAAACTTATCCCTATGGTTTTATTTTTGTCAAGTATGTGAAATACTTAAATTACTCCAACATATCGTGCACCAAATAAATTAAATGATGAATTTAATTATTTCTTAGAATACCTTTGGATCCAATTGGTTATTAAATCAGCTTGGGGATACCATTCAGGTGAGATAACCCTTGATTATAAATGAATTTTTTAATGGATTAAAGTGTGTTTATCATGACATGGAATTTTGGGTGATTACTTGATATAGGTTCACCTTGGCTTGTATTGTTTATTTAGATAAATGGAATATTAATGATTATGACCAATTGATAAATGAAATTTATAATTGAAATATAAATGATAATTTTCATAATTAACTATTGATCCTTTTGATGTGATATTGTGATATCCTTGTTGTTATGATATGTGTTGTGATTCCTATACTGTAATTATTATATGGGGTGTTATCCCATTTTAATTATTGAAATGCTTATATGGGGTGTTGGCCCATTTTACATGCTGAAATGATTATATAGTGAGCTATACCTAGTGAGATATACTGAAATGATTATTTACCAATCTTGTCCTTGAGAAATTCTGAAATTTTTATATACCAAGCTTGGCCTTGAAACATGATGAAATGATTATATACCAGGCTTGTCCCTTACAAATGCTGAAATGCTTATATACCAAGCTCAGACCTGATTGACTGTTGAAATGCTTATATAAAGGGTTTTAACCCAGATTTTTGTGATTTATACCTTATTTATAAGGTTATGGTTGGTATGGTTTTGAGTTATGCTCAAATACATTCTATCATGGCATTGATGAAGGTTATGTTTTACCATGATTATATGGTTTTGGTCGGCATGGTTATGAGACATGCTCAGAGACAATCTGACACCATGCCAAAGAAGGTTGATGTGGTATTAATTTAATTGTTCAATTAATTAATACAATTTTTATTGCATTATTGAATGTATTTATTATTATAATGGTTATTTTTATACATTTTGGTGTTAACCTAGTGAGTTATAATCACAACCTATTTGGGACACCATTTAGTACCCGAGCAGATTACATGGATGTAGTATTGGACAAGGAAAAATGAGCCTGTTGTAGATTGTTTTCTTACCGGATGGGCTGGGGTTTGGAGATGGAACCAAAATGGGGTTCAACAATAGGGCCTTTGGAGTATGATATTATTTTATTTGTATTACTTATGGCATGACATTTATTTATATTTCATCATGTCATTACATTATTCCTTATCATTTATTGGATTTTCATTTGGATTCTATTATTTGGTTTTCCATAGTATGGTATTGTTTCCATTATTTCCTCACTCTAATATTTATTTATTATAATTATATTATTTTTTGTGTGTTTTAACTTTATAAACAGGGGGTATAGTGTCACCAATATACATATCATACCCCCACTACAAGTCGGTAGCCTTTGGCATATAGGGAGGTAAGCTTGAGGTCTTGTAACCAACCTGTTTCAGCCATATGAGAGAGTGCCATATTAGGGGATGTTACATGAGACACTTGGAAGACATCATGGATCCTCTTCACCCATGGTGGAAACACCAATCTACATGCCACCTCACCAACACACCCAACACCACAAGGATCCCAACAAACTTGGGAGAAATCTTACTCCCCTTTCCAAAACTCTACTTCCTATAATGAGGGGAGACTATCAAGAACACATGGTATCCAACCTAGAACTCTAGTGGACTCTTCCTATAATAATTATAGGCCTTATGATGTCCTAAACTACCCTCATCCACTTAAAAACCATCTAGATCTTCTTAGTCATTCTCTACACAACATTAGAACAAAGAACTTCTGACTCCCCAACCTCCATCCAGAACAATGAAGAAAGAAATGGTCACTCATACAATTCCTAAAATAGAGATATAACAATGTATGAGTTATATATATTATTGTATGAAAACTTAACCAAAGGTAGGTATCATACCTAAGATCCACCAAAGTCCAAGTTGAATTCCCCAACATATCCTCCAATGTTTGGATGGTCCATTTCATCTGCCCATCTGTCTGAGGTTGGGAAGAATTGATAAGATGCAACTAAGAGATGAAATAATGACGAGATACCCTTCATAATCATGAGTTAAAATTAGGATCCTAATTATATATGATGATTATTGGTGTCCTATGAAGCATAACCTCATCATCCACATATCTCCTCACCAAAAGATCCACGACACTTGACTCACGGATCTCTAGGAAGTGAGCCAATTTTGTCAGTTAGTTCACTATCACCCAAAATAGATCACATCATCCCTATTATCGGGGAAATAATATGAAGGGATCCATAAATATGTACTCCCATTTTCTCTTGGGGACATCTAAGTACTACAAAAAACCATCTAAAACATGGTGCTTCGCTTCTACCCACTGACAAAACAGAAATTTTTCCACAAACTAAACCACTAACCATTTCATCCCTGACCACCAAATATGTATACTTAATAAATGATACATCTTTTTATCACTAGGATGTAATAATAAAGTGAGCTATAAAACTCACTGATAAATCCCTTATGCATCACCTACAGGATAAAAAACCTCCCATGTAATAACACCCGATTCCAATCATCCTATGACCATCCATCAAGAGCGTCACCATAGAAAACAAGATCATGAATCACCTATAACTATAAGTATCCCCACTAAGACACCTCCCCCAACTACATCAAATATGACTCCACAGTCATATGATGAAGACAACATTGAAAACTTCTCTCCCCAACGTCATGATGAATCATTGTAATCTCCTTCATTCCTTTCTAAACATCCACAAAATCCCAAGACACATCCTCTCGATACTTTCTACTCAATTCATAAATAACTACATTACCCTTACCTGGGATGTAAGAGATCTAAAAATAATAATCTTAAAGAAACTCTATCCATATCCATTGGTGTAGATTCATATATTTCTAAGATAAAGAATATATTAGGATCTTGTGGTCCATGAAAACCACAAAATGATCATTGATGAGGTAGTACTGCTAAAATTTTAGCACAAACACAACTGCTTAAAATTACAGATCATGGGTGGAATAGTTACTCTTGTGGGGACATAACTTTCTATACCCATAAGAGATAACTTCTCTATACTACATCAATATGCATCCCAATCCCATATGGGACACATCTCATAAAACATAAAAAAACAACCTCATTAAGAAACTAAAGAACTAGAGCACTAACCAAATTATCCTTTAGGTAATTGAAAATTTCCTAACACTGATATTTCTGCACAAAATCATGATCCTTCATAGTCAGTGCTATTAGAGAGGCTGCAACTCGAGAAATTGTGTATGAACCTATGATAATAGCCTATGAGATAAAGTAAACTAAAAACCTCTTCCACATTCTTGGGTGATTCCCAAGAAAAAAATACCTCTACATTAGATGAGTCAATTTAAACACCCTACCAAGACACCACATGTTCAAGGAAACATAACTCTTGTTTCTTGAACTCACACTTGGAAAAATTATCATAAAGATGGTGGTGTCGAAAGACCTAGAAAAAAACTCTAAGATACTCGACATGATCCTCCTATGACTTTGAGTAAACCAAGATATCATCAATGAATATGAAAAGGTACCAGTCTAGGAACTCATAGGAAAAAAATTTCATATTCCCCATGTACACGACTAGTGCATTAGTAATACCGAATGATATGAATAAAAACCCAAAGTACCCATACCTTCATCTGAAGGAAGTATTTGGGATATACATATCTTTTACCCTAAACTAGTGATATCCAAAACATAGATTGATCTTAAATAACAAACTAGGACCTCTCAACTGGTTGAAAAAATCATCTATAATCTAAATAGGGAAGCAGTTCTTGAAAATTACCCAATTTAACCTATGGTAGTCTTTACACAATCTCAGATTACCATCTTCTTTCTTGGTGAATAACATTAGAGAAACCCATGATGACACATTGGGTTGGATGAAACCCCTATATATTAGACCATCCACCTTAAACCTAAACTCACACAAATAAATGGACACTATATGATAGGGAACCATCAAAATCAAAGATGCTCTTAGATAAAACTCAATATTAAACTCAACATCGCGTTGAGGAGGTAGTACCATAACCTCCCATGAGAAAAAAACCAGGAACTCCTCCAAAACCTTAGGAACACCCCAAACCTAATATTATACTAAAATATCCTCAAATTATGATAAAATAGGCTCCAATTTTCTACTACCCCACTAATAACCTCACTCGCCAATAAACACCACTCACTGGACCTCCACATTGGATAAAAAAAATATTCTTTAAAAGTAGTTGATGACTGCACACATATAATATAGCCAATATATAACAAGGATAATATCATATGGATATATATATAATAATAAGAAGTCCCCCACTGATTGGTGCTATCCCATGATCAGTCCAAATCCCTGGAACACATCAATCAAAGAGGCCTGGCCTCTAACCAGTGTAGGAAACACTAGGAGAACTGGAAGCTTATCCATGTCTAGTCCCAACATATGGACCAAATAAGGAGAAAAAAAGGAGTGAGAGGTTTTTGAATAAAAAAAGAACACACAATGGTAGACAAGAACTGATCATACCTCAAAAAACTCCTAGAACTACTAGTGAATCTACCTCTAACATGTGCATTTGACCATGCCCAGCTCCTCTACCTCTCTACTTCCAGCCTCTAAAACCATGATCTATTATAGGTACCTATGTATGAGGAAAATTATGGGGACTAACTTTTAAAACTCCACATATTCTCATATTCTAAACAACAGCCTATATTCCCTACCACTTGAACTACCTCGGAGGAAACTACTACTGCTAAAAAGGGGCCTTGCCACCCATCTGAAACTGAACTCAATGAATGGTTGGACACTGAGCTTGGATGTGCGCATATATAATGAATATATGGAATGAAAATAGAAAAAGCTCAAAAGGAACTTAGAAACCACTTTTCCTTGATGGTTGGGAAAGATACTGCCATGCCCTGTTCCCCATTGAATAGAACCCGAACTACCTGAACACTCGCAACCCACTACCTAAAGCTCTTCTCCTTGAAATTCCCTTCTAGCCACCCTACTAATGCCAAAATCCAAATAAAATCATTTTCTTTATAACCTCATCTTTTTTCAACACCTTTTGATATACCGGGAGCATAAAAGGAGTGACCACATACTTGATCATAGGGTGAAAAGCCTCCTCTAAACGCCACACTCTAGACTCCTCATCTGAAAAAACATCTAGTGTAAAGTGAAAGAGGTCCTTGAACCATATCCCAATCTCCCATACACTTAGAATCCACTATTTAAGGGATATAAGCTTCTACCTATTGTTTTACCTCATCATTGATGATAGAAAATTTACCTAGAACTCCCTCTAAAAGTATGGCCACACCACATCTTCCTCCTTACAATCGCTAAGAAACAAAATCCAAAACTTACATGTATCTCCCCACATCTTAATAACTACCAATGGTACCCAAAACTCTGATAATTCTTATATTATACTGAAAGTGATCTTTAGATCCTTTATCCAATGCTCCATCTCTAGATCTAAGACAATCCCCTCATACTTTCAAAAACTATACCACTAAAAGGCATGAAAATCTCACTTCCATGCCTTATCCTCCTCTTTCAGGTCAACCATATGATGATCAATCGGATTATCCTACTAAACATAAAGCACCTAAGAAACTCATAGATGATGAATAAGTACCATTCCTGGAAACAAGGAGAATATTGTAACCCCTGGAGCATGGAATTTTATCAAATATTATTTTTTTGATTCATTTTATTTTCCCAAAACACCCAATTAAAACATGAAAAAGTCCTCATGATTCATGTACCTATCTTAAGTATCTACCCTAAAAATAGGTCCACCTCACTTAATCATTCAATAAGATCAAAGTACATATTATGGATCATGGCCCCCACTAAAATCCTATGTCCTAGCTGATCTCCCTAGCCTATGTCATGCACCAAGGTCAACTAGAACCATTACCATACCAACCCATGAAAAACTCATAGTTCCTAACTTCTACCTCCATCCAATATCTCAACCAAACCTATGATACCACTTTGTCACAACCCCCTCCATCCAAAGATACCATAATGAGGGGATAGAGATGATAACCCATGAGTCCCACCTCCAATAGGCCTCAGGTTGGCAACTAGAACCAAGGGTATAAAAATATCACAGTATGGGAGACATTACCCTCTATAAATGAAGCATGATCAGATGATAGGTTAAAAAATCACTAGAAAACTCTAAAATTCTATATAAAGTTAAACCAAAAACCATACCACAATGCATGAATAAAGTAAAACCGATATAATGAAAAAGTATCTAAAGTAAATGCCAATAGTATAAGTATATAGAAGTGAATCAAAAACAAATCCAACATAGATAGTAATGTATAGATCAGTCCCAAAAATCCTCCTAGAAAATTAAAATACAATTTATATACATAGGGTGATCATAACATGTATACTCAATATGGACATAACCAAGGCCTTAAGTTCACATTTGGGAATAGCATGCTAACGCACGAGTGAACAACCAACAGAACCAACAAGAACCTATACAAGACATCTAACCAAAACCCGGTTCACCATGGATCACTCACCAAATCATGAATCCAATATAATAATATAACATCAAGATAAAAATAAAGTAAGGTACCACAATATCGCTTCCCTAGTGATTTTCCACTGTCACGCCCCAATGGAAAATATCCTATGATACCATCCCTTACAAATACACCACATTAAATAAAATACTTACCATAGAAACTTGGGACACACATTAAATCACATCACATCTCACCTGCAGACACCTGGGCCACACATCACATCACATCACATCCCACCCATAGACACCTAGGCCACACCTCAAATCACATCACATCCAGAACCAGAGTAGTATGTTATCATGAATGTAAAGGATATCAACTTCATGCCCTCCTAATACTATGCATGATCCTTACCACATATCACATCATATAACATAATATAATTCCTGTAGACACCTGTTCCAACACATCACATCACACCACATCATTCCCATAAACACCCGAGCCACACTCACCACTAGATAATCTCTGACACCAACCCACATCACTAATTTTGAAGGAAGAGCAAGGGAGAAGGTGTATCCATCCATCCATATCACTAAAATCATGGATTTTGGGGAAAATAATCAAAACTCAACAACTTTGAGTGTTGGTAAGGTTATCTAACTCAGGAGGGGTGTGTATAAAATAACATAAACATAAATGATATATAGATTAAAAAAAATACCCAACCTATGGGTTCACATCAACAACACTATATAACACTACATCATCAAAAAATACCACACATCAACCATATCAACCACTTCCACCACTATATGCAACACCACAAAACCACCACACAAGACACACAACATTTACCACTTTCAATTAATGGTTTCACCACATTTTTTCATTAGCTATTTCATTTCACATTACACCACTCATTCATTTATTAAATTTAGTTAGCCAATTACCAAACATATATTTATAGTCTATTACTATTTATCTATTGGACTATTTTGTTTTTTTATCATCATAGTTCAACCCATGGATAATTTGGAAACTATGTCAACCATGCCATGCTTTAACTAGCTCAACTCACACAACCACTACCACATCACCAAACATACACCATCATCGTCATATCACATCTCCTAACCCATATCACCATATGAACAACTCGTCACAACCATCATGAAATTCTATCACCACATACCACAAAAGGACACTTCACCATAACCATTGCACCACAAGTATTGTTCCATAACCAATGTGCCACAACCTCTTCACTATGGCTACTACACCATAACCACTATGCCACAAACTCATCACACCACATCACACAACTGTCCACATCACATCCATGCTAACAAACCACCATGTCACTACCCCTCATACAACACAACCTAGCTAATCACTAACATCACCACACAACAACACAAACCATGTAGGGAAAACACAACAAGAACAAACACACAAAATAAAAACAAACCATCTTTCACAATTATTCATGGGTATTATAACACATCTTATTTATTGATAATGAGTATTATAACACAAACCACATGTACATGGGAAACAAATTATTATCTAAATATACATTCTTGAACCTTTTATTTAGGGTGTGATCACACAATAACACATCAAGGGTCATTATAGAATAACAAATACAATGAAAACAAGGCTCCCAATAGCTGTTATTTTCAGAATTGGAAACATGCATGCATAATAACATCAACAACATATATCAAAGTAGTGAATCATGTGAAAAAAACCACACCCATCAATTTTAGAAATTCAAATTAATTATATCATTATTTAGACCCTTAATATTCCCCAAAGGTAAGAAAAATCATACAAATATCACATAGAACACATAAAAATATGAGAACAAGGATCCCCTACCTCAAGGAAGCTTTTCGATCTTAACATGCACTACAGTATGAAGAAGAAATTTTCCAAAAACCACCACCACATAAGGAACTCATGGATCAACCTACACCGTACCAAAAGGTTGTCAAAAACAAAACCCATACAAAATCCAAACCAAAACCAAACCACTATAGCATATCTCCAACTAATAATGGAAGTAAACCCACATGAAAGAGAGGATAAATCACCATAGATCACCACTGGGAATCCACCAGAACCTAAGGATCAATGAAAGTGAGAATATGGATAAACAATCTCCTCAAGACACCTAGGGTTCATCCAGAACAAGAGAGAGATCGAGATAGGTATAAATAAATGAAATAAAAATGGATGAAAGGGTTATAATATAACTTAGAATACGAAACTTTCATGTTGTGTAACCCATTCACAATGTGAAATCCCATTTTTCCAAATCCCACCAAAATTCATGTCACCTTAACTTGAATTAATTACAGGTCATGAATTTACCTTTTATAATATGAATCCATTTCATGTTTCACATCTAAGCCGAACCTAAGACATGAATTCTCTATCTTCACAAGCTATAAATCACCAATTCACATCGTATAAAACATTCACAAAATGAATATCCTACAGTAGCTTTGATACACCTCCAACCACCATGAAAGCTCCTCTAAAACATCTCCAACACACAAAACTAGAAAATTAATAGACTAGGAAGGCACCAACCATTACAATAATAGTCATGTTTAAATAATATTTTAATAATTTATTGAATATTGTTTAAAATTGGTGTTGTGTTTATTGAAAACTATCAAATATATTGAATTTATTTAGAAAGAAATATGATGTAAAGTTCCTGGGTGTTATATTGTATTATAATATTTGTGTTGTGTGTCATACATGCTATGAAACATGATGTTACTCTTTTAAAATATTAAGGTGTTACATTATACACCTTAAATAAATTGCATCCTTTCAATTTAATCTTGAAATCAATAATCAAGGGTTTAACATTTGAAAATACCCTTCTTAAAATCCCATATCATAAAAAGGGGTAATAAAACATCCCTTGATAAGAGAGGAAGGTAAGTACAAAAGTCGCATAACTAGGTTTCCAAATAGGATAACATTAGTGGTAAGTAAAGATATATACATGGAATAAAAGAATAAATAATTATGGTGGGTGATAGGGATCGTTGATCATAAGAAAGAGAATGGTATATATAAATTTAAGGGATTAAAAACCATAAACTAATAAAGTGTGAAAATACCATGAGTCCATCATAAATGAAGGTACTAGGTCAAAGTTTTTGTTTCAAAATCCCTTTCCAAGATTTGAGGAATTCCTTCAACATCTATATCAAGAACATAAGGAAATATACTCACTTGACAAGTATCCTTTAATTAATTTCCACCGTAGTCTCATCTTTTGATACAAATGATGAGTATTAAAGGTGAATTTTCATGCTTGGAGTATTAAAATTAACTTTAAACAAATTATAAGATCCATAAAATAATAATAATATATTCCTACTATATTTTAAAAAATATATTTGGTTATCAAAATTTATTCAATATAATAAATTAATCTCTAATACCTCAATAGTAACTCTAAAAATTCAACTTAATCCACTTCACAAATGGTTAACCTTCAGAATCATCCAAAATATGTTTGATCAAATTAAATGTCCAAAAATTTAGAAGGGAACTAAATCTAAATTATCTTCCCCAAACAATATAAAATGGATAATAATGTCATATTCCAAATATGTGAATACGTTGATCACCATAAAACCTTAATTAAAACATGCATGCTTACAAAAATAAAATCTCAGGTTTTGAAATATATTCTATAAATCAATAATTTCAATAAACTCCAACAAATATAACATAAAATATTAAATCACTAACCAATTTCAAGGTCACCAACACTATCCCATAAACATCACTTTATCATTATTATCTCAATATCGAGCACATATTAAGGGTTATCTTTCCCCAATAATGTGTTTTCCAAAAAATCAACTTGCCACTGAACCACTTTTCTTGGTACTATTCAACACATGCTTTCAAATCCTTAAATAAATACTACTGCAGTACAGTCCTTATATGTTTCATGATTCTTATAACAATAATATCATTGATAAAATGATTCTACAACATATTTCCTTGATGATTAGGAAATTAATTTGAATAGTACCCATCTACTTATATTTAAAGCAATGAACATTGAAAACTTCTTTTTTACCCTTGAAATCATGAGTATTGGGGCCTTTATCTCTACACATGTAGAAAAAATCCCATTCTCTTAAATAAAGCACCAGGAAGTTTCATTAAACAATTATCACAAGTGGGAAAATCCTTATTTACCTTACATCCACTTATTTATATTTTTCTATACCATCCTCTAATTTTCTTACTACCCCTCAAAGACATAATACTTATAGAATTATTTATTTATATTAATAGAACATGATACTATGTTCCCATATGATGATAATGTTTGGGTGACTAGTTACCTTTGAATAATAGTATTTAACCCATAAAATAAATAATCAAAATTTCTCTTTAGATTATATATATAGTTTGTAGAATTCCTTTCTAACTATGTAAAGTTTTCTTTATACTTAGAAACATTTTACTCTTCCTTTTGTCTTAGACTCAGTAATTATATCTCTATATCTGCTCATTGCTCATGGGGAAAATACTTTTCCCAGAAAAGTTATTTAAAATACATCCAATCCATACATGATATTTCTTATTCATCATTAGTGTTTTGAATCAATGACTACTATTGATCCTACTCTCCTGATAGAATATAAAATTCCATGAAAACCTTCTCTCTTTCATTACTTCCCAAAGCAAGAAATATATTCTCTAATGAACTTTTCCATTTCTCAGATACAAATTTATTTATTTTACCATTGAATGATGGAGGTTTTTGATGCATAAAGTGGTCTAAAATTTTTACACCACGTGGAATATTAGAAGGATTCTCTACATGGGAAAGGTTATTGTTCATAACTTGAGTTAGCTACCCCAATATGGTTATAATTTATTTAGTTCTATCTATAGCTCTAGATCCATCTTCATTATCTTTCCAAGGAGGGAAATATCTACATGGAGTACATGAATTTATACAGTTCCCATTCCTTCTACTAGGAACCATTTATAAACAATAGAATACACTAGATTAGAAAATAACATATGAAACATAATGTATAATTCCAAAAATAGTGAGACACTTAGTATAAATTGATAAATTTATGCCTGGATAATCTCATAATCATAAACATGGTTTCTTTGGGAAAGTTTCCAAATCATAAAAGTTTTCAAATAAATTATAATGGTTTGTAAAGAAAATGTGAGTTAACCAAACCTTGTACCTTGGTAGTGTCAAACCAAGTGCACAGTAAGTCCCATTGTCATGTACCAAGTAATGATCGAGTTAATACCAACACACCTTTTTTGGATTTATTTCCCCTAGGTACATTCATTCCAAAACCACATATACTTATATTATCTAGACATGGATGCATTTATATGAAAACTGCATATTCTATACCTTACCAAAATTTTAAGATGTTATCCTATACTTATAATTATCCTTAAAGTAAGTCATAAGGTTATATTCCCTAATATATGTTTTCCTAAATATAGTTCCCAAGGTTTATACTAAACCAATCTGTGATACCAACTGTAAAGACCTCAAATCCAGTAGCCCAAAGTAGGTGTATAATTTATTACATTAGCACTAGAGATAATGAATCCCATCCCAAAGGACCAAATAGTTTAGTAGTCTTGGTAAAATAGATACATACTTGAATTTCACATACATTTGAAAACATAAAATAAAAAAAGTGTTTTCTTTGATAACAACATTATTTCCCATAAAATATCCTTTCATATCAATCAAAAAACACTTCCTGATATCCTAGGGAAAATAAAACATAATAAAGTGGTGAGATCATATATTATATTATAATAGGTATTGGGGGTAAAATTAAAACCAAACAACTCACACACACAACACCATCCATATGATGAGTGTCCTAATACCCCCAGGGATAATAACCCAATATAGGACCTTATTTATATATTAAGTGGCCCATAGTCTCAAGACAATCCTACCCGTGGCATGCCTGTCCGGTGGGTCCATGTTCCACCAACGCTTTTTTCATTGGTCGCCTACCCCGATTGCTGGTTACCACCATTTACCTCATGACGCTCTCCATACCATCGACCGACCACTGCTACTCATCATCTTTGTAACAACTTCCACACACCACTGAAAGCCAATCGAAGCTCCTCCACCATTATCGCAACCCTCACTGCCCACCTCAAATCTATCCTATCTCCGATAGTCAACTATTATACTCCCTCACCCAAACATCGACGATCCCACCATCGTCGTCTACCTTCATGCCTCTAGTTGACCACCTCGATGATTCAAAATGAAAAGGATCCCACCCCGTGCCTCGAAACGCCACTGGATGGTCCCCCACACACCCTATTGCCTTCGCCTGACCCCCCTGTGACTCCTGCCTAGACGTTTTACCGACTACTCATAACCCCACCACATCACAATAAATCTTTAAATATAGGGCATCCATGGATTGAACCCTGGTTGATACAGGCTTATATGGAATCCATTACCACTAGTCTAGGACCCCAATATTAAGGGTTGAATCTCATATACCTAGTAAGGGTAATCATACAATAGAAGATATCATGAATAAATAATCATAATAAATATAGTAAGGTAAATAACTAAAAAACATTCAATTTTAACAATAAATTGAGAATAATATGACAGGAATTAATGATGATCAAATAAATCCATATAAATAATCACATGAGTTTAAAACTTATCCATGGATATTTTAACTAATTGAATAATCACATGAACATAAATAACTAAACTCATAATAAGGGAATTAATAATTATGGACATCTAAAACATACGTTCAAGACTATTCACAAGATAATTTAAATATGTGTGTAGAAACTCATCTAATTTTTCCAACTAATTTGTCTCATGAGACCTATCAATGCATCAAGGGGATATGTAATTCTAGTCCCCACCCAAAAATTAATAATTCCAATTCATTCATCATATAAAAGGGGTGAAACATAATCAACATAAACATTCATATTAAAAAACTAACATACAAAATGTTAATACTTACCCCAATAAATAAACACAATCATAAACCATCTAGAGTAATATGGTGAATGATAATAAAATTTTACATCCCTAGTCAAACTGATAATAAACCATTTGAATAAATAATAAGTATAGTATCAATATAACATATCCTCATTATATCATAGGTACAATAAAAGTTTGATGTCATTGATGAATATAAATACCATAAAAAGCTTCGTTAAAAACATTCTTGTGGAAAGTAACATTTTCAATTTGAAAACAAACTTTTTAGAACTAAAAGTTCCCAAAATATTTTGAAAATAGTTTTCTTTGAAAATAAACTTTGAAACTTATAAATTAATATTTAAAGCTATTAGACTCACCTGTTTTGATAATCTCAAATATGATTAGATATGTTCTGATAATCCCAAATCATGCTTATCTATATAATAATTATGTTTCATAATTACGCCTTCATGTTCTAGAGTTAGTATGAATGTCAAAATAATCATATAATATTATGGAATATATTAATAAATATTTATTTATGTTTAACAATGATGAAGTATGATATTAATTCAATCTGGAACTAATATACATAGAACACTTACTTTGTAAGCATTTAAGCTCTTAAGTCACTGATAGTTATGATTCTGACTGATACAAACTAGATCACTGATACAAGTTCACTGTTAGAAAAGTCCACCAATAGAATAAGTCTACTGATTGACAAGGTCACTGATATACATGTTCACCGATACAAGTTCACGGATACAAGATACCGATAGAATGGAGCTACCGATAGAGAAAGATACTGATAGAGAGAGAGATACCACTACCGATGATAACAACTACTGATAACAAGGAAGAGCTACCAATAGAAGTTCACTGTTACAAAGATCTACTGATAGATGGAGCTACCGATACAAGGAGATATCTCTACACATGGAGCTACTGATACATGAGCTACTGCTACAAGAGTTACTATTACAAGTCTACCGATGGAGAGCTACTGATGGAAGATGACTGTTAACCAGTCACTGTTACTTGAATTCTATACTTTGTCAATATTATTAATATAATGCTAACAGTCATATTTTCTTAATTCAATGAAACTGCTATTAATTAATGTGGGTTGTTGGAATGTTAGGGAACCATACCTTGTACCTGTAAAAGGTAATCATTTCCATTGTCGGAGAAAAAGGAATAAAAGGAATATCAAGCTACTGGAGGAGAGACATATACATAAGGAAGACCAGAAGATACATATGAGACACATAGAAGAAGATACACATGTACATGCAGAGAAGAAGACTCGAAGAACTCAAAGAACTTGAAGAACACTCATACACATCAAAAATAGATGTTCAAAGAGAATGTTCAAGTGCTACAAGGAATACTCTCACATTAAAGTTGAACACCTATACTGGAAGTGAAGGAACAAAACCACGACACTCTATTTTCTAGAAAAATTCCAGAGAAGGACTCAAAGCTTCATATGCTTCAATGCAAAGAATTCCAGAGCTGCATTGACATCACACAAGAGAATTCTAAACTCATCTCCATATTATTTCTCTACTGTGATCATTTTTTTTATTACATTACGAGAAGTGTGTGTGCTTCTATCTGTTTGGACACACACTGACTCCTAAGTTGAACTGGAGGATACTGAAATTCTCACACCAAACTCTTTATACCTTTTTGTATCCCACGTAGAACTGTGGTAGAGGTCTGAAAACATGGACATCCCGTGTGCTATTGTTGTTGCTTTCCCATGTAGAACTATGGTAGATGTCTGAGGACCTGGACAGTTTGAGTACTGTTGTAAACCCTGATCTAGGGTGTGGATAAAAGTTATATATAAATTTTTTGAGAGGAATAAGTCTCAGCTTGAGACTGAACCTATTGGTTAAAACTGTTGTGCATCTTATTTTAGTTTAAACTATTTTCAATATTTCGCTGCTAATTACTTTGAAATTCAAATCTATTTTAAAGTAACTCTGATAGTTTAACTAGAAAGTGTTTTTAATTATTGCTAGCCAGTAAGTTAGTTTCAAAAACTAACTTAATCTTCAGATTAAGTTAACTGAGAAATAATAAATCTTTGAGAAACTAAGTGAACACTTACAATCTTTACAAATTCACTATAGTTTAACTTGTTTTATGAATTGGAGGATTTCAATATAAATATTTTAAACAGAAATTTTTAATATGAACTAAATTCACCCTCCCTCTTGAGTATCCTCTCCAAACAACATTTGGTATCAGAGGGAGTAGATAAAATTTCTTTTTAAAACACTCTGTTTGTGAAAATATTTCAACTGTGATTTTAGTTGTATCTTAAAGATCTCAAAATTTCTTTTAATTATAAATTTTTATATCTTTATATATATTTTTAAAACTTAGTTATTACGGACAATAGATTATAAGGTGTAACTACCAATAGAACACCCTTCTTTAAGGGTGTCAATTATGACCAATGGAAAATAAAAATGAAAATCCATTTAGAAAGTATGGGATTTGACATTTAGACTGCTATAGAGACTCAGTATAAGATTACAAAAACTGTTAGAACTACTTGGGATGAACCTACGAAAGATGATTACAATAATAATTGTAAAGAAATTAATACTATGTATTTTTATTTAGGAGATGAATAATTTAATCAAATATTTTCTTGTAAGACTGCTTATGAAATTTGGGATACTTTGGCTATTTCCCATGAGGGAACAACCAATGTTAAGGAAATGAGACTAAATACATACACTATTAAGTAAGATAATTTTAAAATGAAATATGATGAATCTATTTCTGATATGTATCTCAAGTTTAATGAGATAGTTAATACAATGATCTCATTGGGAAAATCTACTCCAACAAAAGAGAAAATCATGAAGATATTGAGATACCTACCAGATAGATGGAGAGGAACCTCTGTCTTTATACAAAAATCATGTGACATTGGAAAGATACCTGTTAAGGAGTTTATTGGTAAATTGATGATGTATGAAGAAGAGATAAAAGTGAATAGAGAGGAAGATGTTGAACCCAAGAAGAAGTTATTTGCATTTAAGTCTATTGCCTCAAAGACCAAGGACAAAGAGAAGGTTCAGATAACTGAAGAAAGCTAAACTAGTGAAAATTATGACTCAGATAGTGATGAAGAGATGGCTTAGATATCCAGGAGATTCAAGAAATTTTATAGAAAGAAGAAATTCTTTAGAAAATTTGATTATAAGGGTAAGTATTATCAATGAGGAAATTGGAAGAAAGACTGGAGGAAAACTGATAAAGATGATGGAATAGTTTGCTATGAGTGCAAAAGAAAAGAGCATGTCAAAGTTGATTGTCCAAAAATGAAATTTAAGAAAAAGTATGACTATAAGGATAAGAAATACAAGAAATACATGAAAGCTACATGGAGTGATTCTAAAGATAGCTCAAGTGGATCTGAAGCTTCTGATTCTAAATAAAAGAATCATTCCAACATCTGTTTCATGACTGAAACATCTAAGGTAACACTTAATTCCCCTATGCACAATGATTATTATTCTAGGAATGAAAGTGATTCAAATTATGATGATAATATGTCTAAAGCTGAATTATTTGAATACTGTAATATGTTATAAGATACTTGTAATGAGCTGAAAGATAAGTACAAATCATTAAAGAAATAGTATGCCTTTACTAGTACTGTTAAATCTGATCTTAGTATAGAAAAATAAAAGAATGCTCAACTGTTAAAGGAAAATACTGAACTCAAATTGTCTAATGAGAAACTTAGAAAAGAATTAGAGAAGTTTACAAGTAAAAAAACCACTCCCACTCAAATTCTTGGAAAAAAAGTTTCACAAAAGTATACTACTAGTATAGGTTACCAGTCTAGATAGAGAAAGATTGTTAAAAGTAAATTTATTCCAAAATCTGGACAATATGCTGTTAGTTCAAGTTCTAGAAATTCTTATGCTTTATCTAGTTATTCAAATTATTATAGACCAAAAAAAGTTTATTTATCAAAATATTTTGAATCTGTTAATTATATGAAACCCATTAGACAAATATGGGTGCCTAAAGTTTTACTTGCTAACCTTTCTGGACCCAAGAAAATCTGGGTACCAAAATTATCTTCTGTCTAAATCTGTTTTGTAGGAAAATTGATTGAAAACTTCCTGTAGGAAGATATGGTACTTGGACAGTGGATGTTCAAGGCATATGATAGGATGATACTCATGCTTTAAGATCTTAATCAAAGTTGATGGAGGACATTTCACCTTTGGATATAACTCAAAAGGAAAAATCATCATCTTAGGCCAGATTGGTAACACAGATTCAATTTTAATTTCTAAAGTACTATTCGTTGATGGATTAAAATACAATCTGTTAAGTATTTCTCAGTTTTGTGATGATGGATTAAATATAAAATTTGAAAATGATTCATGTAATGTTTTTAATTCTAATTTTTTTTGGTATTTACTACATTAAGAAATGAAAATGTATATTCTGTAGATTTTAATTCTTTATCTAAACAAATGTTACTTGTTTAAATGATTTTCATAAATAATCCTGGATATGGAACAAAAGATTAGGACACTGCAATATTCATTCACTTAGGAAACTAACTTAGAAAGGTTTAGTTAGAGACATGCCCAAACTAGAATTCCCAACAGATAAAGTTTATAATCCTTGTCAAAAGGGAAAACAACATAAAGATTCTTTCAAATCAAAGAAAAAAGTTTCAAATTCTCAACCTCTTGAGTTTGTTTATATGGATTTATTTGGACCATCTAGAGTTTCTAGCTAAAATGGGAAGCACTATATTTATGTCCTTGTAGATGAATTTTCTAGATATACTTGGGTATACTTTCTAACTCACAAAAGTGAAGCTTGTTCTTATTTCATTAAATACTCCAAGTCTATAGAAAACCTAAGTAGACTTAATATTAAGACCCTGAGAAGTGACCATGGTCGTGAGTTTGAAAATCATGAGTTTGAAACTTATTGTTCACATAATGGCTATAGTCACAATTTCTCTACCCCCAGAACACCTCAACAGAATGGTGTAGTAGAAAAAAGAAATAGAACACTTCAAGAAATTGCAAGAACTATGCTTAATGAATATGATCTACCTGTTTACTTTTGGGATGGAGCTCTTAATACAGCTTGTTATATTATAAATAGAGTTTTGATTAGACCAATTCTCAAAAAGACCCCTTATGAGCTATGGAATAATAGGAAGCCTAAGGTTAATTACTTTAGAGTTTTTGGTTGCAAAGTATTCATCCTCAATACTAAAGATAATCTTGATAAGTTTTCATCCAAAAGCAATGAAGGAATCTTTCTAGGTTATTCTATATCTAGAAAATCTTATAGAGTATTTAATAAGAGGACCAAATGTGTGGAAGAATCTATACCCATCAAATTTGATGAAACTGATCCACATGAACCTAAGACCCCTCTTGAAAATCTTGAAGAAGATATGTCAATTATAAACCTTAATGACAAAAACAGTGAACCTATTGTTAAGACAAATAGTTCTTGAAATTTTCCAGAACCTGTTCCTGCTGAACCCGAACCTGTAAATGAACCTGAAATCTCTAGACCTACCTTTAATAGACCAAATAGGACCCTTAAAAACCACCCTTTAGATGTTGTAGTCGGAGATTTAAATAGAGGAACACAAACTAGAGCTTCTCTAAGAAATCAGGTTGAACATCAAGCCTTTCTTTCACAGTCAGAACCTAAAAATATCAATGATGCTATCAATGATGAATTTTGGGTAATGGATATTCAAGAAGAATTAAATCAATTTGAAAGAAACAAAGTCTGGGAATTAGTTAAAAGACCTAAGGACACTTTGACCATAGGCACTAAATGGGTGTTTAGAAACAAAGTTGATGAATCTAGAAATATCATTAGAAATAAAGCAAGACTAGTTTCACAAGGATATAGTCAAGAAGAAGGAATAGACTATGAGGAAACCTTTGCACCTGTAGCTATGTTAGAAGATATTAGGATTCTACTTGCTTATACTGCTCATCTAAATTTCAAGTCATATCAAATAGATGTTAAAAGTTCTTTTCTAAATGGTTTTATAATTGAAGATGTTTTTGTTGAACAACCACCTGGATTTACTAATCCTCATTTTCCAAATCGAGTTTTTAAACTTTCTAAAGCTTTATATGGTTTAAAACAAGCTCCAAGAGCTTGGTATGATAGACTTATTAATTTTCTTATTTCAAAAGGTTTTATTGAAGGGATTGCTGATCCAAATATTTTTATCAAACGAATTTCCAAATATGTTTTGATTGTATAAATCTATGTTGATGATATTATTTTCATATCTTCTAAAAATTCTTTGTGTATTGATTTTTCAAAGAGTATGAAAAGTGAATTTGAAATGAGTTTAATGGGAGAACTCAAATACTTTCTTGGATTTCAAGTTTTTCAAAATAATGATGGTATCTGTTTAAATCAAATAAAATATACAAAGGATCTTATAAAGCATTTTGGTCTGGATAGTAATAAGGGATGTGATACACCTATGAGTACCACATGTAAATTAGATATTGATGAAGCTGAGAAACCAGTAGATCAAACAAATTACAGAGGTATGATTGGGAGTTTAATTTACCTTACTACTAGTCAACCGGATATCATGTTTAGTGTGTGCATGTGTGAAAGATTTCAAGCTAATCCAAAAGAATCACACTTACTTGCTGTTGAAAGGATTTTAAAATATCTTAAACATACTACCAATCTAGGATTATTTTATCCAAAAGTACAATATTTTGATTTAATAAGTTATTCATATGCTGACTTTTCTGGTTGCAAGTTAGATAGGAAGAGCACTTCTGGAACATGTCACTTTCTAGGTAAATCCTTAGTATCATTGTGTAGTAAAAAGCAGAATTCGGTTGTATTGTCTACTGCTGAAGCAGAGTATGTAGCCGCTGGTAGTTGCTATGCACAAACTCTATGGATGAAACACACTCTATTGGACTATGGATATCAATTTATACATGCATCTATAAATTGTGATAACACCAATGCAATCAACATTTCCAATAATCCTGTATCTCACTCTAGGACTAAGCACATTGATGTAAGACATCAATTTTTGAGAGATAATTATCAAAAAGGTGATATAACTGTTGAATTCATTGGCACTGAACATCAGTTGGCTGATATATTTACCAAAACTTTAAATTCATAGAGGTTAAATTACATCAAACATGAATTATGAATGATAAATTTTTCCTAGCAGTTTAATGATACCTCACTGGTATGGACCTCACCGTTATACCTCACAGGTACGGACCTCACCGTTATACCTCACTGGTATGGACCTCACTGTTATACCTCACTGGTATGGACCTCACTGTTAGAACCTCACTATTAGTGGACCTCACCGTTAGGAATCCTCACCAGTATATGTTACCGGTAGTTTACGCTATATTAAACTTCGTGTTTTTTAGCCGCCAGAATCTGTATCATTTGTATTATATTTATTATGCTTTATTTATTTATTTCTTGATTCCTAAATGATAAAAAATTAGTCTTAACCTCATTTTAATCCACCTAAAACCCTTTACCTTCAAACCTTAGCTCCCAAACCTTCGTTTCTCTCGAACCCTAAACCTCATAATTCGCAGAATGACACGAGTGAAGAGACCGACATTCAGTGAAGAGGGTGATGAGCTGAATGCCAAGAGACTCAAATGAGAGCCTAGTGGTGGCAGTGAAGTAAAGAAACCTATAAACCCACATCTCATGAAAAGGGAAATAGTAGTTTAGAAAGAGCTATGTGCGGAATGGTTGATGACCACTAAGTCATTAATTATAAGAGTGCTTGAAAAGTAGGAATGGGTTGAGTGATTCTCAAACAAAAATGGACCGTAGTATCCTAAATTGGTTAAATATTTCTACGAGTTTCTCAAATTTTAAAAACTGGATAATGAGAATCAGGTCTTCTCATTTGTTAATGGTAAGGAAGTTTCATTCTCCTCAGTCGAATTGGCTGATTGTTTGAGGGTACCCTATGAAGGTATATTCAATTTTTATTCAAAGTCTGTACCCCCTTCTAGTGATGTTTTTGATTATGAAACTTCTTTGGAAGAGATAACTGGAGATGGCACAACAAGAAAAGTAGTTTCTATAGAAATGGATGGAGAAAACCAGTTGCTGTTCAAATTCATCTAGCATGTGTTAAGTCCAAGAAGAAGAGATTTTGAAAACCTTAGATTCCAAGATATATTCTTGTTATATCTTCTAAGGCATGGTTTTAAAGTAAATCTGTGTAGGCTTATGATGATTCAAATGGAAGATATGACTAGGCCGAAATCAAAAACAAATTCCTTGTTCTTTGCCAAGTTGATATCTTTAATGCTTAAAGTAAAGGGAATAGCTGGGTCTCAAGATGAGACTATAGTTGTAAAGGACAAATATTATATCACCAAAACAATTTGAAAATACATGAAGATTAACTGGAACCCGTGGAGAAGATAATGGGTCAGTGATGAAGGGAAGTAGTATGAAAAGTTCAATCCTTTGGACCATCCTTTCAGACCAAAGGATGTGAGGGATCCAGGTCTAGGACCTAACGAGGAGGAACCTCAATACAATGATGATGATGCTGAGGAGGATACCTCTATATAAGAGGGAGGGGATCCTGATTTTCCTCTAAGCCCAGCTGCTGAAAAGTTATAATATGGAAAAGTAAGTCCACCTGTGACCCTACCTAGAAAGGAAGAAGTTCTGGGAGAAAGTGTTGAAGAAATCTCTATAAATGAGGAAGACCTACCTAGATCAGACCATAAAAAGACTGCTCCAGATTCTAGTAGTAGTGATGATGAAGAAGAAAAAGTATCTGAAAATGGAATTACTTGTTTGAGACTCAGTCCTCTGATTGAGAGCTCTATTATGCCTATTGAGGAGGTTCTTGAAGTGGAAAGACAAGTACCTATTGCTAATATACCTTAGCCTGTGCCACCTGGTTTGGATATAAATGTAGTTGTAGATGACTCTTCTGAAGAGGAGATGGCTACAGTTGGTGCTGAAGAGGAGGAAGATCCACTTGAGGGGGAGCAACCTGTAAGGATAGGATCGGTTTCTGTGACCTATGAAGTGGAAGATTGGTATGTGGATCCAGGATTTGTTGTATTGGGACTAGAATATCCTAATTCTGATAATGATACACCCATTAGAAGTCATCCAGTGTCTTATGATATTTTCTCAGAGGAAGTTACTGCTCAACCAGTAGCTCCTCTAGCTCTACCTGAAGACATTGTGAGAAAAGGAGATCTTGAGGCACTGAAATATGATTTTAAAACCTATTTTTTTGAAGAGATAAGTAAGATAGAAAGTTCCTTGGTATCTTCTCTGGGAATTGTTTTGTAAAGTGCTACGACAGAAGTGATGGGTGAAGTAAAAGAATGTCAAAATCAAGTTAAAAGTTTATCAGAGACTGTTGACTCTCTAAGGAGATCAGTTTCTTCATTTGATACCTTCATGAGTTATAAATCTCAATTTGATACTGACATCAACTAAATTCTAGGTGTAGTGAAATAGTTTGTGGATGTGTTTGAAGATTTTAAGAAGACTATAAAAACGCATGTTAGTACTCAGGATTTTGTTGTGAAAAATTTGATAAGTAATTTGACTCATTCTTTCAAAGAAACAATAGCTTTTACGGTAGCACCTCTTGCTGCATCTAAAGTATCAGTTGATGTGGAAGAGTTTAGATCTATGCTGAAAGAAGAACTTGGTGAAGTTAGTACCAGTATCTCATCTGATTCTTAGGTAATTACTACCACCAGGGATATCAGAAAAATCGTCCAAGATTATATGAGAGATGCTACTGCAGCCTAGAAGGAAATCAAAGACAAAATTGATTACTATTTTCAGAGAGTGTACACCAAGCATCAGCTAACCAATCATTTCAAGCTACTATTAAAGAATCTAAAACTACCCCCAGTCACTCAAGCCTTCAAAGAACATGTTAGTAAGCTCAGGGAGTTGACCCCTACTTTGGAAAAATTTATGGAGAACAAGGATGATTTCATCTCTGCCATGGAGAGAGGGGGAGGTATCATTATGAATTTCAGGAATCTCTTACTGCCATTCCTACATATGGAAAATACACCTATCATCATGCCTCCCGCCTTACTTGCTACTGGTTCTACTGGTTCCACACCTCAAATGACTCCTGCTCAGGAAATCAGATGCTTGACTCCTATGATCATATAGAGGAGTACTCATTACAGACCTGGAAGTGTTTCAGTAGCTGAACCACCTTTGATAATTACTGGAGTACCCAAGCATGCATCTCCACCTACCCAACCTCAGTCCTCTGATCCTAAAGGGAAATCCACAGTGGACATCCAGGAGGTTGATTGAATGAAGCTAGATATTTTTATAGGAATCTTTGTACTTCTTGTCTTTCTTTTGAACTATCTCATGTACCTTTGTCCTATGCAATAAAACTATCTGTTTCCTCTCTTCTTCTTTTATGCTCTACACCATTATTTTTCTCTTTTTTCTAATCACAAATGGGGATAAAATTTATAATATAGTGAGAAATTACAATTTTGGGAGAAATTACACTAAAGGAGACAAGAAAATTATAATATGTGTCTTTGGGGGAAATAAATATTCTATTTATTTTTACTCTTATGTTTTTCCATAGTTTAACTCTGATAAATTTGAGAGTTATGATCTGAAAGCACTGAGAAATTACATTAGATGTATTTTACTCTAATTTATTAAAGTTTATTCTGGATTATAATGCCATAATTTGTGATTATCAAAAAGGGGGAGATTGTTGGACTCACCTATTTTGATAATCTAAAATATGTTTAGATATGTTCTGATAATCCCAAATCATGCTTATCTATATAATAATTATGATTCATAATTATGCCTTCATGTTATAGAGTTAGTATGGATGTCAAAATAATTGTATAATATTATAGAATATATTAATCAATGTTTATTTATGTTTAACAATGATGAAGTATTATATTAATTCAATCTGGAACTAATATACATAGAATAGTTACTTTGTAAGCATTTAAGATCTTAAGTCACTGATAGTTATGATTTTGACTGATACAGACTAGCTCACTGATACAAGTTCACTGTTAGATGAGTCCACCGATAGAATAAGTCTACTGATAGACAAGGTCACTAATATACAAGTTCACTGATACAAGTCCTCTGATACAAGATACCGATAGATTGGAGCTACCGATAGAGGAAGCTAATGATAGAGAGAGAGCTACCGTTACCAATGATAACAGCTATTGATACCAAGGAAGAGCTACCGACAGAAGTTCACAGTTACAAAGATCTATCGACAGATGGAGCTACTAATACAAGGAGCTACTACTACACATGGAGCTACTGATACATGAGCTACTACTACAAGATTTACCGTTACAAGTCTACCGAAAGAGAGCTACTGATGGAAGATGACTGTTAACCAGTCACTATTACTCGAATTCTATACTTTGTCAATATTATTAATATAATTCTAACGGTCATATTTTCTTAATTCAATGAAACTACTATTAATTAATGTGGGTTTTTGGCATGTCAGGGAACCATACCTTGTACTTGTAAAAGGTAATCATTCCCATTGCCGGAGAAAAAGGAATAAAAGGAATATCAAGCTACTGGAGAAGATACCTATACGTAAGGAAGAATAGAAGATACATACGAGACACATAGAAGAAGATACACACATACATATAGAGAAGAACACTCGAAGAACTCAAAGAACTTGAATAACACTCATACACATCAAGAACATAAGTTCAAAGAGAAAGTTCAAGTGATACAAGGAATACTCTCACATTCAATCCGAACACCTGTACTAGAAGTGAAGGAACAAAACCAAGACACTCTGTTTTCCTGAAAACTTCCAGAGAAGGACTCAAAGCTTCATTTTCTTCAATCCAAAGGAGTCCATAGCTACATTGACATCGCACAAGAGAATTCTAAACTCATCTCCATATTATTTCTCTGTTGTGATCATTTTTTTATTACATTATGAGCAGTGTGTGATTCTATCTATTTGGACACACACTGACTCCTAAGATGAACTGTAAGATACTGAAATCCTCACACCAAACTCTTTATACCTTTGTGTATCCCATGTAGAACCGTGGTAGAGGTTTGAGGACCTGGACAACCTGTGTGCTGCTGTTGTTGCTTTCCCACGTAGAACTGTGGTAGAGGTCTGAGGACCTGGATAGTCTGATTACTATTGTAAACCCCGATCCAGGGTGTGGATCAAAGTTATATATAAACTATTTGAGGGGACTAAGTCTCATCTTGAGACTGAACCTCTTGGTTAAAACTACTGTGCATCTTATTTTAGTTTAAACTATTTTCAATATTTCTCTGCTAATTACTTTGAAATTCAAATCTATTTTAAAGTAACTCTGATAGTTGAACTAGAAAGTTTTTGTAATTATTGCTAGCCAGTAAGTTAGTTTCAAAAGCTAACTTAATCATCAGATTAAGTTAACTGAGAAATAATCAATCTTTGAGAAACTATGTGAACACTTACAATCTTTATAAATTCACTATAGTTTAACTTGTTTTATGAATTGGGGGATTTCAATATAAATATTTTAAACAAATTTTTTTAATAGGAATTCAATTCACCCCACTCTTGATTATCCTCTCCGGACAACAAAAAAATTGATTGGTTATTACGATGGGAAATTATGTTCATGCTATACACATTAAAAAAATGATTCCTTTCACATTTTTGGTTAAAGAAAAATGGGAATTGTTTAGAAAATGACATGAAGATTCCTTTAATTTTTAAAAAAAAAAATCAAACATGGTTAAAAATTTATTTATAAATAATTTTTATAAATCTAAAAACATTTTTTAAAACAGGGTTTTAGAAGAAAATGGATTTTTGAACAAAGATTGAAATGAAGTCAGATTTTTTTTAAAATATTTTATCAATCATTTTAAGTACCAAAGAGTTAAAAAATGGTAATACTATTTCAAAATTTCATGAACAAAAAAAAGGATATGAATATATATTGGTTTTAAGATATGAATACCAAATAATTCTCCCAAGGGATACTTAAATATAAATATTCCTGAATAATGATGAGATTTTGAAATACACCCTTTACAATTTGGTAATATTTGAATCAAAATCCCCATGAAATAAATAAATTAAAATAAAACTTCAGATACCATGAATATAAATATATTCATGATATAAAATATCAAAAGGGGAAATATATATTCCACAAAAAAAAAATAAGTGGTGAATATGACGTATGTCTCACAGAAGTAAAAGTACGATGTGTAACCCTTACCTTAAGTTTAACTTCCTTTGTATATGAAAGAAACTCCTGTATAATAAATATAGGTTTATTATAAATATATTAAATAACAATAATCATATGTATCATACCATATATGATTTACTTATAGTATTTTATCTCTCTTTTATTAACAATTCTCTATTAAAATCACTGTTTTGGGTGATAATTACTTCATTTTGTCATGTATGTTTTTGTTTGGTAATTTCATCCTTTTTACTTTGATAATGGTTAAATCATCTATAGATTGTAAAAAATGATATAAATATAATATATATTAATTATATATTCATTTAGTGTAATCCATATAAGTTAATGATAGAAAATGAATTACACTGTTTATGGAGACGGTAAGCCGTACATACACATGAACGCTGTTTCTATTTTCTCGATGGATGGAATGAAAGGGAAAAAATATTAAATAAAATTTTTATATAATTTATATTATATATATATAACTTATATCAATAAAATTCATCCTTATTATCTTTCATGTAAAAATAAACTGAAAAACATTTCACATTGTTATGTGGAGGCGGTAGTCCACACTACGCACAAGCGACATTATGTTTTTCAACAAATTGGAAGGTAAGAAGTTATATGTGATATTATATTTATATAATTATGGTTAGGTCATAAAAATTACACATATTAATTAAAATTATCATTATTACCTTCCATGTAAAGTGTAAGTGAAAAACAAATCACATCGCTTCACGAGGTGGTAGTCCACTGCGCACACAAGCGATATTATCATATCCCCACACAATGGAAAGTAAAAAACAGATATGTGATTTCATAATTATATATGAATAATAATTTCATAAATATTATATTCATTTTTTAACTCCATCATTATAACTAAATTTTAAATGTGTTGATGAAAAATGAATTACATCGGTTCGTGACGCGGTAGTCTACCGTACAGATGATCAATAGTATCATTTCCCATTTGATGGAAGTGAGGATGGATATAGGTTATTACATCAACATAATAAAATATAATAATATATTTTATATACTAGTGTTATTATTTTTTCACATTTTTGGAATATTAAGAGATATAATAAGAAGTAACATTAGAACTTATAGTAAAAAACTTTACCTTTTCTCCAGGAAACCTCTTTAGCTTTAACCTAAATCCTTCCTAGATTGGTTTTATGATAAAAAAATGACTCTAGGATGATTTAATGGAATTAAAGAAGATATTTGGGTAGGTATTGGAAGAAAAAAATGACTTTGGGTATGTGAAGAGGAGAGGAGGGGTTGGCCTTTTATAAGTGGGGGAGAGGACAGACATGGAATTTTTGAAAGGAAAAAGTGAAACTCGTGTTTTTATAATTCAAAAATACTTATAGATGAGTCATTATAAAAAATTATAGGTTATAAGATCCAAATATGTCTATAAAATGGATATTGTATAAGTTTTAGGTCATTTTGACTCTTATCTTCTTAGTTTAACCCCTTGTAAACTCATTTTTACCTTAACCATAGTAATTAATTTTTATTGTTTTCACTTTTAATTATAGTAAAAAATTAATTCAAACATTTTAAATAATATAAATTATTATTATTAAAAATATTTAATACATTTTTACAAATTAAAATCATATATTTTATATAATTCAATTTAAGATTAAACCTACAGGCATGTTGAAAAAGCGAGTTTCCAAAGAGAAAACTCTAATAAGTATAAAAGATTTTGTTATCAAAAATTAAATATGAAATTGATTCAAATGAAAAAAAATTAATTTATTATAATATAATTTAATTAATTTTAATTTAAAAACAATTTAAAATATAATTTAACTTTGTAAATAATTTAAATGAAAAGATAGATTTTAATAAAAATCATCATTTTCACTATTCATTGAAAAATGAAACTTTTCAGAAAAATAAAAAAAATCACCATAATATAATTTTGAAACTATTAATTATAAAATAAATTTAATTTTATCAATTAAATTTTCTAAAAATTTTAAAAATTAATTTTATCATTAGTGTGTATGAAGTGATGAAACTGCTTTCTTTGAAGAGATACAGTTTTTTAGAAAACATATCTTTTACTTTCAAATGATTATTATTTTTATTTATAATTAATATAAAAATAATGAACACGTGTAAACCATATATTTTTCATAATTAATTTATCAATATTCATAATATCCAATTTAATGTCTAGGTTATAATGGTCATGTTTAAATAATATTTTAATAGAGTATCACATTTTGTTTAAACCTGGTGTTAAATATATCACAAGCTCTCAAAGAGATTGAATTTATTTAAAAGTAAATATACCATAAAGTATCAGGGTGTCATATTACCTTTTAATATTTGTGTTTCATTTTATACATGATATCGAACATGATTTTCCTCTTTTAAAATCTTAGGGCGTTACATCGCTCATGTATATGTAAGGACTACTATCTCCGTAATGTAATGTATTTTATTTTTTATCATTGTTTCGCTTGGATGGAAATATATATAAATTTAATGGATATATGTGATGTTTATAACATAATTATGATACTATAGATATATTTTATTATCCAATTTCTTACCCTTCCATCCATTGGTAAATGATAACATCGCTCATACATACGTGTGGACTGCTACCTCCACGAAGCGATGTGATTCATTTTTAATTTATGATTCAAATGGATGATAATAAGGATAGATTTAATATATATATATATATATTATATTTATTATATAATTATTAATATATAATAGTGAATTTTTATTTATATTTCTTTTGTTCTGTCTATTGAAAAGTGTAAACGTCACTCATACGTACGTACATACTACTGCCTATATGAAGTGATGTAATTTATTTTTCATCACCAACCTATATGGATGGTTATAAAAGTGTATATAAAAAATAAATATGATATTTATTACCTGATTAATATTATTTATATGATTAAACCACGACCATGGTTCATGTATCATAACCATCAAACTGAAACATGCATGGAAAATTGACTAGTTTTCACTTGAATAATGATTTTAATGAAGGATTTTTAATTAAAGGGTTATAAAAAATTATAAAGAAATTATATATAGTTATATATATATATTAATATGGTCTTATAATATATTTATAATAAATATATATGTATGAAAAAGTATTTTTGAACACATACGAAGAAAGACATGACTTGAGGTAAGAGTTTATGTTATAATCTCATTTCTTTTTTGGATTATCTATGTTAAATTTACAATGAGAGAAATTATATGATAATAATACTTTGAACCTAATATATTTTCTTATCCTATGTTTATTCATGGAATTTTCAATGTACCATTTTACCCTCTTTGATACTTAAAATTACTGAGAAAATGTTTTTAAGAAAATACGACCATATTTCTTCTTTGGTAGATGATTTTTTTCCATATCCATATTATTTAAAAAGTTTTAAAAGAATGATATTTTCTATGATCTAATGATTCTTTGAATTAATATTCAACCATATTTTAATTTCTTTTCAAAATTTTCAAATTTCATTTTTACAATGTTTTCTGAATAGGATATTTATGAATTTTTATAAAAAGTGTTAAATGAATATTCATTTTAATGTTTGTCGAATGAAATTTTTTTATCTTCATCATGACCGTTATTTTATTTGAATCTTACTTTACAAGTTTTTATATTTATTTTCAAAAAAAATCTTAATATTCTATAAATTTCTATTTTTTAAAGATACCTAAGAAAAATGATATTTTCCCTTGATTTCAAATAAATGTTCACATTCTCTTTTAAAGGTATTTTTCATCCATGTCAACATCAATTAAGGGTTTTTATGATTCATTGGGGATATTTTCTTATGATACCATCCATTTAATTTCTATGGATGACTTATGATGATGATGTTTTAAAAATGTTTTTATGAAACCTATTTTTTTACATGGGTTTATTATGTTATGTTGAGATATTTATGAAACTCATTTATTTTCTATAAGTTATGATATGATGAAATTATGAACATTTTTATGATCTTATGGCACACTTATGTATGATTTCCATTATGAGATGGGTGGGACCAAAATTATATATACCTCTAATGCATTGGGTAAAGATTATCATATCTTGAGATAATATGGACAAGAATGGCGAGTGAATCTAGTTTAATAAGTGACTCTATCCAGTATGATAGTCTTGAGAGTTAACCTAGACTAAGGGAATGGTGGAATAAGGAGCGAACCCAATCCAATATCGGACTGTGTCCACTATTATAGTCTTATAAGTGAACCTTGAATAAGTAAATGATTTTCTATGCTTATGTGTATGAAAAAAATTTATGTTTTGTGCTTATGATACGTTCTCATGAACCATGATTAGTTATTGATGATTCCACACTCTTATGAGTCATGTATTTTGTTATAAAGAATCATTATTCCATGACCCGTGATTGGGAATGAATTTTTTAAGTTATGATCATATTATTATACCCTTATACTTATCTTATGCTTATTTATGATCATTGATCAGTATCTCTTATGTTTACCCTTAATGAGAATTTGAAATAACCCTTTATTATGTTTTCTTTTCCCTTAGTTATAAAGAATGTTTTTAAATAGGGTATGTCTAAGAAGGGTACTACATGATACAAAATTTGTGGGAGATGTTAAATATATTTCATGAAATAATTTGATCATGTATGTAGTCTCAAAATAGAATAAACCTTTATGGTTTTTAGGAATTTATTATTATTATATGTATTTAATATTCAACTAAAATTATGTAATATTTTTGTATGTAATGCTTGGGTCACATCAGTTGGTATCAAAGCATGGTTTATTTATTTTTGGTGATTAGGTTTTGAAAACCGTGGTAAAAACCATGAGGATAAGTCTAAGTATAAGATAATATCCTAATGTTTTGGTAAATTATAGATTATATTATTTTATAGAAATGATATCACTATTTGGATATAAGAAATGGATGTAGGCTTTGAAACAGATTCACCTAGGGGTAATAACCCTGAAAAGGCTAGCTGGGTATTAAATTGATCTTCACCAGGTGTATAGAAAAGAGTCTTAACTGCACACATGGTTTGATACTCTCTAGTGATATGATTTAGTCAATTCACACTCTCTTAATAAATAAATATTAAAAATTAGAGGATAAAATCTATGAAAAACTAGGATAATCTATAGTTATATGAGGTGAACATAAAGTATCATAGGTTGAAAAAGGCGTAATAATTTAGGACAACCTATAATTATTTTCAAAATTATATGATTGATTAATTTTTATTATTTATGTATGATACTCACACTAATATATTTGGTTTTATTAAATAGATGAAATTATAGAAAACAAGGTAATTTTTTTTTGTAAAGGATAATGTGGTGGTTGTTCTATAATAGCTCTGGACCCACACTCCTAGATCTGGTGCTAAAAAAAATATTTACATTTTTGGATTTGAAACTAATTAAGGCAACCAAATTTTCTCCCTCTAAAACTTACTACATATAAAGGAAATATTGAATCACTTATATTACCAAAAAAAATTTAGGTTCAAAGTTTTATAGATTTAGAAAAAAATATTACATAAATAATAACCATTAATTCAAGGGAGTATTTTTCCCATTATACCCATATTTTCACATTCCATATTAAGCCTTCAACATCTCCCAAAAACTTCATCATGTTAGAAAAAAATCTAGACACAAATCATTTAATTATCATTATTTATAACCTAGGGAAATGGAAACATAAGAAGGGTGAACTCAAATTCTCAGTAAGGTTAAACATAAGCATTAACAATTGAATGTCATCAGTGTGCATAATAAGATCATAAGAGTATCATGACATAATGAAATTTCATGAGCATAACATAAGAATATTGATACCCATTAATTTCTGGATCATCAATCATGAAGCATGGAATAAATATTTATTAAAGTCTAGAGTCATAAGAATCATTAATCATGAGCCATATGATTTAAATCTTGATCAAAGGAATAATTAAAACCCATATAAATCATAAAGAAAATGTGTTGGTATCTTTGTAATATTATCTTTATAACCCATTTTAAACCTGTGTTTGATATAAATGGAGCCCAATTAAATATATAGGAGAAACCCTTCGGTAACTCCCTCCTTCTTGCTTCTAAAGAAAAGGAATATTACCCAATGCATTGAAGCGCTATATAGGTGCACCCATAATATAAGCTATATCAGGATCACCCAATGCTATCTGGTCACACCCATCATATAAACTATATTGGACCCACTCGACAAATTCTAGGTGGACCCATCATATAAGATATATCGGGCTCACCCGTAAGCTATAATGGGGCTCAACCCTTTGTATAAGATGTATCAGGCTCACCCGTCTATCATATATAATTTCCAAGTAGCATTCATGAATAAAACATTTATAATCCTTCACTTTTCAATCATTATAATAATTAATGTTATTTCATAGCCTGATTAACCAGTGGAAAATAAATGGGTTCCAGGAAAATATCATAATCTATCCAAATAAAGAATAAGGATATTATCAATACAAAATATCCCCAGTGGAATTTAAGTAAAATCAAGGGGTTTTGACATTGATGAATGAATATATCATTAAATATCATTAATGTGACACCCATATTCCACCATATTGTTCTTTTGGTGTTATTTGGTGAATAAGAGGTCCAAGTTTCATTTCCATGGAGTTTTAGTTCAGAACATGGAAAATTTTGAAGTTTTCCAACTATGCATGGTTAGAGGGAAATAATGTGACCTACTTTTACGAGGATCCTTTTTAGTTCATTTTGAACTATGTGTGGTTTTTCAACATGTTATGTGAATGGTTAAGCCCAAACTGTGCGGCCTCTAGGAGAAACTGTGTGAGGTTCTTGGCATGTATGAGGTGTGGCACATGACTTGTGAATGATTTATTAAATCATTTGTAAAACATGTGGTTTAATCTATAATTTTTGACAAATCCATTTTCATGGATTCCTAATGAGTTTTAGAACCATCAGAGGCACCATAAGAGGCTATGCGAGGCTTAGGGTAGTTCTGGAGTGAGGCACTCAGTTTGTTCTAACCATACGACCCCTCAGAAGAAACTATATGACTTAATTTTTTTGAGGGAGGAAGTAGATCCTACACAGTTTCCATACGTTTTTACTAAGTATTCATCCAAATTTTATGAGTTTACCAAGTGATTATAAATTATGGTTTTTCCATTTTACCCCCTCATTATTTTTAAGGGGTTTTCACCCCTCTTCTCCCCTACACGAGTGAGACGACCCTTTGGAGCCCCTAGAGGTGTTCCACCTTCCTCCCCCTTAATTATTTTCATTCTAATGGTTTTTTAGAAGAGGTTTGAGGTGATTTTCTTATCTCTTTACCTCCTTACCTCTCCCTCTTTTATCTCTTAGATTTTTATTACCACATGAACCCTAGTTATCACATGGATTGATTTTAGGGTTTATGGTTAATTTATTGATGAGTATTTTGGTGTCTTGGGATTTTATACATCATTTATTATCCTATGGGTGTAATCACCATTTAATACAACATGATTTGGGATGTTTTGACTTGGATACTACTTATTTGAGGCATGTTTTTCTATGAAATTGTTTCATTTTTCAAATCAAAGTGTTTCTGTGATTTCTAAATTCCCTTTTTATGAAATGATAATTAAATATGAACCTTTTTTGTTAATTTGAAACCATTTCCATAAGTTTTAATATTGTAATAATTATTTTTTCTTATAAATTCCATGTTTCAAAATTTAAAATGGAATGCTTAATTGTGTTAATATTTTTTTTAAATGAACGATTTTATTTGAAATGGTTTTAAAGAGAAATTGTTAGAATTTGATTCTGTTTTAGTTTTCAAGAAGTGAAACTATTTTTTAATGGAAATTTAATTTTAAAGTGAGGTTTTTACCTCAAAATGGGATTTAAAGGGGTTTTGGTGTATCTCAAATGGTTATTTGAAATGTGTGTGTGATTTTCCCCTTAGTAATTTGCCTTGATGGCTTGGTTTATAATGATTTTGATGGAAATCAGTGGCCTACGACTTTGTATTGATTTTTAAATAGAAATACCCTTATGTTAAGGGTTTTTTGAAATGTTTTGAATATGTTGTCAATTTCCATTATTTTCAGTATGGTGTTTTGGAAATTTGTTTTGTGAAATGTGAAAGGTCTTGGTATTTCAAGATGTATTTTGTTGTTAAAGGAACATTGGTAACTTTGGTTTTGAAAAGGAATTTTTGAAATACACCCCTTGATTTCACCTTACTTGTATACCCCTTGTGTGTGTTTGTGATCAATATGTGATGTTTGTTTCTCCCCTTAAGTAGTAATGTTCTTGTTATGAATTTTTTCATGTTATTTTTATGTGTATTTTTATCATTGGGTGTTATGGGTGAGGGTAGTTATAGTTATGACTTATGGGTAGAATTTTCTTGTTTTTAGTATTCCTAAATTTATTTATTGGTCATGGGATAATTTATACCAAGTGGGAGACCTATCCTGTTCATCTACTTGGTTCACACACTGCTAGTTTTCCACCGGTCATACTAGGCACAAGGGTTAGGTGGGGGGTTTTTCATTACAATGAGGCTTGTGCGTGATACTTTTATGACAATTATGGACTTAGAATATGCTTATAGATAGTTCAGGTTATTATATCTATATTTTTATATTATTGGAATGTTAGTGACTTAGGGTAGGACCATAAAAAATTCATTTTCTTAGTGAGTTATTAGTTATGGGAAGTTTGATATAGTGATTGTTTGTATCACTTACCTTGGTTTCATTAATATGAAACCCTTCCTTATTTTTGTTTAATTTTTATATGCCATGTGATATTTTGTGGTTATTTATTATGATGTTTGAAACATGTGGGAATTTATTTTATTCCTTTGAAAATAAGATTTAAAATATGTTTCTAAAAACTTATTCTAAGTTTTTAAAGACTCTTGTGTGAGTGCTATAAAGTGGAATTTTAAATGGGTTTTGATTTAAACAGGTATTAAATCAGATAAATGTTTTAAAGCAACAATTTTTATTATATAAATAAAGTGTGAGTTGTTTTTTAGAAATGATAATGGTGTGTATGGTTTTGAAATGGCTTTAGATGATGTATTTGTTTTCAAAATACGTGTGTCTAGTTTTGGAAAGAAAAGGGAAAAAATTTTGAAAGTGGAATACGAAATTATTTTAATTTACATATAATATATATATGTAAAGCTTAATTTTTAGCTTAATTTTCAAAATAGAATTAATGAATAGAATTATGAAATGAATTTAATAGTTTTGGTGGGTTTTGGTGACCTACTAATTTTTTTAGATCACACTAAACAAATTCAGGTTCTAGGTTCTCATTTATATTTCACTTGTTTGTTTTGGTTTATGAGTGTTCTATTTCCATTTTGGTATGCATTTCATGAGACTTTTCTTTTTTCTTGGGTAGTTCTTCTATACTCTTGTATTTTTCAAACCTTGTTTTGTAAAATAAAGGGGTTTTTGTGAGAACATTTATTTTCAAACACGGTTTTGTGAATAATGGGAAGAATGAATTCCCATGGTTTTATGAAATGTGTTATGAAAGTGGTGATTTCTATTGTTATATTTGTAAAATGAGATGTTTTGAAAGAAATTTTGTTTTAAAAACAAGTTTGGAAAGTGTTTTGGAAAAGGAAAATGGGTTTTGATAAGCATTTTATTTAGGATTCTTGGTTTCTAAAGTAAAATGATATTTTGAAATGGATTTTGTGGCCTTCTTTGTTTGGGAAATGTGTATGTTATGATAGATTGGTTTTTTTAAAGTTGTGTTGGATTGATTTTTGAGCAACACCTTGGTGGAGGGAGATTTTAAAATTCCTTGTAAAAATTGTTGTTTTCAAAAGAAACGTTTCTTTTGGTGTGAATGTTTTGTGCCTTTTTTGATGGATTGGAACAAGGAGTGTTTTTTTTCCATTTTGGGATGTGGTTCATGGGACTTTTATTGTTTCTTGTATAGTTCTTATGTGCACTCAGACTTTTTCAAACCTTGTTTTTGAAAATAAATAGGTTTTTGTGAAATATTTTATTTTCAAACATGGTTTTCTGAATAATGGTAAGAGTGAATTTCCATGGTTTTATTTTTTTTTTGAATTTTTGGTTTCCCTTGTTTTTTTGTAAAATGAGGTCTTTTGGAAGGATGTTTTTTTGAAACAATTTTGGAAAGTGTTTTGGAAAATGGAAATATGTTTTGATAATAATTTTTTTGGGGTAATTTGTTTTGAAAGTAAAATGATATTTTGAAAGGAATTTTGTGGTCTACCTTGTTTCGGAAATTGGCATGTTCTATTAAGGTTGGATTTTTATTTTTTTTAAATTTGCATTGGATTGATTTTCAAGCAATTCTTTAGTGTAGGGTGATATCAAAATTCCTTGAATTTTTTTTGGTTTTCAAAAGAAATTTTTATTTTGGTGTGATTTTATGTTCTTTGTTTTAGGTCTTATTGTTTTTATTTGATTCTTAGTTTTTAAGGAAATTTATTGGTTTTTGTTTTAATACATGACTTGAGGTAGTTCATGTAATTATTGTTTTTTTCCATCAGAATGGTTGAAAAGGTTTCCTTACTTTCAATGTCTACCCACACCATGAATGGAGTAGTGGATGTAAAACCTTCTTTGTGAGAGATTTTGAGAGTGTTCTCGATAATTTAAACTGAGTTTGATGGGAATCAATGATGTTTCTTTAGGGGAAAATATTTTGGTGGTTGTAATATTTTTATGGGATGTTTTTATTGTGTGGTTGTATTTTGTGGATGCTTTAACTTTTTGGGATGTTCCTTGTGGATGGTTTCCTTTTGAAATGTTTTTATGGATGTTTTTAATGCTGTTTTATGGAATGTTTTGTTCTATTATGGAATTTTTCACCCATATCCTTCCCTCTTGGGTGTTTTTTGACTGGGCTATGAGTTCCATTTCACTGATCCTCATTTTTGGGAAGAACTATCTTAGTTATGGTGGTTTGAACCAATATTTTTGTTGAGTCTAGTGGTGATCATTGTTTATACCCAATATAAGCATTTGGGTGCACAATTGGTTAACTAGAGGGTGTGTTTTACTAGTTTAGTGTGGTATACTAACTGGTGTGTGGTTGTGGGACTTTTTTTGGATGCACAATATGAGGGTGATCCAGTGTTTAACCCTAGGTTATCCTCATGTGTCATGAACCAAGGTGAGTTATCTTATCATTATTTTTAGGATCTTATGGTTGTTCTTCCTTTTTTTGGGTTTAGAAGTGTTTTTGGTTGAGGGTGTGCTCCTTTCATGGTTTCTCATTTGTTCAAGGATGTATTCTCAGTAGTGGTTCCTTTATTCCACCATGTTAGATGAACTCTAAATAGTGGGAATACCATGTTTGGTCTCTCATACTTCATAGGGATTCTTGTTATATGTTATCATCTCGTTTTTCTTCAAATATGTTTGGTGATTTGTGGTTGATTAGTTTGATCAATTTGAGTATCTTGAATATTGCCCTTGAGGTTAGTCCATGTTGAGTAGTTTTTTTAGTTTGGTTCTTTATGGGATATTTCATTTCCTTTGTCTCTCATTTAAAACATGAACTTTATGGGAGTATAAAGTGTCATGTTGGAGATTTTGGTGAGGTGGAGGTCTGGGCTACTTTCCATTGAGTTCTGGTTCATAACTTTTTTGAGGGGTTTCTACTACGAACGATTAAGTTAAATGGTTAGATATAAAATATGCTACCTACCTTCATGAGGATCCTTTTAATTTCATTTTAAATTGTTAATGGTTTGTTAGAACAAGATGCACATAGTCAAGTCCAAACCATGATGCCTTTAAGAGAAACTATGCAGGATTCTTGGTGTGTCTAAGGTGTGGAACATGACTTGGGCACAATTTGGTAAACCATGTGGAAAGTATGTGGTTGGATATATAATTTTTGATAGATATGTTTTTAGGTATTACAAATGGGTTTTAAACTATGTAAGGAACCCTTAGAAGCCATGTAAGGCTTGGGGTGGTTCTGGAGTGAGGTGCACTATTTTTTCTAATCGCGCGACACATCAGGAGTAACCATGGAACTTAATTTTTTTTGGGAGGTAGCATCTCCTGCATGGTTGGAACACAATTTTCCTAACCATTCTGGTAAACCATGTGAGTTTCCCATGTGTTTAAAAATTGGGGGTTTTCACATTTTACCCCTCTCGACTTTTAATGCATTTTCACACCTATTCTCTCCCATGTGAGTCGACTGAACCTTAGGATCCCTTGGAGGTGTTCCAACTTCCTCCCTAATTGATAATTTCCCTTCAATAGTGTTTTCTAAGTGGTTTAAGGTGACTTTCTTCTCTATTTCCCTTCTTATTCATTCTGCCTCTTTTCTCTCTTGTATTTGGATTCCCCTATGAACCCTAGTTATAATGTGGATATATTTTAGGCTTCTGGGTTGATTTATTGATTGGGTTTTTTGTGTTTAGGGTTTTTAAACATTGTTTCTTCCCTTACGGATGTAGTCATCATTAAAGGTGATATGTTTTAGGAAATTTCATCCTAGTTCTCACTTCTTTGAGGTAGGTGTTTCTATGTAGTTGTTTCATTTTTGAAATAAAAGCGTGTATGTGCATTCAAAATTTCCTTTTTATTAAATGATAATTATTTGAGATCTTATTTTTCCAATTTGAAACCATTTCATTGATTTTTAATCTAGGAATAATTAGTTTCATTTATAAATTCCATGTTTTCTTATTTAAAATGAAATGCATAATTGTGCTATACTTTTTGCGATATTTTCAATTGTATTTGAAATGTTTTTAAAGAGAAATTGTGGGATTTTGATCTGATTTTAGTTTTCAATGAGTAAAAATTATTTTTTAAAGGGAATTTAATTTTAAAGTGAGGTGTTGACCTCAAAATGGTTTTAAAGGGGTTTTGGGGGTATCTAAAATGGTGTTTTGAAATGTGTGTGTTATTTTACCAATATGAAAATTCCTTGATGGATTAGTTTAAAATGTTTTTTATGGAATTGATGGACTATTAATTTTCTTAATTTTTAAATATAAATGGACTTGTGTTAAGGGTGGTTTTGAAATGTTTTGAATGTGTGGGTGATTTACATAATTTTCCATATGGTTTTTTAGAATTTTTTTGGAAAGGTGTTCTATGAAATGTGAAAGAGATTGGTATTCTGAGCCATTTTTGATGTTAAAGGACCATTTGGAACTTTGGTTTTTAGATGGGGTTTATAAAAGGAACCCCTTGAATTCTTCTTTCTTATATACCCCTTATTTGGGGTTGTGATCACCTATGTGGTGCTTATTGATCCTCTTGTGTGGGAATGTGCTTGATATTACTTGTGTGCATGATATGTGTATGAAGATTTTCATAGTTGGGTGTTAGGGGTGATGGTTGTTATGGTCATGACTTGTTAGTAGTACTATGACTCACTTCTTTTATTTGTCATGGGATACTGTGTACTGAGTGGGAGATCTAGTTTGTTCCTCTAGTTGTTTCACACGTCGCTAGTTTCCCACCAGTTATACTAGACACAAGGGATAGGTCATGGTTTTTCATTACAACAAGGATTGTATGGGATAATTGAATGATGGTTTTGGACTTATCATATTTTGGTAGCTAGTTCGAGTGGTTATAACCATATAGTTAGATGCTTGGAACATTAGTGACTTTAGGTAGGACCATGAAACATTTGTTTTTTCGGTGAGTTATTGATTAATGAGAGTTTAATCTAGTTTTTATTTATATCATATCTTTCACTTTCATTGATATGAAAACCTTATTTACTTTTTTTATATGAATTGTGGTATTGTGTGGTTACTACTTATGATTTTTGACCAGTGCGGGTGTTGAGATATTTCCTTTGAAAATGATTTTTTAAATATGTTTGTAAAATCCTATTCCGATTTTTTAAATACTCTTATGTGAGTGATTCAAAGTGAATTTAAAAATGGGTTTTGGTTTAACGATGGATTCGATAAGAGTTTTTTTAGAGAAACCATTTTCATTAGATAAAAAATTGTGATTTGTTTTTAATAAATGATAATGGTGTGTGTGGTTTTGAAATGACTTTGGTTGATGGATTTGTTTTCAAAAGACTTGTGCTCGGTTTTGGACCTAAAAGGGAAAACATTTTAAAAGTGGATTATGGAATTTTTTTGATATATATATATATATGTAAACTTAATTTTTAGCTTTATTTATAAACTAGCATTTATGAATTTCCTTATGAAATGGATTTCATAGTTTCTGTGGATTGTGGTGACTTACTGGGGTTTTTTTCTAATGCCTATAAAAATTTATGGTTCCAAGTTCTCAGTTGGATCCCTATTATTCATTGTGGCCAACTTAGGGTGAGTTGGGAAGTGGTGGGAAACTAAAGGTTTCATGGAGTTGGTTTCAGGCTCGGATTGAGTTGGTTGTTTCGTAATAGTTTTATTTTTGGTTATTTTTGTTCCATATTTGTACAAATTAGATATATCTCTTTGTTTATGGGTGTTTTGATGTACATGAAAATGAGTTGGATCATGGTAGTTGGTTATGAACTGTTTGGAATCCTTTTTATTTATTTTGGAATTTTTATTTTTTTATTTTCACTGTTATATCTTTGATTTAGAAAAAAACCATTCTCAAAGGAGTTCCTATAATGTCCAAGTGCTTCTCACTAGGCTGTGAGGATTGGGAATTCTCTTTAAGACTTGTGATGGGTCAGGTCAAGTTCCATGTTCGGTGGTAGACTAGGATAGTTTTTTATAATTAAAAATATTCTTGAGGAAAATATCCTTTTCACTTTGTTTAACATAAAAGGATATCATCTTAGATGGAAAATGATTTAGAAATATTTCTTTGAATATTTATTGAGGAAAATATCCTTTCCATTTTGAAAACATTTATTTAAAATCTAAAATTTTCTCAAACATTAAAGAAAAAATTCATTGAAAATAACCTTTTAAACTTAAAAATGAAGTTTTAAAACATTTAGTGGTCATGACAACAGAAAATTCCATTCATGCCAAGTATGTTAAAATAAGGATTCCTTTAACATTTTGAGTAAAAGTCAAAAAGTGACTCATTCAGAAAATGATAGGAATATTTATTTTAAAATATTTTAAAAAAATTAAATTATATGTAAAAATTATTTTAAAAAATCATATTAAAACATTTTTGAAAACATTTTTAGAAAACATGGATTTGGAATAAAAACAATTTTTGACTGAAGAGAGAAATGAAGTTAGATTTTCTTAAAAATATATTCCCAATAATTTTAAGTATTAGAGAGAGAAAAATGATACTATTACCTGAAAATTTGATGACTATGTATAGGATAATAAAAGATACGTGGTTAAAGAAAATAATATCATGTTATTTCCTCCCAAATAACCTTCAACCTAAATAATCCCAAAGAGAAAGGAGATTGTTTTATAAATACTTTTACACTTTGGTAACTCCTCAATCATAAGTATCATGAAATAATTTAATCATATGAACTTTAAATATCATAAAAATAATTTTATACATGATATAAAAAATCAATGTGGTAGTATATTCACCTCATAAGGGAAGATATGTGTATAACCTAACATATATCCCAAAGAAGACAATTTGAGATGAGAAACCCTTATAATGATCATAACATTGAAGTAAGAATCATTCAATGAATCAATTATGTGTATCAAATTTAAATACACATAAAATAAGTGTAAATAAAAAATAATATAATAAAAATTCATTACACACATAATCTTAGAATATAAAGGAAAATGAAGAAGTAATATAACCCAATGAAAAGAAATTGAGTTATGAAATTCTTTACCAATTGATAACTTTCAAGTTAAATCCCCTTAGATGAAATAATTAAAATTTATGCTTAAAATACCATGTTTTATGAATTATTCATGATATTACATGTAAAATGGTCATTATATACACCATATAAAATAAATTAGGTGCATAAAATTAAAATATTCCCCAATGAAAGAAAATTGAGACGAAGTCCCTTACCTTGAGTCCAGACTTTCAATGTATGTCCTTTAACTCCTATATAATAAGATTATATAAATTATTTGATTTAAAAATAAAATATTAAAGGTTTAATAACTTATAATTAAATCATTTATCTTATTTATTTTTAATGACATATTTAAATACATAATCAGTTAAGTCTATGTTAGGTGTTTTGAGGATGTTTGGTTCATTATTTTGAAACAGCTTCAGTGTGTTGACCGTGGTCAAAGAGGTCATTATTTCAACATATCCAGTATAATAATAATGAAATATTTGTCATTATTTATTCATAAATTATACTTTTAAAACCAATAATGAAATATGGTTATGAAAAACAAACTATGTTACAATCATAGAGATGATAGACTATACGTACACATGAATAACGTTTCAATTTTTCAAAAATCATTATAGAAAAAAGTTAAGTATTATTTTATATTTACATAATAATAATAATATCATAAATAACATATTATTTATTTAAATATTTTTATATATATCATCCATGTTGTGTGGTGGTGAAAAAACAATCACATCACTTTGTGGAGGCGGTAGTCCACACATACGCACAAACGACATTATCATTTTTCAGTGAGTGGAAAGGTAAGAAATAAAATGATATTTTTTATTTTAAGAATGATAAATATGTCATGGATAATATAATTATGTTATATATATCACATAATTTTATTAACATTATCTTTATTACCTTCCATGTAAATTGTTAGTAAAAAATAGATCACATTGCTTCGCGAGGCGATAGTCCTCCGTACAAACGAGCGACATTATCATATCTCCCAAAGAATGGAAAGTAAGATGGTATATGTGATATAATAATACCAAAAATATAATTTTGTTAAAAATATAATATATATACTTAAAATACATCATTATAACAAGTTTTGAGAAGCGATGATGATAAAATAGTTACATTAGTTTTCAAGGCAGTAATCCACCGTACACACGAACAATGGTTTCATTTCCCATTTGATAGAAAATTATACATATATAGGTTATTACATTAACATAATAAAATCTAATTATATAGGTGATACTGGTTATATTATATCATAATAATTTTATACTAATTGAAGTAGGTGGAAGAAGAAATAAAAAAGAATGCTTTGTTAGGCATGACACCTCTTCTTCGGAAAACCTCCTTAGGTTAGCAACAAAGCCTTATTAGGATAGGTTTTTGATCAAAAAAGGGGATATAGGTCATTATTAGGTAATTAAATAAGGTATTTGGGTATGTATTTTCCAAAATAAATGGATTTGAAGGTGTGAAGAGGAGAGGAGAGGGGTGGTCTTTTATAAATGAGGTGAGTGGTATACTTATAATTCTTGAAAATAAAAAGTGATAATCACGTTTTTCATATGAAAAAAGGCCCAAAAATTTACCATTATCAAAAATTAAATGATATAAGGTCGAAATATTTCCTAAAAATAGAATTTATACAATTTTTAGGTCATTTTAACACTTATATATTTAGTTTAACCTCAGTAAATCTGTTTTTACCTTAATCTTGGTATTTTTTTTACTATTTTCACTATTTATTATGAAAAAAAATTAAGTTGAACATATTATATATTATAAATTTTTATTATTAAAAATATTAAATCAAGTCTAAAGAATTAAATTCATATAAGTATCATAATTTAATTTAAAATAAAACCCGCACACGCGACAAAAAAAGGTTTTAAGGAAACCTATTTTTCAAGAATAAGATGATTTTATATTAAATATATATCTAGTAACCATCATTATGTGAATTTAAATTTAAATTTATATATATAAAATCAATATATTATAGTTAATACATTCCTAATTATGGGTTTTTTTAATTAACTAAAATGGAGAAACATTATTCACTTTAAAACCGTTTTAAAAAAAATGTGTTTTTGAACCCAAAAATAAACTTATAATAAAATCCAATATAAAGATGATTTGAAGGTAATTAATTGAATTAAATATAAATAAACAATACTTATATTACTTTATATAAAATTTAAAGTATAATAGTTTTTTTAAATTACTTAATTTTTTGAAAAGAAACGACAATTTTAGAAAAATCAGAATTTTTCAATATTCACTGAGAAATTAATGTTTCTGAAAAATCTTAAAATTTCACCCTAAGTTAATTTTGATATTTTTATTTCAAAAATAAATTTTATTTTGTATTTTTTTAAAATATATATTAATTAATTATAATATTTTATCATAAAAATCAATATAAATTATTTTTGAAGAAAGCATATTTTTTGAAGAAAATATTACTTTACTAAAAATTCATTGACCATTTACTAAGAATTTATTGATAAATTTTATATTGATAATAAAAATAATATATTTAATAAATTATTTAATACTAGTTATACCTTCCAATTTAATGGATAGGTTATAACGATCATATACTTTTTGAGTCATTTAAGCTTGGTGTTGCGTGTTGTATACGCTATCAAACATAATGTTCCTCTTTTAAAATCTTTGGGCGTTACATGTTAAAATGAGAAAAAAATAAGGATAGACATTATATTTTATAGTTTTATTATTATTTATAGTCAAATATATTTATTCATTATTAAAACCTTCAAATTAGTTGAGTTTTATGACACCCCTAATAAGAGAAAAATAGAGTTTCATTAGAGTTCTGTTGATGAAGACTATGGAGTAAAGGTGATTCAATTTCCAACATTAAAGAAATATGGGAAGCATAACCTATATAAATGTTTCAAATGTATGATAATATGTTTTATTTATGGAAAATAAGGTCATATAGAAACTAATTGTCAAGGAAGAGTGAAGATTTTGACGGAGTGAAATAAAGTTCATCCTAAGGTGAAACTAATAGTTTAATGTACTAAGTGTGGGGAAATTAGACATTATCCAAGTCAATAACCTAATACAATGGAAAATAAGGATTATAAGAATTAACAAATACCAATACCAATGGAATAAGGTAAAGATTATGAAATTACAAATATTTAAGTAGGTTCCAAAAAATGAAGTGGAGTAAGATGCATCAATCATCCAGTAAAGAACTACAAGAATTGTATTTGGTTCTTGTTCAAACCACTCATTTATACCTATAATATTTTATAAGAACATAAAATTTACACCCTGTTAAATAGATATTTATTTATAAATAAAAAATATATAGTGGTATGATGATTACATCTCAAGTTTATAGCTCCCCTCTGATAAAAGTTTGTGGGAATGTGATTCCTATAAATATTGTTATTCTCTATTTAATTGAATTTAATGTGATATTGGGTATGAATTATATCTATTTATATATAGATAATATAAATTTAAAAGGAAGGGAAGTAAAATTTTATATTTTAAATCAACCTATGATCGTCTATAGGTTTGAGGATGAACATGGACTTCCAATGGAAATTACTTCAATTATATGGGTTTTATAACCTATTCATAAGGGATATTTATCTCAAATGGTTATAGAGTGGTCAAAAATTGAAAATATTGAGGAATTATATTTATGGTGAAGGGTGTGATATATATACTGATCATAAAATCTCAAGGTATATATTCATATAGAAATATTTGAATATTAATCAAAGGATATGGTTGGAGTTGATTAAAAAATTGCAACTGATCAATACATTACCACCCTGGGAAGGTGAAAAAGGTGGACGATGATCCGAGATAACAGTAATATGATAGTTTTTCCATGATTAAGATTAAAAGAGATTAGATACATATGAAATTATAAAATATGGATCTTGAAATAATGATTAAAGGGGAAAAATTCTATCCTTCGAAAATGATTGTTCAACCATCTTTCCATGTAAAAATAAAAGAGGTGAAAATAGGGGATGCAAAACTATAGAAAATGGTGAGAAATGTTCCTAAGTTAAACCATTATTGTGATTGAATGATAATGTTCAGGAACAAATTATGGGTCCTATAAATACCAGACTAGAAGAAGGAGCTATTGGATAAAGATTATAATTTATCATTCTCTATTAACAATGAAAGTATGAATACATATATGGATATTAAAAAGAATTTCTAGATAGACAAAATGAAAAGGAATATTGTAGAGTATGTATCTAAGTTCCTAGTATATAAGTAATTTAAGGCTGATAGATAGAGTTTTAAGGGGATGTTACAACCATTACCCTTTCCATAACGAAAATGAGAAAACATAACTATAGATTTCATCATTAGACTCCCCAAAAAATCTAAAGTATATAATTATAATTGAGTTATTTTTTATCACTATATGAATTTAGAACATTTCATTTATATAAAATAATATATTTATCTTGATCATATTTCCAGGATATACACTAAGGAAGTAGTAAGTGTTCATAGAGTACCACATTATATTGTATCTGATCAGGATCCAAGGTTTACCTCAATGTTTTAGAGAATAATTCAATATTCTTTGAATATGATATTGATATTTAGAAATAAATATCACCCTTGGATAAATGGTTAGTCTAAGAGGGCCATTCAAACCCTAGAATATTTATTGAGAGTTTGTTTTATGTATTTAAAATTTTTTTGGGATAAAAACCTTCCTCTAGTCAAGTTTTATTATAAAAATATATTTCAATCAAGAATTTTGATGGATCATTATGAAGTCCTCTATGTTAGGAAGTAAAAAACTCCAATATATTCAGATGATGTCAAAGAAAAATGCTATTAAGACTTGAGCTAGATAAGGAAATATTAAAGAAGGTTAGATCCATCAAGCAGCACATTAGGGTATATCAGAGCCAATAAATGAGTTATATTGACAATAGTCAGTGATATATATAGTTTAAATTTTGTTATAGGGAATTCCTATGAATATATTCTAGGAAGAAGGTTATGATATTTTTAAATAAGGGAACATTGAGACCAAGATATATTGTATCCCTAAAAATTATTAATTGTATCGGGATGGTAGCTTATTGCTTAGTGCTTACACCAAACCTATCATAAGTTCCTGATGTGTTCCAAGTATCTATTTTTAAGAATTAAATACCTAATAATTTTCATAGAATAATATTAGAGGTTGTACCATTGGAGTTTGATATTTCTTATGAGGAACAACTGATAGAGATTCTAGGTTGAAGAGAGAAAGTACTATGGAATAATACCACTCACCCGGTCAAAGTTTTTTTGGTGAAACCATAAACTTAAGGACACTATATGGGAAATATAGGATTTTATGAGGTATGATTGTCCTTATTTTTTATATCAAAGTGATGGTATTTTGAGGAAAAAATTCTTATAAGTGGTGTATAATGTAACACCCTAATATTTTAGAATATATTTCCCTTTAATAAATTTGATGTGTTTGATGGATTATGAAGCATGAAAAATTGAAATTATGTGAATAATTATCATACAAAATAAAATGAATCACATTATATTGTATTTAAATAAAATATAATTTTATAAAATAAATTCTAATTTTCTTAGGAAATATTATGGATCATTAAGAACTATTTTGAAATGTTTTGTTTATGAGCATTGTTTTTGTCAAATATATTTTATTTAAAAATTAATTAAGAGTATTAAAATTATATAAAATTATTTTTTACACATTTATAAGATATATTCATTGGTTATAAATATAAATAAAATCATTTTAAGGTAATAAAGAAGTTTTTTTGAAAAACCGCTTTTATGCATGCAATGTGTTTTCATCTTAATAAATTATATCAATCACTATATGTAAATGATTTTATTTAAATTCATAATTTATATATTAAATTAATAAATTAACATTCATATAATGATGATTACTAAAAAAAATTATTATATTAAGTTCATTTTATTCTTTAAAAATGAATTTTTTTTAAAAAATATTTTCATCACATTGTATGGGTTTATTTTTTAATTAATTAATACCAATTATAGGAACTGAATTTGATAAAATGGTTTCAAAATTTTAAATCATTTAATTTTTTTAAATAGTTTAATTTCAATTTTTGTTGTAATTAATAGAAATCGAGGTAAGAATTCATTACTACGGTAAGAGTTAAAATGGTTAATGAAGGGTTAAACTAAAAAGATAAAGGTTAAAGTGACCTATTTTTTTCTAAATACTATTGGATGAATTTATTTCAATACTATACCATATAATATTTTAACTTGATAAAATTTGATCCACTTTTCCATGAAAATGACTTTATTATATTTTAATATTCTTAATAATTACAAGTGTGCTGCTCCCCTCACTTGTAAAAGAACAATCCTATCCTCCATTATTCACAACTTATTATGCCACTTATCTCGAAAAAATCAACCTAAATATATTATAAGATTCACTATAAATGTTATATAGGTTTTGGTATTCTTCAAAGACCAACCCAAGGGTTCTTTAAAATATATCCAAAGGAGATTTCTCAAATAACAGGTAATCATGTTCACCGAATCTTCTTAAGTCTATTTCTTCTCCCACCTCTTCCAAATATTATACAACTATATTGAAATGATTAAATCAGAATATTAAATAAATTATTATTTTTTATTTTAATTATACAACCATTTTCAATCTTCTTTCCATCCAATGATAAATGAAAATATTTCTCATGCGTACGTATGAGATACCATCTCCATGACGCGATGCATTTTATTTTTAATCACCCCATCTCTTGGATGGTTATATAGATAAATTTAATATATATATATATATATATAATTTTTTTAAAATAATTACTATTCTATAAATATAATTTATTATATACTTTATTACCTTTCCATCCATTGAAAAAAATGATAACATCGCTCATGCGTACGTGTGGAACACCACCTCCATGAAGCGATGAAATTCGTTTTTCATTTCTGGTTTATATGGATGATAATAAGGATATATTTAATGAATATATATATATATATATATATATATTATATGATATAATAATTATTCTAAAAATTTGAATTATTATTTACCTATATTTCATTCCATCCATTGAAAAGTGGAGCATCAATCGTGTTTACGTATAGACTACCATCTTCACGAAGTGATGTAATTCATTTTTCATAACCAACCTATATGGATTATTATAAAAGTGTATATAATGAACAAATATTACATTTTAGACATTATTAATGTTATAGATATGATGAAACCATGAC